>CAJQUW010002467.1:230000-235695 GCA_907163375.1 Prostheceraeus crozeri | reverse complement strand
GCTGCAAAAGATTATAAAAAAATAAATAATGCAAATAAATGCTGCATGGACAGTTGGTTTATAGCAAATTGCATTATGCTTTATCTGCACTTCTTCATAAAGACTAAATCACAATGCCAGCAGACCCATGGCGATGGGATATGCAATCGAATAGAATTCATGAAAGTTTCTCAATGGGTACTTCTAATAACGCATAAATGTGAATGCAATTTTGAAACTTAAGAGAAATGTTTATCCTGTATTTGTACTTTCGTAAATGTTGCTTGAGGTTATTTAACGACAAAAAAAATGTTGTCTCATGATTGTACTCTTCAGTGAACACGAATGCAACAGGTGAATCATGTGGGGATTGCTGTAAAAGTGGTGTGTCGAACACATGTTAACTTTAAGTTCACTGTACTATACAAACCAGTTGATGGTCATGTACAGGAGTTTGTTCATTATGACAGGGAAAATCCAATATTCTCTCCTTCAATTTATTGTTTCACGTGAAACACGAGCTCCAAAATTTCTGAACACTTTTATAAGAACTCAGCTTTATTGCGGCATATTTAACCTGGGGCATCGAAACTACATTTTATCTAAGCCCTTCAGAAGTGTCTGCGGCACGAAGCACTGGCTGTTTTTAAATCATCATTTTTTTAAAAACCGGTCAATAAATCGAAGGAGAGAATATTGGATTTTCCCTGTCATAAAGTACTATACAAATCCGGAATTTTTTATCAAATGAGCGGAAAATTTATTGGATGCTGAGAAATTATGCTAATTTGTGCTGAAATGTTTTGAAAAAGGCATCTAAGTTCTAGATAATTGCAGAGATCCAGTTCTTGAATCGCAATTTATCGAGTTTTATATAGAGAAAAAAGCGTCATAAGTAGTAAGCAAAACTCCACTTCTGGACCGCGCAAGATGGCCGCCATCGCTGAGTCCCCCCCCCCTCTGGCACGGCAGAGTGTCGTGGTCGGCCGCCGTGGTGCTTCGTGTCTGAGTGCCCCCCCCTCTGGAACGATAGAGTGTCGTGGTGGACTTGGGCGACCGCCAGGATTAGTCTTGAGGCTATAGTGTGTGATGTTTTTGGTGCAATCTGCTGAATGTTGGGTTGTAAAATGGGTTGTTTCGAGTGGAAGGAGTGGTCGGATGAGAAAACGGAGGTCGGATTCGTGTTCAGCGTGAAATTCTGCATCGGTAGGGTGAGTTTCAAGTCAATCGGCGAGAAAAAATTTTCGGCTGACGTCCCCCCCCTGGACAGCTTGCTTCCAGTGGACGGATTTGGTCGTGCGATAGCTCGTTTGAAAGCTAAGAGTAAGACAAATTCAGTGAAAGAATCGGCTTGTTCCTATCTGTCTTCGTTCAAAAGTTAGAGCGGTTACAAGATTTTAGGTCGGAGCTCGCTCACCTGAAAAAATCCTAAGTGTCAGAGTGACTTTGTATGGGTAAAATTTTGAAAATTTTCCAAAGTGTGGAATTTCGACCTGGGACCGTCACCAAAACATTTTTCATCAAATTTCACTGACCTCCCCCCCCCCGACAGCAATCTTCTAACTTTGGTTCTAGTGGACGGATTTTGTCTTACAGCTACTCGTTTGAAAGAGGAGAAAAAACTGCTCGACAACATTTTTTGTTGCGAGTCAATCGGACCAGCCGTTCACAAGTTAGAGCGGTTACAAGATTTTAGGTCGGAGCTCGCTCACCTGAAAAAATCCTAAGTGTCAGAGTGACTTTGTATGGGTAAAATTTTGAAAATTTTCCAAAGTGTGGAATTTCGACCTGGGACCGTCACCAAAACATTTTTCATCAAATTTCACTGACCTCCCCCCCCCTGGACAGCTAGCTTCGATCTTGGCTTCTAGTGGACGGATTTTGTCGTGCAATAGCTCGTTTGAAAGCTAAGAGTGAGACAAATTCAGTGAAAGAATCGGCTTGTTCCTATCTGTCTTCGTTCAAAAGTTAGAGCGGTTACAAGATTTTAGGTCGGAGCTCGCTCACCTGAAAAAATCCTAAGTGTCAGAGTGACTTTGTATGGGTAAAATTTTGAAAATTTTCCAAAGTGTGGAATTTCGACCTGGGACCGTCACCAAAACATTTTTCATCAAATTTCTGTGAATGAGGGGGGTGGGGGGGAGGTCAGTGAAATTTGATGAAAAATGTTTTGGTAAAGGTCCCAGGTCGAAATTCGGAAGTTTTAAATTTTTCAAAATTTTCACCACACTGGAGCTCTCACACTTAGGAATTTTTTCACTTGTGGCATGTTACATGGACATGTGCTGGCGGACCAACTTCCCGTGGTCATATGAGAATGGTTCAGGTGTCATATTGTAAAGAATGATGAGACAAATCGTTTGCAACAAACCGCATGTCGCTACGATGAATACTTTCGGAGATAGAGCCATTTTAAGTTTTCTTCCGAGCATATATAAACCCCCGACAACGTAAGTCTGATCACTTCATCGAAAGACGAGGTAAGCGACGGTCGTCGCTCTGAGCTCCCGATATCGGGTGCAAAGGACTCTATCTTTTGAAGTAGGCAAGCTATCTTGCTACTTCAAAGTTTGTATGATAGAGTTTGATAGTGTCTTTACTACTGATAAAATTTTTTAAAAGTAGTATGAGTAGTAAAATGCGGAATTTTTTAAAAATTCTTAATTTTCACTTTTTTCAAAGTTTTAACATATAGACTAAGGTTTTCAAGTATCCTGAGTTCAAATCTGCTATCAGATTTGAAATTTAACTAAGTCTAAGGCAGCTTTGAGGGGTTAGATCCCAGCTACTGATCACTACCTTTGACTCGGCGTTCCTGTTACCACTTCGGGGCAGTGACAATGATGTCTTCAGCTGTAAAGAGCGGGTATCGGGGAAGATCTCTCACTTCCCTAGTGATCAGTACAAGGCCTTCGGGCTGTCGACGGGATCGAGTGCCACTCACTACACTCTTTAGGAATATGACTGTACTACATGATTCCAAACTTATACAAATTTCATTATCTTACAGCTAACGATAAATCTAACATGGCTAACGACAAAAATCGTAAATACCATATCAAAATGTGTGTGTGCGGTCGTATAAATCGCAGTGCGGACGCCAAGGCTCACGTCAAGAAGGCGGGCACCGGCCACATGATTATCTTGAATAGGGTTGCGTGCGTGAAGTGTAGAGTGCTGAAGGGTGATGAGGATGAGGCGCGTTTTTACAGAGTGCATGCTGACTGTAGTGGTGGTTTAGTGACTGATTTGAGATTTACGCAGTTGATTGTGGAAGAGAGGGAGCGAATGTTGGCGATCGAGCGAGAGGGTAAGGCTGAGAATGTTGTTGAGAATGTTGTTGAGAATGATGAGTTGGCGAGAGCGGTTGCGTCGTTGGAGGGTGAGATTGGGCGAAAGAGAGTGCTTGAGAGTGATGATGAGGATGATGTGGATTTGGATAGGGAGCGAGTGAGGAAGCGTGTGAGGAAGTTGAGCTCTTCGTCATCGGAGGTGTCAGACATCGTCATCACCGACCCCCCGAAGAGCTCATCTTCCCCAATAGTGAAGGGTGGTGGGGTACGGAAGCAGTCGGCGCGGTGGGATGAGGACATGGAAAAGAAGCATGTGTCGCAGCAAGCGGCACATGCTTTGTTGGTAGATCGCTACGAAAGTTTGAAGAAGGTGAATGAGAGAACGTTGAGTGAGTTGAGTGAGCTGAAAATGAAGGAGGTGAAGTGTAAGGAGGTGGCAGATGAGAATATCCGTATGAGGCGTGTTGTGAAAGAGTTGAAGGAGAATGTGCGAGTGTTGGAAGACAAGAATGATGAGTGTGAGAAGAGGGCGAGTGCTGCGGAGAGGAGAATGGGAGAGGCAGAAGCGAAGTTTGAGGAGATGATGAAGGAGATGAGTGTGTTGAGAGCGAGGAATGTTGAGTTGGAGAGGACTGTGGCTCGGCGGGGTGATGAGAGGCAGGCGTGTGAGAAGTTGGAGCGCATGAGGGATGAGTGGGAACGTGTGAATGAGGATCGTTTGTTTGAATTTCACATCCCTATTCGGGATAATCATTTGGCCGGCGAAGTACTCGTAAACCAAAGTCTCGATGAAAGTATACTATGCTACAATGGTCATCCGAGTAAGAAATGCCTCCACGGGGGGGGCGGGTGCGGGGGGCGGGTGGGGGCGTTAGGGGGAAGGGTTTAGCTAAGTGTGGTGTGTGCAGTGGCGTTGTATGTGCTGGGGCTGGGCTGTGCGGGGAGCGGATATGGAGGGGGGAGGGGGGGAGGAGGGGCGGAGAGGGGCGGGAGGCGGTAGGGGAGGGGGGGGGGGGAGGGGGGGGGGGGGGGGGGGGGGGGGGAGGGGGGGGGGGGGGGGGGGGGGGGGGGGGGGGGGGGGGGGGGGGGGGAGGATGAGGGGAAGCGGGGGGGGGGGGGGGGGAAGGATGTGGGGGGGGGGGGGGGGCGGGGGGATGATCGGGGGAGCGGGGGGGAGGGGGGTATAGGGGAGGGGAGGGAGGGAGGGGAGTGGGGAAGGGGGGGGGGGAGGGGAGGGGGGAGGGGGGGGGGGGTTGGAGAAGGGGGGAGGGTGAGAGGGGGGGGGCGAGGGATAGGGGGGCGGGGCGGGGGGGGGGTGTTTGTAGCGGGGGGGGATGAAGGGTGGTAGGGAGGGGGGGGGAGATGGGGAGGGGGGGGAGGAGGGAAGTGGGGGTTATGGAAAGGACGTGGAGGGGGAGGGGGGGTGGGGGGAGAAAGGGAGTTGGGGTGGGGGGGAAGTGGGTGAACGGGAGGTGCGTGGGGAGGGGGGGTACTTGTGAAGGGGGGGGGGGGGGGGGGGGGGGGGGGGGAAGGAGACGGGGAGGGGGGAGGGGTGCAGGTTGTGGGAGGTGGGGGAGGGGGGGGGGGGTGGTGAGGGGGGGGTGCTGGACGGTGAAGGGTGGAGGGGGGGGTTGGAACCGGGGGGGGGGGGTAGGGGGGGGGAGCGGGAAGGGGGGGGGGGGGGGAACGGGAAGGGGTGCGGTGACGGGGGGGGGGGGGGGGGTGGGGGGGGGGGGGGGGGGTGAGGGGGGGGGGGGGGTGGAATGGGGCGGGGAGGGGGGTGAGGGGGGTTAGAAGGGGGGGGGGGGGGGGACACGGTTGGGGGGCCTGTGGAGGTCGGGGGGGGTTGGGACACGAGACGGGGAGGAGGGTTTGGGGAGGTGGGGGGGGGCGAGGGAGGTGGGGGGGGTCGGGATGGGTGGAGGAAGAGGGTTTGGGGGGGAGAGGGGGGCGGGGCCCGTGGGGGCAGTGTGAGAGAGAGGGCCGAGAGGAGAGGAATTGGGGTAGGATGGAGTGGATGTAATGAAGTCGGACTAGGGGACGGGGAGGGGGAGGGGGGATGCAGGGGGTGTGATGTGGTGGGGAGGGAAGGAGTATGAGAGGGGATGGGGGGGGGAATGGGGGGGTTGATGACGTAGGGACGGGGGTGGGGGAGGTAGTGGAGGCGAAACGAGGCGCTGGGAGGAGGAAAGGTGGAAGGAGAAGTGGGAAGGGGTGGGGAGGGTGTGTGGGGTAGGTGGTGAGGGCGGATGGAGGTGGGGGAGGGAGGGGGTGGGAGGGGGGGGGGGGGGGGGGGGAGTGTGGGGGGGGGGGGGGGAGGAGACGAGAGAGGGGGGGGGTGAGGGGACGTGGGTGGAGGGTGAGGGGGGTGTGGTGGGCGGTGAAAGGTGGGGAGAGGGGGAGGGTGGGGGAGGAGGGGTAGG
>CAJQUW010002467.1:222500-225000 GCA_907163375.1 Prostheceraeus crozeri | reverse complement strand
GGGGGGGGGGGGGGGGGGGGGGGAGGGGGGGGGGGGGGGGGGGGAGGGGGGGAGGGGGGGGGGGGGGGGGGGGGGGGGGGGGGTGGGGGGGGGGGGGGGAGGGGGGGGGGGGGGGGGGGGGGGGGGGGGGGGGGCGGGGGGGGGGGGGGGGGGGGGGGGGGGGGGGGGGGGGGGGGGGGGGGGGGGGGGGGGGGGGGGGGGGGGGGGGGGGGGGGGGGGGGGGGGGGGGGGGGGGGGGGGGGGGGGGGGGGGCCGCGGGGGGGGGGGGGGGGGGGGGGGGGGGGGGGGGAGGGGGGGGGGGGGGGGGGGGGGGGGGGGGGGGGGGGTGGGGGGGGGGGGGGCGGGGGAGGGGGGGGGGGGGGAGGGGGGGGGGGGGGGGGGGGCGGGGGGGGAGGGGGGGGGGGGGGGGGGAGGGGGGGGGGGGGGGGGGGGGGGGGGGGCGGGGGGGGGGGGGGGGGGGGGGGGGGGGGGGGGGGGGAGGGGGTGGGGGGGGGGGGGGAGGGGGGGGGAGGGGGGGGGGGGGGGAGGGGGGGGGGGGGGCGGGGGGGGGGCGGGGGGGGGGGGGGGGGGCGGGGGAGGGGGGTGGGGGGGGGGGGGGGGGGGGGGGGGGGGGGGGGGGGGGGGGGGGTGGGGGGGGGGGGGGGGGGGGGAGGAGTGCGGGAGGGGGGGGGGGGAGGCGGCGCGGCGCGGGGGGGGCGGGGGGGCTCTCTTAAGGGCCACCTAGGGCAAGACATGATAGAACCTCCACGCGGTTTGCCCTGGGCAGTCTTCGGACTGGCGAATACTATCATTAAGTTGAATCTGCTATCAGTCAACTTGAACGTTGCGTCGCGTTAGAGGGGTATATAAACCACTGCCTCTCATTTCATTTCATTTCAATCATGCAGACGCCGAACAGTCAAGTCAGCTCTCCTCGCGGACCGCAGTTAAGGCCGCGAAATTTATTTGAGGAGTTTGTCAGGCTAGAGGAGCAAGACAGAGTTTTTAATAATCTTGCTCGGATTGGCAATCCGATGACAGCAACTGCTGTCAATCCAACGGAATGGCGCTACATTCCACTTTTTAGCCATGTGCCAGTCAGTGTGGAAGTCGACAGTGCTACCAAAGAGAGAGTCAAAGACTCTCTCAGCAGAATTGGTAGGGTGTAAGATGACGTTACTCCCGAGAATGAACCATCGGCTCTCTTAAGGGCCACCATGGGGCAAGACATGATAGAACCTCCTCGCGGTTTGCCCTGGGCAGTCTTCGGACTGGCGAATACTATCATTAAGTTGAATCTGCTATCAGTCAACTTGAACATTATGCAGTCGATTGCTATCCCTGAAGCATTCTGATTCGCTGTTGAGCAATTCATTGTTGAAAACCCTATATAAGCCAGAAGATTGTAGCGCTTCTCATTCAATTTGAAGTCACGATGGAAGCGACATCTGCCGACAACATTCCCGTCTTCACTGATGAAGACAACGGCATTCCCGAGTTCGTCATCCTCGACGAGTGGGATGAGGAGGATGAGAAGAAGGGGAAGATCAAGAGGATCGTTTGGACGGATGAGGTATGGACTCCAAATACCACTCGCATCCGAAAGGTGCCAGATGCACCAGTACGACCTCGGCGGTATAGGGTCTATGACAACCTAACCGTCATACCCATTGACTATTCCAGTCAATAGTCAAATTCACGTCCCCGAGAACGAACCATCGGCTCTCTTAAGGGCCACCATGGGGCAAGACATGATAGAACCTCCTCGCGGTTTGCCCTGGGCAGTCTTCGGACTGGCGAATACTATCATTAAGTTGAATCTGCTATCAGTCAACTTGAACGTTGCAAATGAAGTTCGGTGTAATACTTCCTTTCGACGGGCGTTCCTGTAAAGGGCGGCGGTGAAACCCGTAGCTATGTATACCGCAAGGGACATTCGGCAATGGTCAATCTTGTTAAACCTCTCTGCGTCATGTTTGCAAGTGATTGCCTCTGTCTCAACGTAGTATGCATTCGCGCCAGGGCGACATTTAGCCAACTGTCGAAGGTTACCTAAAACTTTCCATTGCATACGTTATGAGAACCATGAGTTCTACCTGTCTCTATCAATGAGACGAATTGATGAATGGAATGAAATGGGAGGACACTCACGCGCCACACGCAACATAACACACTTCTCTCTTCCGTAGTCAAACAAGCTCTTTACACATGGATCGCAGTCGATTGCTATCCCTGTATCAGAAGTGTAAGCTATCTTAATTTTATTTAACACTATTTCATCTACCATCATCACCCATATGAAGTGTCATAAGATTTACAAGTTAGACTAAGCGTTCTACTATTTGTAAATGAAAGATATAGTTTCACCAGTTTACAAGTTAAAAATAAAGTTTCAATAGTGTGTACGTTAGAAATAAAGTTTTAGCTGTTTGTATATCAAAAACAAAGTTTCAAGAGTTTACAAGTTAGAAATAACGTTTCAATAGTGTATGCGTTAGAAATAAAGTTTTAGCTGTTTGTA
>CAJQUW010002467.1:0-217500 GCA_907163375.1 Prostheceraeus crozeri | reverse complement strand
GGCTGTAGAGGCGGATTACTAAAGAAAATAAGAGAGAAAGTCAAAAGTAAAAGGGGGCCATATAGAGCGCGAATTGTCGCCGGCGAACTTCGCCAGCGAATATCCCGCAAATATGACTGAACTTTAGCATGATATTCTGCAGCTGACATTCGCCAGTTTTTCGCAAGATTCGTACCCACAGGGAGTTTCCTCATCTCGGACCCATTCCTCCATCACAACCTTGGCCACCTCCCTTCCTTCCAGAGGGGGGGGATGACTCATCGTTGCGCATTTTGTCCTTGATTTTGGGATGGGATTACTACTCCTGTCAATAAAGCGAATTCGGGAGACTCACTGGGTTGAATGACGGTTTCTTCGACGGTTTTCCCCTCAAAGACCGCAAACCGCAACCTAGCTCTGTCTGAACGAGCCTTGAACGGGCCTTTTAGTCGTTATTTTAAATCGTTGTGGTTTGTCTTTCAGCTATCAATTTACGAAGTATTTTCAGTTTACAGAAGCAATACTAGTAGCAGTGTCGCAACACTGTTTATTAAGCGTCTGAACGGTTTGTGTCACGGCATTGATTTAGCCCAGATTTCGCGCTGCTCCTCGGCACTAATGTCACGACACTAGTGTCATCGTGTGAACGAGGCTTAACCAGCTGGCTCGGCAAATACAGCACATTGGCAATTTATCAAACTTGGAACATAAAAAATTTAGATGCATTTTCAATTTGGTGAAACACCAATTAATAGCAATTATTCAATTATTTGCCGATGAAATAGCCAACACAATGAGCTTGGTATGAGGCCGTGTACGCATTTTATTGCCGAAAAATTCTCGCTTGTGTATGCCTCTCAGGGAGATTAGATTCGCTGCTGCTTCTGCGTCATCTTGTAGATAGAATGCACACGACCAGTGAATCCGATGTGAATAAGGCATTCGAATTATAGACAACAACAACAGCCAACTGGTGATTGCTGATCACGAGAGCGAATGAATAGACTGATGACTGCTGAGTCACGACTCACGAGTAACCTGGCCAGGCCAGTTGTGTTTTACTTTTATTCATATCGGCAACGACGGCAACGTAGTGCAGCTTTCGACCTTCCCTTTACATCGCTCTTTCATAATTGCCATTTTGAATACGACGTTAAGATGTCCCTATCACGGCCCATTGTGTTCAACTCGAAAGACATTGTAATGACTTATTTCTCAGAAACTACGGTAACGGGAGTTTGGAAGTGTACATGCGGTAAAACTCTCTCGCAAAAGAAGGGTAGTTAATGGACTAATCTTCTGACGTTAAATCTCAACACCCAGACTATGAGAAGAATATAAACAACAAAACAGGTCAAAGTCGTGTTGAAGATTTTCACGGATCTAAAGTAATTCCAGTAAAGGTCGCAAATATCTACTCGTGGATTGAATGGGTGTGCTGCGGAATGAAACCCTTTTCATTCGTAGAGGATCCGCTAACGAGGAAATATTCAAACCTCAATCCAATTTCGGTGAAAACGTTGAAAAAGTACATGGGAATCTTATGTACCACCGTTGAACAAAAGATAGCAAATGAAGTCCCAAACACGTTTTGCCTTGTTCTTGACGGCTGGTCGAAAGGTGGAACTCATTTCATCGCCGTTTTTGCATCAATATCAACAACTCTTCTCAAGTTGCCAATCCTCTCTTGGCCTTCTCGCCTATGGGCGACGAAACTGCTTTCACTTCAAAAATTCATTATGATTTCATTAAGTGGGTAGTTGAGGAGATTCTTCATAAATCTATGTCCAATGTTATTGCCTTAGTTGGGGATAACTGTGAAACAAACAAGGCATTAGCTGACTTGTGTGAATTACCATTGCTGGGTTGCAATTCTCATCGCTTTAACTTGGCAGTGAATTCATACCTAAAAGTTGAGGATTACGAGCAAATATTAATTAAAGTACAATCATTGATGACTCAATTAAGGAACCTGAAATTAGCAGGTCAACTACGCAAATTTACGTCTTTGCGACCTGCTCTACGAAATTTCACACGCTGGTCTAGCACGAAAGCAATGGTCTCACGTTATTTCGAATAAAAGCCCTTTCTTTCAAATTTCGAGAACAATCATTCGGTGGTGGATTTGCTTCTTACACCAAGAGAAAATTCTCGCCTTTCGGAACTGCTCGAAGAACTCGTTAAGTTTGATTCGGTAACTAAGACTCTACAACGCGAAAATATCGACGCGTGTGATGTGAGAACTCTTTTTGACGAATTAATTATACCCTTCTATGCGAAAATACATCGCAAGTGATGCCGCAATTATTCATTCAATCCCAAGCATTTGAAAATGCATTAGTAAAGATTCTCGACCAAAGGGAATCAGACTTGACTGCCGACGAGAAGGAGGCGATTCGACAACTACTTAAAGTTGAACATGCTACTGACAAGGAATCTTCTAATCAGATTAATCCTGTTCAAAATTCTGATTTCGCCTCTATTCTCCTCAAACGACGAAAAATTGAAAAAACAGTGCCCACATCAGAATCTCTTTACGAATCTGGTAAGTTCCTTTTAACAACCTCAAACATTGTAGAACGCTTTTTTAGCCATGCCGGTTTTGCATTCAGTGATCTTCGACAAAACTTGCTTCCGTTGAATCTAGAAATACAAATGTTTTTTACGAGTCAATCACCGCTTTTGGGATGCAAACGATGACGGTTTGAAAATATTATCCGACGCGATTAGCAATGATGATGGGGTCGACGATTGTTATTGTATTCATACGGTTGATGTTTGATAGATATGTTCATTGCTATAATTTTTGTTTTGACATAGTGTTGCGATTGTATTGTTCATTGCATTCTATTGTTTACCAGTCTTGTCAGCTATCGGCTGATGAGCTGTCATTACTGCACTGCGATGTCCGTGATCATGCCATGTAGATGACACAACAATTTCTGCTGCAATACAAGCTGGTCTTACGAACTTGGCTCTTTAATTCATATGCAACATTTTGGCGTCGCGAACCTATCGAATCTGCTCTACTGTGTTAATTGAACTTTACGCAAATGGCCAATCTTCCTATTCGTCAGCCCTGATCGAAGCCCTGAGTCAAAGCCCAAGTCTGTGGATAAGCAATATCACCAACGAAACAGAAATTCTCGAGCGAAATTGATTTCCTATCTACCAAATCAGAGAGTTTGGCTAAGAAAGGGAAAGACGAGACAATTTGATGTTCCAGCAGTCATTGTGAAAGCGGTTGGAAAGGGAGCGTGGAGGGTTAATACAGATTCTGGATTTCGCATTTATAACCAACGCAATATTCTACCGCGCTATGTGGACTCAGATCCTGTGCATGATCATGCTTATGGACAAGACTGCACTCACCATGATCCTGAGCTTCTGGCTACTGAGCATGTACCAGCTTCTGCCAGATACAATTTGCGGCCTCGTGAAACACTTCGCAGGCCGGACCGCTTTACTGTTAGTTTAATTCAGAGCTTTTAATTCAGTCATCATTCTTCACGTTTATAATAAAAAATGTAATTTTTTAAATTTGAATTATTCTTATGTTTAGTTGTACTGGCCGTTTTAAAGTGGGATGGAAATGTTGCGATTGTATTGTTCATTGCATTCTATTGTTTGCCAGTCTTGTCAGCTATCGGCTGATGAGCTGTCATTACTGCGCTGCCTACGCCCAAATCCAAGTATTCGGAGGCTATATCGATACTTGAGGAATATTTTGGCACATTCTCGTCTCTTCTACTACGGAGAAGGAAGTTCTATATGGCTAGACAAGAACAAAATGAGCCTGCATCAATGTTCGCAGTCCGCTTGCGTCGTTCAGCCCAGGAGTGTGAATTTCCTGATGCTTCATTTCTTCTACGCGATATCTTTGTCATGAATGTTCGTAATGATGCTCTTGGTGAGAGATTGCTCAGCGAGGATGCTAATAAACTGACATTTGAAGCAGCTGTAATTAAAGCTAAGGCTTTTGAGAGGGCTAGAAGTAAACGAACTGCAATCGCTACGCCGTCAGATGCTGTTACATACAATACAGCATCATATGTGCCTCGAAAATCAGCTCGTGCTTGTTTCCGTTGTGGCTCTTCAAAACACCTGGCTAATGACCCTAAATGCCCTGCGAGAAACGAGGTCTGTTCTCGGTGCGGCACGAAGGGACATTTCAAGAAAGTATGTCGCTCCAAGATGGGAATAAGCATGATGGAAATGGACAATTCAATAAATTCAACCTCTACAAGTGCTTCTTTGACATATTTACAACTACCTCCTCCGTTTCGGTAAATTGTTTGGATGAGTTAATGCGAACTGTTCTGATTAATGGTGTTCCGGTTCGTTGTTTGATCGACTCTGGTAGTGAGGTTAATCTAATTCCGCGAAGTGCACTACCGAATATCCATTTGAATTCAACGGCTGTGTCGGTTTGTGCTTATAGCATTTTCTCATTGAAGGTGGTTGGTGAATCACTATATGAAGTGTCCTACAATGATAAACATTTCGTAGCCAACTTCATTTTTGTGGACCCTGGAAATGTGCATGTTTGTAATTAAGACATTGCTCAGTTACAGACTTGCGAATCAACTCGGTATGATACAACTGGTCAATAATACTACCAATGAGATGCTTGGAGACCGTGTCTTCGCTAAGTATGGTCCTCTTTTTGATGGTATTGGATTGCTGAACAATGGTTATGAATACTCTATATCACTGACTCCCAATGCTGTGCCGTATGCTCCTGCTACTCGAAGAGTACCTCCTCATCTTATTGATCAGTTCAAACAAGAAATTACTAAAATGCAAGATATCGGTGTAATCGAACCCATTGTCGAGCCTACCCCATGGTGTGCGCCAAGAGTCATCGCCTTCAAAAAGGACTCCTCCTTACGCATTTGTGCTGATTTTAGACACATTAATCGCTTCATATTGCGCGAGGCCTACCAGTTACCATCATTTCAAGAACTTTCTACTCGTGTTGCTGGCGCTACGATCTTTTCAAAATTGGATTGTGAATCTTCCTATTGGCAAATTCCTCTGTCTTCGGACACTCAAAAACTGCTATGTTTCTCAACACCCTTTGGTCGATACATGTACCGCAGATTGCCATTCGGGATCAAGAGTGCACCAGAAGTCTATCAGCGAGTGCTCGCGATGTTATTGGATGGTATCACTGGTGTTATGTGCTACCTTGATGATGTACTGATTTATTCCAAGACTGAAGATGAACATTGTAAGACAATCGATATGGTGTGTGCTAAACTTCAGAATGCCGGTCTGCGCTTAAATCGAGAGAAATGCGAATTTTTCAAACAATCCATTGAATTTCTGGGTCACTTGTGGAATTCGTACGGCATTAAACCCAAGACTGGACACGTGACGGCATTATCAACTGCTCCGCTGCCAGTGGACAAGCCCACTCTTCGTTCTTTTCTCGGTCTTTGTACCTACCTGGGTTCTGGCAATGTTCCTCATTTTAGTGCGTTGACCAAGCCTCTGTGGGACATGTGTACTTTGGAGTCGCAGTTTTTATGGACTGATTCAAGGAAATCTGCTTTTGAAAATGTAAAGAAAGAAATTTCACAACTGCAGCTGCTTAAGTATTTTGACGTTGAAAAGCCTATCGTTATTCAAACCGACGCATGCTATCGTGGACTTAGTGGTGTACTTTTACAGGACGAACAGCCAGTGTTTTTCGCAAGCCGAACTCTTACGCAAACTGAGACCCGATATTCTCAAATAGAACTTGACATGTTGGCAATCGTATTCGCTGTTCGCCGATTTCGACTTTATGTTACTGCTTCCAAATTTTTTGTTGCTACTGACCACCTTCCTCTTGTTGCCATATGGAAAAAACCAATTGATCAATTGTCGACGAGGTTACAGAGATGGATAACATGGCTAAGTGGATTTGATATGGAAATCACTCATATTCCTGGCAAGCGCAATGTTTTGGCGGATGCATTATCTAGAAACCCAATTTATGGCGAATCCCAAAATCATGTGGAACGCTCTGTCTGCTTTATTTTGAAAACTGTGCCTATTGATCTCAAACGCGCTGCATGTGCCACAACTGAAGATCCTACTCTAAGGAATTTGCGTGACAATATACTGACTGGTTGGAGAAAACGTCCTGAATCTTCAGAGCTGTTGCTTTATTATCATATCCGTCATGAGTTGTCTACCAAAGAATGCTCTGATCACGTTGTTGTTTGCCGAGGTGATCGCAGTCTTGCCATCCACTTTGAGATCTGACATGCTTCTGCAGCTTCATGAAGGTCATCTTGGTGTCCTAAAAATGAAATCTACAATGCGGACATGCGTGTGGTGGCCAGGAATCTCCAAGAACATTGAAGATTTTGACAGAAAATGCACTGCTTGTACTGTTCACAGAAAGACTGCGGCTCCAGCTCCAATTTCTGAATGTGAATCGACGTCTGTTTGGGAGAAAATTTCTATTCATTTGTGTGGTCCGTCGAGCAGTCTGGATGGTAATATATTACTGACAGTTATGGATTACAAGTCACATTTCCCCTTTGCCTTTATTTTGAATCGAATGGACACCAGATCAGTTATTGAATGTCTAGTTCAATTGTTCTCTATCTGTGGACTGCCGAGGAGCCTGATTTCGGACAATGGCCGACAATTTGTATCTGATGAGTTCGAGTCTTTTCTGGGATGCAATGGGATAAAGCATTACAAATCCTCCAATTACTTTCCTTCCAGTAATGGAAGAGTGGAGCGTTTGCATGGTACTATTAAATCACGAATTAAACGTATTCGTCATGAGTCGGACTTACCATTTTCTATCGCCTTACACCGCGTTTTATATGACATTCGTGGAACAGTTTGCGAAACAACTGGGACAACTCCATTTCAAGTGTTCTTCTCGCGCACTATGAATACAAAGTTTTGCAATTTGTCTGATCGAAGCCCTGAGTCAAAGCCCAAGTCTGTGGATAAGCAATATCACCAACGAAACAGAAATTCTCGAGCGAAATTGATTTCCTATCTACCAAATCAGAGAGTTTGGCTAAGAAAGGGAAAGACGAGACAATTTGATGTTCCAGCAGTCATTGTGAAAGCGGTTGGAAAGGGAGCGTGGAGGGTTAATACAGATTCTGGATTTCGCATTTATAACCAACGCAATATTCTACCGCGCTATGTGGACTCAGATCCTGTGCATGATCATGCTTATGGACAAGACTGCACTCACCATGATCCTGAGCTTCTGGCTACTGAGCATGTACCAGCTTCTGCCAGATACAATTTGCGGCCTCGTGAAACACTTCGCAGGCCGGACCGCTTTACTGTTAGTTTAATTCAGAGCTTTTAATTCAGTCATCATTCTTCACGTTTATAATAAAAAATGTAATTTTTTAAATTTGAATTATTCTTATGTTTAGTTGTACTGGCCGTTTTAAAGTGGGATGGAAATGTTGCGATTGTATTGTTCATTGCATTCTATTGTTTGCCAGTCTTGTCAGCTATCGGCTGATGAGCTGTCATTACTGCGCTGCGATGTCCGTGATCATGCCATGTAGATGACACAACAATTTCTGCTGCAATACAAGCTGGTCTGACGAACTTGGCTCTTTAATTCATATGCAACACATAGGCCTATTCATACTCAAAACTAGCACTGTACTGTCATGTGCGATATATAAATATCAAATATAAGTTACCGGAATAATGCCTTAGGAAATCGGATGTACCGTAATCTGATGAATATAAAGAAAAATACCTAACCTTCAAATAAATAATAATACTAACTTAGTAATTCTATACAATACAGTCTATAGATTAAGGAATGAGCCTAATATTGATGTATGTATCTATATAAACGTCTAAAGAATAAAATCATGATCAGTCGATTTTACAGATACGGAAAAAGACCCTAAGTAGCATGAAAAGTTAAAAGACTGTCAAAAGAAGATTCAGGAATTTTTATATACATGTAGCCTATTTGTTATAATGCGTATTGTATAATGTGAGAAATTATTTTACTAACCTTGACCTTGAGCAGTATACCTAAAAAATTGACATTCTATAGGCCCTGTTTGGTTTCAAATGAAAAGATTATCTTTGTTAAAATAGAAGTTAGAATCTATAGGCTACTGTCATCCAGCGCGACTTCCATGTATACCGACTAACATATTTGACTAACGCATACGATGAATTTGAGGATATTTACACACGAAAGATATGTTACAAAAAATCGAAAGAATTGGCAATTAATTGCAATAATTGATTAGTTATTCCACCCAATGTCAATCAATTGATTGTTGCATGAAATATAAACCAATTAAATTGCAATTAATTTTTCCCTGCCCTTGCTTAGAAGGAACTCAGGGCCAATCTCGAAATACCTCGAGATCTCGAAGACGTAATCCCGGCATTTTTCTTCTCGGAAATAGGGTCGAGATCCCGGGATTGTAAACCTTAGTCATCATTACCCTCACTTTGAGGTCAGAAGAAATTCGAATCTTGGATCAGACTCGTCTCTGCAGTCTGCACCTGTTCACAGTAAACAATAGCATTTCCTTCACGTCGTAGGAATGCTAACACTTGCGTTGCGTCCGATTAATGGAGCAGCTCATCAATGATGAAAAGGAGAATGAGTGACACATAGGCCAACATGATATTGATATCTGAAATAGCATCGTGAAGGTAACAAAGCAGACAGTCACTAATTACTTCATTCAATTAGGCAAGCCACACCACTATGTTTCCTGAACCAAGCGTTTCAGCTGACCAAGTAAATAAGTTTATTGATCGATTGTCAGCATGCGATTAAATTTGATGAGAATATACAAGAGATATAAGAATTTTTTGTGCTGTGCAACGATTTATAAAACGATCTGTATATTCTCAATGTTTGCAAAATTGCGATTTTCATGACACTCGACCAATTCAATTAATATATATTTTAACTACTACAATTCATCCAATTTCAGAAAATATTGAGTTATATTTCGTAGCCGATCTCAGTGATTCCTTTGAACGAAATAAAAAATATATTGTTATAAAAACATATTGTTGGCACTTGTATAAGTCACATTTGTTGCTGTGCACTATGTCAATGTAGTGTCAGGTATATGAATATTAGTGAGCAAATAATTTGATTGATCCGATTCAATCAAATTAGTGATTATTAGTGATCATTCGTGATTCATTAGTAGTGATTTATAATCACTAATCGGTTGTGGATGTCCAATCTATTGTTTCTCTTGTCCCTTTGTTGATGTCGATAAGGTTTTCACCGAAGTGTTTAACAAGAGTGAGAATGAAGTGGTTTGCAAATATTGAGTAGCCTGTTTCAGTTTGTTGTGATGCTGAGTAAAGGTTAAGGGATGGCTCAGAAATTTTAACCAGAAATATCGAGGCATAGAATTGACTGATTTAGACTTCAATAATTATCTGTTGAATGATATTTTTGCCGACAAGACTGAAATGATATCAACAACAACATCCCGCCACTCAATTCCATTATCAAGTGAGCAACTGAATGCACAAGTATCTGCCCAGATCCCTGATACAACCAAAAGACACGCGCAATGGGCAAAGAAAACTTTCGATGGATGGTTGGAAGAACGAAACCAAAAAATATTGACTTCGGGTTCTAGCGATCTCATGTTTCTGTCTTCTGACAGTCACTCAACACTAGCTGATTTGACTAAGGACTCCTTGAACACAGCCCTGCAGTACTTTTTCTTCGAGGTTAAGAAGAAGAATTTCCAATCGTATCCGAGTAACTCTTTAAGAAGCCTTTACGCTGGAAATAAAATATTCCCAATAATAAATATTTCCATTGGAAGACTTGCTATGCACTTACATAGGCCTATTATTCTAGCGGTCATGCTCATTGATCATCATTTTCTGACACAATTTGATTTTTATAACTTGTGTGATTTTTTTTTCGAGAACTCACATTATAGAAGATGGCGACTGAAATGCCACGCGTTTGCCACATCACATCTTGAGAACTTTTCTCACTTCTTTTACTGATTATCTTTTATTAAAAGAGAGCCATCATGTACATGTAATTAACAGATGCTGTGATGAATAAATAACATCTGTTGCAGTGTGTGCGCCAAATATTCAGACAAATATTTCAGCATTGACAGAGAGAATTTGACTTGACATGTAAAAAAGAGCAGATGGTGCAGTGAAAGATAAAGAATCATTGCCTCAGCAGTGCCGGCTTTATGCTGTGCGAGGCCCATCCCTCACCATAAAATTTTGACTACATTTTTCAATTACAACTGCTTCACGTGGGATTCCTAAGGCTGGATACTTAACTTAGCCTTATAATTGGCATCAGAATGTATTGCTATGCTCCCGGTTGCTGACTCAGGTAATGCTAAGTTGCAAGGACTACTACAAATAGATACTTCTATGCATAAATACTCGTACATATAAGCCTAATTATGAACCTACTTGTAGAAGTCCTTCCTAGCTATTGAATAGAATAGAAGAATAGAATAAGCGTTTATTGAAAAACAAAAGACCCCCAAATGAGAATCGGAGGAGGTCCGCGAAAAATTAACAGAAATAGTGAATTGCATACGCCGTGCATCACTTGAATGATTCATTATACAGAATAGAGCACGAAAAAGTAAAACCATTTTGTCTTCGCGTTGTTCGTACATGAGGCAACACTATTCGTCCACTGTGTGAAGACATATCAGGAACACTATCATGTAAGATATGATTTTCACAAAATAGAGCATTTTTGAAAAGTTTTAATGCGAGCTGCTTTCTACGGTGAACAAAATTTAGAATATCACAGTCTTTGCATGTTTTAACATCTATACCATGGATGATACGAAAAGCTCGCTTCACGACACTCATACATTTTGAGTCAAGAATAATGCCAGGATGAATAAAAACAGGAGAGGCATAGTCCAAAATAGATTGAATAATGGATTTATATACAAGAATCAGTTTATCATGAGACAAAATAGGTTTCAGAATACGCATTATATACAATCTTTGCGACACTTTTTTAAAAATGAAATCAAAATGATCAGACCATGTCAGCTTTTCATTAAAAATCAAGCCCAAAACCTTAATTGCATGTACATTCGCCATATTTGGAACTGGAGAAACAGGTGCTTGAGAAAAATTAACAGTCAGAACTTTAGATTTGGCAAAATTTATTGACATTCCGTTTTGCGAACACCAACTTCGAAAATGTTCAATTTCCTCATTTACGCAATACAAATCATCTGCAACATCATTATAAACAGGAATTATCAGGGAAACATCATCTGCATACTTCACATTACAAACTGATGGAAAAATTGTTTTGTATGATGACATATAGATAGCAAACAAAAGTGGTCCAAGAACAGACCCTTGGGGCACCCCACTTGATACTGGAATAAGTGCGCTCCGGGTGTCACCCAGTCTAACTCGCTGTTTACGATCACATAAATAGTTGTTTATCCAATTGGCAAATATATTTCTGTTAGGTAGAGGAAGCTTGACAATACAAGACAATAGCAAATGGTGAGGAATGCTATCAAAGGCATGTGTCATGTCAAAAGTTATCAAATGAGTTGCACGGACATTTTTGTCATCCAAAAGACTCAATAAGCTTTCATGTATACGTATCAAAGCACAATTGGCTAATCATAACTCGCCATTATGAACCTCATACCATATTTCGAAACCGTGCATCGGTGAAATCATGTCTTAATTTGATGATAATGTTTACAATGCTATTTTGGAATTATTGGAATTGTTGTAGCCTAGACCATACATATTATGATACATCTGTAAAAATGAAAAAATTCACTCAAAAATAGGTTACAAATTTACAATAAAAATATATTTCAATTTTTTCACAACTGAATTTTCTGAGCTTTCATTACGGGAAAATCATTCATCATGGTTTCTAGATCAAGTTCATTACATACTTCATATTCTACTGGCATGAGAGTGCGGTAGTTTTGAGTCTTTCTTCGAGCATTTGTTCGATTTATTAATGGCATTCAACAATTGAAACTACACGATCATCGAGAGAATGAATTCCCAAGAAGACACTTCGTCAAAGAGTGAGCTTGCTTCACTAGTTGTACTGTTATGTGTAATCTTGCCTTTTTTATAGATTTTTTCTTTAATTCTTTTAGAGTCTCTCGCATCTTTTTGAGCTCATACGTGATGGCTTAACAAAATTTACATTTGCCTCCCATCGCGTACTACAACGGCTTTTCAGAATGATAGATATGTTTTCAACCAAAGTATCTCATCGGACTGGTGAAGAAGAAAAGCGCACTTCGCTTCTCTCATGGCTTCCTGATGACGATGTGATTATTCTTTCCGACGACGAGATAAATGATTTTGTTGAGAAACTGCAAAAAATTGGCAGACTTTACAACCTCAACATGTTTAGCAACATGATTAACGAGTTAGGAGGTAGCTTTCCCTGCATAAACTCGTCATATCGGTCGTAACACAACGCCTTCAATTGTCGATCTTACAGTTGTGATGTACGGGTTTCATTGGCCAAGACTCTTACCCGAGTAAGTCAGCTCAACAACGTTTCATTTAATTTATAGCTGTAATTTCAGGTCAGTAGTGGAACATTTCAGTTTAATAGCGGCAATTTTAATGGATGATGGCTACTAATATTGCCGCTTTTTCACAGAAAATTCCTACTATTGTTTTCCGATTTCCTTTAAAATCATCTGTAGTTGCTAACTGGATTTGCCGTTATTGTTGTGATAAATGTCGTTGGCCTATGAAACTATGGATCTAAATTGAAAGTTGTGTAAAGATTAAAGGATGTCTTTGACATTTTAAACAGAAATACCGAGATATTTCTGAATTACAAATTTATAAGGTCATCCTCTAACCGTGTTAAGGAATTATTGAGTATCTATGATGAAGTAAATTTGAACAAGGTCAGATTGACTAATGTGGACACATGTCTTAATTTCTCCTCCAATAAATGGTGTAGCAACTCTCCCCTGGGTCATAACACACTCACGATGATAATCACGAGAAGACGGGAATTTCACCAACCCTAGTGGGCGTCGGACGAGTGCTGCCCGAATAATTGAAGCAACGGGTGACAGACAGTTAGCTAAAAAAAAGTAAGCGGTCATCGATCTGATTGTGTCGAGGTGTGCAAGGGCACAAAATACTGAAGAGAATGAGATTTAATGAGAACTGCTTGACACGACTGAATGCAGGTATGGATGAGAGAGAGAATGTGGTAAGTTGACCATGTGTAAGTCCATTCTTATTCAGGGTTGGCTAAAATCACAATTTTTTGAAAAAAATTATGAATATTAATTGTTTATCATTAGCCTATACATCCTGAAATTATTGCATGCATGAAATTGGACTCGATTTTACTGCTAAATTCCATCAAATTTTCCACGTATCGGTATGCGATTCTTTTGGATGACCGTGATTCCGAATTACAGCATAAATGCAGATGTTTTAGAAAAAGGTTATAGAATGGCAGAAACACGCACTTCGAAACAGCACTCCTATCGTAAATCCACACCAGTTCTTGGTTTGCGAAAGTTGTCAATTTGTAATCCTTGTTGCCGATTTCTGATCTTACAAGAGCACCTGGAAGAAAATCTACATTTCTTACCATGTCTGTGCAGTTCTCTCAATCCCAGTATTGAAAACTTGTTTTGGTGGAACAAGAGGCTTCTAAGGTAAGAGCGGTTTTGCTGTATATGTAGCAGGTGCTTATGTAAAATTTCAGAATAGCTGGAATTTAAAATCGTCTATCTTCTCATTCATTACCTCTCTATGTTCGGTTGAAATACATTCTTGGAAATCTTCTCGAATAGACTAGTGCTTAAAGCAGGGATATATATAGAGGCAAGTATATACAGCCTAGTTTTTTGAAAAAACCGGTAACCTACATCAAAGATCATCATAGGTTTACCTGAATCTATCTTTAGTGATCATTGCTGTATCTATTATCAATCATTTTCGATGACAGTTGTTCAAATGTCGCTTTAAGTTGGATGCATGCGACTCGGCTCCTCCCATCTTGTTGATGTGTGCTTCACACGGTTTTCTCCAGTCTCTACATGCAGGAAAATCCCCCATCCTTCTTCAAAAAATATGAGTAGACTTTCGATTTTAATACGCGCTTTGGAGGAGAAATCACACACGATTAACGTTCGGGTAAGTGGCATGTGTTCTCAAACAAACTAATATTACATTTTTGCCTCTGATGTGACCTTTGGTGCGTAGGTGTGATCGAGGCTAGGAAGACTTGTCTTCTCTACTAAATCGCCGAGTGAAAGACAATCCTTTTTTCACTTTCACGGTTCATTTCCTCAACTATTACAAGCTTTACATGCAGCAGTGTCTCCTTACTTTTATTTGACAGAGAAAATTGACATCAAGACAGTGACAGCTATACACGAGGATAGATAATTTGTTTGTATTATATTTCTGGTCTAGTTAGTAGTGAAAACTGTGCCCTACTTCCGAGGGATAGGTACATGTATAATTCAGTGTTATCAATAGGTACATGGATAGTTACATGTATAACTCAGTGTTATGAATAGGAACATGTATGACATCTGTTTTACTGGATAGGTACACTGTGTTTCGGAACGTCTATGATCGAACTTGTGTGGTTTGGTTCTGAGTACTTGGGTACGTACCGATAGACGTCCGTTGTTTGATTTTGAATGGGTTTGCTCAATTGCGACTATTGTGACAATTATTTTAAATGTAGCACTATTTAGATGTGAAACTTTAATGTGCAGTTATGATTTAGTTGCTCCCCAATAAGAAAACCAATTCCAGAACTATGTTTAAAATGAAAAAGACAAGCGATTTACACTGTAAGTTTAATTTATGCATTAAAAATAAATGATGGGTACAGATCACGTCCCTCAGGCGACTGTATGATCTTCAGGAAGTCATCACACCATTCATGAAATGTCTGACTGTTGCTAAAGTCATGGTCACACTCGTGTACCGGACACTTCACTGGTAGTCCACTCCGCCTTTGAAGTGTTGCCACAGTCAAAGTTTTCCACAGGGCCACTTTGCAGCCGCAACAGAGATGCACGGTCATATCCAACTAACCTCCCATAATGACTTGGCTGTCATTTTGAAAATAGAATAAAGGTTTTGAGGACATGCTTCTTGTTATGGAACGTTGAGGATAAGTACTTAACAGTTTGGAACAATGACATCCTTTATATAGTTATATATTCTTTAGGGAAGTTCGGTACCTCTCTGATAGGCTGTTAGGATTTCCTTTGTTTTAAAAGTATATAAGTCCAAGGTTTGTACCAATTCTTATCAAAGGTTCTAATCCTCACGTTTACAAGTTACAATTATTTTAAATCTACAAGTCATTATTGATCGCAAACAGGAAGCTGCAGTTGAGAACGGTACTTCTGATCGTACCACTTCGCCAGTGGAACGTACCAATACACCTCCCCACTCTTTGATGGAGCGATCTACAACACCAAACGAGCCGGTGGTGTTCACCCAAGCCCCTGCATCGCCCGACTACTCGAGTGATGATAGTGAGGATAGTGACGTATCAATCGAGACGATGCGTCACATGAATAAGAAGTCCATGCGAACGCCACTTTATGGAAGGGTCACTGTCAAAGTGAAGAACGCGCCGAAAAAATACCACACGAAACGGGTCTTCATGCGAATGGAGCCGAACGAGCGGAACCTCACAACCGCTCTCGAATTTTCAATCATTGACCTTGACACACCACGTCGCTGTCCCTGTGCGCCCAAAAAGACCAGGATCCATGTGCAAGTGGACTTGAAAAAACTTGTACCCTTTCCTTACCTTGATGACATTTAGTGTGTTTTTTCTTAATCTCTTCATTTAATATTCATTTATATATATGAACAGACTTGTTTTATCATTTCACAAATCGGTCTTCAATTAAGGTCTGAATGGGAAAGGGGAATAACTATCTACAATTAATGATGTTCAATAACTGAATTGAAACAAAAAAAATCAAATATGAAGACTTCAACTTGAAATAAATAGGAACATATAACTTTTAAAGAAACAGTTATGTTGTTAATTTTAAAATGCTTGTGGCAGTCGAGGATGATATCATACATGTGTCATACACGACACCATAAGAATGAGAATGAAAAGACCTTTCGAATGATATAAGGTATGTACCTATTCGATGGGAAAATCCTAGTTGTATGCAACTGTATGCAAGCAGACAAATGTTAGATTTTTAAATTCACTAAGTTTTTAGCCCATTCTTTAAAGACATGTAGCTCTCTAGTTATATTTCATACATGTGTCATACAATACACCATTAGAATCAGCATGAAAAGAGCATTCGAATGATATATTGTATGTACCCATTTGATGAAACAATCCTAGTTGTATGCATCTGTATGCAACTTGAAAAATTCCAAGTTTTTTTACAAAAATGACTAAGTTTACAAATTTTCAAAGTTAAAGTTTTACATCTAAAAATGACCATAATATACAAACCTCTACACTTGACCTTGACCTTAGACCTGACTTTGACCTTTGACCTTCATACACTTCATACATTTCATACACGGCGGGGGGGGGGGCTCAAAATTTCTCGGGCGCTTCGCGCCCTCGAAAATTTATTTACCCATGGGTTCCGGGTGCCATAGATACTCTTCTTGCTTCCCTAACCCTAACCTTAACCCTAACCCTAACCCAAACCCTTAACCCTAACCCTTAACCCTAAACCTAGTATTTTAATTTGTTTATTTGAATTTTGGCGCGAAATTCAAATTTTCGAAAAAGTCTTTAAATTTGATTATTCGAATTTTGGCGCGAAATTTGAATTTTCGAAATTTAGCGCTTAATTCAAAATTTAATGTTCTATTCAAATCACAAGTTTTATATCTTCAAATATGAATCATTATATGACTATTAATAATAACATGTATATCAAAACAATACATCAGTACATCAGTTCATATTACTTTGAATTCACTCTACTGTTTACATGTAGAGATCTTTCAACACATATGATGGCACTTCCATTTCTAAGGTTAAAAATAAACCAGCTGTTCCAATTCTTGTTTGAGTTATCAATTTTGTTTAACTGTACTAATGCGATGATGTGATGTCATAAAGTCTTTGTTTATAGTTGCTTTGTCAATTTCATACATTAAAAACTTGCACACATCAGATCTTCACTCATTTTTGAATTATTCAGTGTCCATATCAGACGTCGTTCTTCGTTCCTCCGTTCTCCGGTTCATATTACAATTCTGAAGTGAGTTTCATTGTCATGTTGTGCTACTTTATAGGATATTCGGGAGTAGGAACATTATTAAGTTCTGATAACCAAATAGCTTTAAATATAGAAGCTTGGGTTTTAGGATAGGAACACTTTATGTTATATTTTTTTTAATTTTTCATCCTATATTAAGTCATTGAGCGAGAGACATGAATATATCAGTTTAAATGTAAGTGTATTTGAATTAACAAGATTTTCACAGTTTGTAAATAAATAAAAGATATCTAAATAAAGCCTTCATCCATTTCAAATATTCAGTCTGTCATCTGCTGACAGATGTATAAAGTTCAAGCTTGTTTAATTAAAAAAATTGAGAATTGGTTGAAATTTTCGAAATTTCACTTTCATTCTATTATATTAATTTCGAAATTAAATAATTGTAAATCAGCTGTTTCCAAATTTCAACTCTTCTTATGAGGAAACCCTTTTCGAATAAATATCTAATTTTCGACTTTCGGTTTCAATTTCAACTTCAAATTTTATTTCTTTCTCAGATTTCTCCAATATGAAAGTAGCACTTAATAGAGTTTTGTTGATGGTATATAAATGCGTTCTCTTTTAACAAGAGATTAAATTATAATCAAATTTTTTTTCTATATAGAAATGGTCCGACATGAAAGTATTGCGCGACAACGGCTGATCTTTCACTACTGTGAAACATGCCGACTGCCTGTTCGACATGCCAACAAGAGTGGTCACAAAGACTGCATATTCACACAGGATTTCACGTACCTCTATTGCTTAACCTGCAAGACATGTGAGAGGAGCAACGACAAGGTAAACAGCGACTCAGCAAAGGCCTTCATTGCCAAACACACGCCCTGTGCCCAACAGAATGGCCGGAAAGGCATCAACCTTACCTCCAAGGCAGAAAAAAAGAAATTGGAGAGGCTATTTACCAAGGAAAGGCCGACTGAAGGCGTGCTCTCACAGGTGGACGAGCCTGAGGCAAAGAAAGCCCCCAAGTCCCGAGTACCTAAGAAAGTCCCCAAGTCTCGAGAATTTATTGATGAGACCTTGAGTGATTTCGAGGTAAGTACAGTCAATTCTAAATGCTAACTTGAACGGACAACTGACTCACAGTTGACAAAAAGTACTGCTTCCTTTAGATTAAAAATAAATTTATTGTTAACACATTTCAGGACATGGTGATGCCCCCACCGAAGAAAGCCAAGGTGTTGGTGCAGAAGAAACTGGTCGTTCAAGATGTGAGATTCTATTTACTCAGGTTAGTAATCGTGTGCATCAATTAAATCAATATTTCATAAATATTTCAGTGTGAGGTGCCCCGACCGCCGAAAGTCAGTTTCGAAGACAATAATGCGGTGGAAAACTTGCGAAAGGTAAGAAATTAATTTGCCTGTTACTTCTTAATGTGAAATTGAACATGAATTTCTATTTTCAGCTGTTTCCAAGTGTCCAAAGGTATCCTGCAATACCTCGGTTGAATTCGCCGGAAAAGAAAACCATCTCAAGCCTTGTAAGTGTGACTTTCATGGTCTACGATTCGATATCAGACAACAATACCTGGAAAAAAACTGTACATGTATATAGCCTATGTCTATATTAATTCTCATTAATATCTATTTAGTTATAAAAATATTATCACATTTTCGCTGCAGGGTGTACGATCTTTGTCCCTTAAGAGACATCAGCGGAGTTTTCTGTCTACGCCGGCGACCACCACATCCATAGAGGATAACGAGGAGAGGCCCTACTCCATTCATGAATCATCGGGCGATTCATCAATGTCTGATGATTCCTCATCATCTGATGACATCTCAACCACGTCGTCTCCAACATCCTCATCCGATGATGATAATTCGGTTGCAAATGTAAGTATAATGCTTAGATGACTGCATGAGCAGAGAACTTTTCCATTGTAATTTAGAAACCCGCTTGAGTAAAAATTTATTAATCTGCAATAGATGAATTTATCTTCTAGAATGATTCGATGGTTCTTTCGGAGGATGAAGGTGGATCCAATCGAAGGACAATCGAGCTGAAGGTATGTGAAATTCACATTTGGAGTTAATAAATGTCAACAAGTTAATTTATGTAATTGAATTTACATAGTGTCATTTTTAATTTTGATAAATGTTAACAATTGCAAATACAGATTGTTTCATAAAAAATGGATCGCCCTTAAACATCGCCTTAACTTCAACTTTGTCTAACTCCACGAAACTTGAACGAATTTCTCTGAAATTTGGAAGATATGTCAGTTGTGCTTACTAATATCATTGTTGGAAATTTCAAGCATGAATATTGAGTTGTTTTCCTGTTATAGATAAAAAAGTAGTAGATAATTTGATCTTCATTTAGCAATGTTACACAAAATCATACCTCACTCTTATAAAATTACATTTGTTTCCTTTGTTATGTAATATGTTGTTCTACAAGCCAAAAGCTATCAAGCAAAACAAAAATAAAGAAAATCGGTCAATCAGAGCCAGCATAGCAACATTATTCATCAACAATAATGTAACTGCTACATGTGATTAACTGGACTTCATGTTCCATAGCTTCCTGACTTCGTTGCGGTGGTGTTGGCAGCACTCCTGATTGCTTTCAGCTAGAAATCTATCTCTTACCGGTTGAAAACAATACAAAGCACAAATGAACAATAACGAGATCGCATTCACAAAAGGCAAAGTGTCAGCCTTCTTAGAACTAGGGTTTTCTTTGCGAGCTACAAGCAAGCGACTGAATGTCCCTTACACAAACGTGCATCGATGGCAATGATGATTTTCGACTCTGTCGTAAAGAGGGCTCTGGCCGTCCACGCAAAACATCCAAACGTAGAGACCGCCTAATTTGGAGATTTGTTAAAGTTGATCCAAGTCTCTCGTTAACTGAGATGGCTATACTAGACTCGTCTATTTCTAAGTCCACTATTCGTAGAAGACTTATTGAGTCGAATTTCAAGAGCTGTAAGAGGCCCTCTCAGATCGAATTATTAGATCAGCATATAAAAAGACGTCTCAGATGGGCAATGAGTCATTGTCACTGGCGAAATCAATGGGATCGGGTTGTCTGGTCTGATGAGGCATCAGTCCGTCTGAAGGATAGTGATGGTCGATTGAGATTATGGATAAAATCTGATCAGGAAATTCCGAGACATTTACATCGTCCCCGGGTACAAGGTGGTGCGACTCTACTGATTTGGGCTGGCATTTGGACCAATGGCCGCTCTGAACTTCACATACAGCAAGGAACCATGAATTCTGAACGCTATGTGAATGTTTCACGAATGAACATTGGCCAAATGACAGATCAACTTGGTGATCCATGGACTTGGTTATTTATGGATGATAATACTACGTGTCACAGGAGTAGTAGAGTCAACTTATGCTAGTCTCAATTAGGGCTTAGGACATTATCTTGGCTAGCTCGTTCTCCTGATCTGAATCCCATAGAAAACGTATTGAGTATTCTAAAACGTAGCGTTCGTCGTTCACTGCTACCTACAGATGGCGTATCACAACTTACGTCACTGTTAAAAAGAGAGTGGAGAAAGTTAGATCAGTCAAAAATCAACGATATCATCGAATCAATGCCTAGACGAATTGGTAATGTCATTGACAATAAGGGTAGGGCCACAAAATATTACTGTAGCTTCTTAAGAATCGCTACTGCATCATAGCTTATCAGATTATATAAGGACATTTAAATATATAAGGGACATAAAATAACATGAAAAATGCTTTCTGCATCATACTTATGTTTTATTTAGTCAAATTTTAGGATGATCCACTTTTTATGAAACGGACTGTAGATCATAAACAATTGTTTCTTTTCGATTACAGGACTCCGTGATGCATGCATCACAGGAGGTCTCCTTCAGTAACATCCGGGCATCCCCGAGCTGGAGTGTCCGCCTGCCGCCGTCCCCAATGATCTGCTTGGCTCCATCATCCCCTGCACGTCTTCCCTCGCCGGTATCTCCTCCGAACCCATTACCGACGCCAGGTGCAGCTCCTTCCTCCCCGGTACTGCTTCCCACAACACCTCCCCCAGTTGCAGCTCTACCAACGTCGGATGTGACGGCTCCTCTCCCAGTGCGGGATTATAACGTTGACTTGGACGCAACCTCGACAGAAGAGGATGTACAGAACAAGTTGCGTCTCTGTCAGGAGCGCCTACAGCAGGCAGAGGAGCGGGAGAAGAAAATGAAGGAGGAGAACAGAGGCTTGATTGAATCTGTGAGGAACCTAACACAATCCAATCTCCTGTTGGCCTCCCAGGTTTCAAACAGTCGTATTAATGAAAAGGAAACTTTAATGCACATTGACTGCATGAACAATGTAATCAGAAAAGTGAGACTGACTCACATGAACGATTTCAGCGTCTGCACAAAAGGATGCAGTCATTTGAAGCTGAATCACAGCCGTATTGTAAAGTGTGCCAAACTTTAACTTTCAACTTTTATCTTTCTTCATTTAAGAAAAAGAAATTATCAAACATTTTATGTTTTCTCTTTGCATCCGATGGGAACATAAGCTATTGGCTAATGATAACGTTGACGTCATAGGATGATAGATGTATATAAGGGCTTGCTAATTTCAATCCTCATCAATAATCATGGTTGTCTGTACCAAGTGTGGAAAAGTGTTCACTCTCATAGGCAATTTGCAACGTCATGAAAAATTTTGTAAGTTAGGAAAAACGTATCAATGTAGCAAGTGTCCATATAAGACGAATAGGATGGATAATCTTAAGAGGCATAAACCTATATGTAATAATAAACCGAATGATAGCATAACAGAGTCAAATTCAAATAATCAAAATAGATCTACTTCTAAGCCAACAACCAGCGCTTCAACTAACATACAAAACTTTATGCAATACTGCTCTCGGTGTGGCAAAACGTATAACTCTATAAGTAGATTTCGACAGCATATGAATGTACATAATACAAATAGTGAGATGAATATGCGTAATAACTCTGGAACTGTTAGTCTCAGTGAAAGCGCACTCAATAGCCATGCACGTGTGTATGATATCGCGCCAACAACACCTACTGTGGACATAACATCATTCTTAGAAAGCATGCGTTCCATGTTAGGGAATTTAGTGTCTGACTTACTAAAGAGCTATCAATTGCGCGGTCGTCTGATTGCACAAATTCGTTATGTCCGTTCTAATCCTCAAGAAGAAGAAACTTTTCTCGCACACTTTACCTCATCATCCTCAAACTATATTTATGACTATGATGCTTGGTTTCAGGATCATCTAAATAGTCTAATAAATCATATTGAAGCCTTCACAAAAAAGGGTAGCAATTGGATTATAGATGATGTACAAAATATAGAGTTCAATGTAATAACAAGTCCAATACTGTCAGGTGGACAATCATTTCCTCTACCAAAGAAGTTAAAAAACTCTAGAGCTGTCATTAATGTTAATTCAAATGCAAATGATTGCTTCCTATATGAAGTTTTATCAATATTGCATTATAATGAAGTACCTTATTCAAGGAATGAAGTAAAATCATATAGTAAGTGTACATCTGAGCTAAATATGGAAGACATTTCCACACCAGTATCAATCAAAGATATTCCAAAATTTGAGAAAAATAATGATATTAAAATTAACATTCACTTTTATGAAAATGGACTCAAAGGTGTTCGTTACAATAGTAACTTTACTGGTAGGCAAACGGTTAATATTTTGCTAATTCTAAACAATGGAGCAGCACACTATTGTGGAATTCCAAAGCTGTCAAGATTGTATAGGAGAACTTTAAAAAGACATAAATACTTCTGCGAAAGATGCACTCAGTCATTCACATATAAGACAACACTAGAACGACACTTCCAGTTTTGCATTCGAGGAAAAGCACAAATAGAAAAAATGCCGTCAGATCTAAAAGTACTAACAAGTAGCATGGAATATCAACTAAGTCCTCCTTTAGTAATTTATGCAGATATAGAGTGCTACATTGATAATAAAATACATAAACCTGCGGCCATTGGAGCTTATCATGTCTGGCATAATGCCCTTCAATCGAAATTTGAAAACAAGTATTACCTCTTAGAGGGAGAAAATTGCATTATTAGTTTCTTGCACCACTTAGAAACTGTAGCCCAAGACTTATATGACAACCAATGTGCAACAACTAGGCAGCCAATGACACTGTCAGCGGATGAAAAAGCAAGCCATGAGAATGCAGAATGTTGCAACAAATGTAAATCGAAATTCAGCGATGAAGTCATAAAAGTTCGTGATCATGATCATATCACCGGACGATATAGGCAAACATTATGTAGGAAATGCAATCTCCGGTTAAGACTAAACAGACGGGAGCTCCCCATATTTTTCCACAATTTTAAAAATTATGATAGTCACATCGTTTGCTATAAAGCGATTGGAAGAATGAAATCTTGGAAATTAGATGTTGTAGCAGCAACTGCTGAAAAATATATAACTTTATCCGCCAGTGTCCCTGTAAATGAATACAAAGGGAAGAGAGTATACTTTAAACTAAAATTCTTAGACTCATATCAATTTCTAAGTGCATCTTTGAGTGAATTAGCCAAGGGCTTGCAAACGTATGAGCATGTAGAGACATTAAGGGTAGAATTTCCACAATTAAGTGATAGTGTTTTATATCAGAAGGGAGTGTTTCCATATTCATACCTCAAAAACTTAAACACGTTGATGGAAGACTGTCTACCACCACAATTTGAATTCTATAATGATCTTACTCGTGAGCACCGTTCCGATAGTGAATATGAACACGCTAACAAGGCATTGATTGAATTTAATTGTAGCACATTTGGGGATTACATGCTGGCATATCTGAAGTTAGATGTTTTATTGTTGGCAGACATATTTGAAGTGTTTAGAGCATTGAGTCAACGTGAGGATGAAGTCGACCCTGTACATTTTGTCAGTCTCCCACATCTTAGCTTTACCTCAGCACTAAATTTCTCTTCCAATGATCCCCCACACTACATACAAGATGAAAATATGTACAATCTATTTGAACGAGGAATTAGAGGGGGTATGACTTTCACCAACATTCACCGAGCGCGTGCACGCATTGAAGAATTAGGAAATAATACACATGAAAGTCGACATTTGACCTACTTAGATGTTAATAACCTTTACGGTTCTTCACTCAGTAGAAATCTACCCCACTCAAATTTCAAATGGTTGAATGAAAGGGAATTAGATAATTTTTTAAATGAAGAAAATGTTCAAAATATAGATGATGATGGTGAAATCGGCTACATTTTTGCTTTAGATTTAGAGTATCCTGCAGCCATTCATGATGACACTGCCGATTTCCCATTAGCTCCAGAAATGCAGATGATTGAAAAGAGAATGTTTTCACACTATATGAAAAATCCATATGAAAAAGTAAGACCAAATACACATTTTTCTTCTATCAAGAAACTTCTGCTCCATCAATTTGATAGGGAAAATTATGTAGTCCACTTCTCAATTTAAAAATTTTACTTGACCATGGGCATGAGAATCAAGAAGATTCATAGTGGCATAAAATTCACACAAAAGTCTTGGTTAAAAACATACATTGATATGAACTCTCAAAAGAGGGCTCAATCAAGCACTGACTTCGAACAGTCATTCTACAAATTGAAAAATAATTCTTTATATGGTAAAACAATGGAAAATGTAAAGAGAAGGAAAAAATTTAAACTAGTCAACAATGAGAAACAACTACTGAAATTGTCAAATCGTCCTCTCTATGTTCAACACAAAATATTTGATGAAGATCTGGTTGGTATGGAAATGTACAAACCTTCAATAGTTTTAAATAAATTAATATATGTTGGTCAAGCAGTACTTGACTATAGTAAGTTGGAAATGTATCAATTATATTACAATGATCTAAAAGGATGTCCACTGATAAATAGAACGCGGCTTTGTGGAGGTGATACCGACAGTTTCTTCCTATGTTTATACACATCACCATCTGTCCGTCTGGAAGATATACTTCTATACTTCGGTGAAAAGTTTGACTCTTCAAACTATGACAGTCACCACCGACTATACTCAACTACAAACAAAGCTAGATTAGGTTGTTTTAAGGATGAGTGTACTGGAAAGTTGCTTGAGGAAATGATCCTACTAAAACCGAAAATGTATTCTATGAAATATCTAGACACTACGAATCATAGCATCAAACGTGCAAAAGGAATTCAGAGAGCAGCAGTTAAAAAATTGAAACATGATGACTATAGGAGTGTCTATTATAGTGAGAATGATACAACTGAAGATATGACAATTATAAATTCAAAAAATCACATAGTTAGCACAAAATCATTTAGGAAGCGAGGTCTTTCACTTTGGGAGGATAAGCGCTGTTGGCTGGATAAAAATTTATCATTACCATATGGACACTACAGCCTAGGTCTTCCCCCACTGTCGAAGAGAAGGAGATGCCTTCCTGTCACAGGTGATGTAGAATAAGTCTAAATTAAAAAAAAACAATACAATATAATATTCCACTTGTAATAGATCTTGCGATTGCTGCATCTTCCGACATGTAGCAACACTTACTAATACATAAGTAGTCTTACTAAAATTGAAATTTCTACATCTTTCCGATATGTAGAAATGATTACTAATAAATAGGTAGTCCTAATGTGAATGAATATGTGAAGAATTTGTACTCAACATCATTCCGATATGTTGAGCTAATAAAATAACAAACTTTAGGCAAACATTAAACCTAAATTTGAAACATAGCTTTCGGAACATGCCTCATTACATTAGAACATGGAAACTTAGTGACGTTCAAAACGTTCACATAACAAATTCTAAAAGAATAGCATTTCGTCATTCAATAGCAAATAGTGATCGAAAACATCGTGGCGTTTGCATTAGTATTGACTCATTGCCTTCACTCAAAGACTTTGCGGATCTCATTGACAACCATAAGACTCGGATCAAGATTCCTCTCGATGACAAGGTATGGATAAAGTGTGATTCATCAGTCAAACTATACGTCTGTTCACCAAAACGGGAGGATGTTGAATATCGATTTTTAGTTTCAGTGACGTCACATGGGAAACCTTTACAAGGGAGATACTACCACAGATAACGTCATTCATTAAAGAGGGAGGACATCAAACGGTTGGAAGTTGTAAATCGGATGTTAACTACAAAAGCAAAGTCAAAACTCAATCTACAAGAGATCGAGAGGAATATACCCAACCGAAAACAATGGTTACTGATAAAACGCAAATTGAAGCCGACAACGAGCTTACATCTTGGAAGACCCTCAATGTTAACATGGAGGATTCAGAGGAAGGATAAATCTCTCACTATCCTATTCTTTCCAAATGGAACAATCCAATGTATTGGAAGGGTCATGGAGGGTGAACTCTCATATCTACACTTAACTTTGGAACATTTACTTGGTGATTCATTATCTGATTGGGAAGTGAAGACAATGACCGTGTTATGTGAATTACACTATCACTATGACTTCCGTAAAGTTACATCATCACATAATCTAACTTATGAAGTGGAGTTATTTCCAGCAGCTCAATTGACTAACTGGCATCCATATCATGTTCATGTGTTCCATAATGGAAAGATTGTGATAACCGGCATCAAAGACATAAGTGATGTACCTCCCATCATATGTGATTTGAAAAAATGTTTCATGAAAACCAAATTGTAGATTTTGTATATATGTGAATAGATAATGAAATATGAATATGTTTTTGTTTTCCTTATAAACCCTTGTTTTGGAAAAAAAGAGAGCAAGTTAATGATACAACATAAAACTTTATTTCAATACTGTTTCGACATATTTAGTAAGAATTACATCATTTTTATCACAGTTTTTTGAAAATAGTTCTAAAGCACTTTTACAGTTATTTTTCAATGGTCTCTCGTTGACAAAATAGAGTACATAGCCACCGCACATTAGAGATGTATTACTTTGAAGTGGGAACGATGTCACTTTCCTAACAGTCCAGGAGAACCTATTCATCCATAATGCGATATGTAAACGAGGTTGATTAAGAGAGTCAAAATGTTCGGCAACTTTATAACGATTGATGTATACAGCAATCCAATGTTTTCCGGGAAGATTGTTGGTATCCGTATTGATGATAAGCGAACAAGGATAGAATGGAATTGAATCAGGTAAATTATCTCTAGAAAAGACATTGAGAAATATTGTCTTGGAGTAGGGATGAGCTTTCCTCATTTTCCTCAAGATTTCTATGTTGCTTAAGTTACTCATCTCTGATAGCTGACAGTCACGTCTCTCATTCTTGTTATCTCAACTTTGCTATCATAGATAGCATAAATGAGACAAGTAATTGTTTTCTTCAAAGGTGACTCAAATGATACCTCCAGTCGTAGATTTCCAGGCTTTGTAGCTCCTACGCTTTCACCACCTAGATCTGCATCTGCTGTGAGGTTGTACATAATGAAGAAGTAGCCATTCTTGTACATATCCATTGTAATTCCATTTGAATCATCTGTATTAAACATGTTGAGGGCGGTGAAAGTAGAACCATATTCACGTGCGAATTTACCATCTTTGAAATTAGGCTCATATGCTTTGCAAGACACAAATTTCCCATCCTGATAGAGTGCTAGTTTGCTAACATTAAAGTGTTGGAAATTGAATGGATTCTTTTCAAAATCACCAATGAATGCCTCATTTTCCACAAATGTGATATACACCACCTTTGGCATTGCAGTGAGAAAAAGATTTGGGAAGGCATGTGAGGATGATCCCGCACCAATTGTGAAGTTTGTCAACACACTGTGATTAACTGGATATATTGCATTGTTTTTCCTCAATCCTGTCGCATGCTCGTTGATGACTGACGGGTTCATTGTTACTCGCCTTACATTGAGCACGGCATTACTTATGTTGACTTGATAGTTTGTAGCTCCAATTGCCATTAACGCGAACTCAGGATTTGCACGAATAAATTTTACTTGCATTTTAACCTGTGATAGCAGATATCTAGATTGACGAAGGAAATCAAGATAGACAGGTCCTTTCAAGTATAATTCCTTTGAATCCGCTGTTAAATCCATTCGTCTTTTCAACCCTGTATTTGAGACATCATCAAATTGCCCTTGCTGATCATCATACCACCCAGAAACTTGCAAGTGTGACTGTTTAGCTTGCTTTTGAAATTGCGTCATTGTATGTATGTATGCTCCATATGGATATGCTCGATCCCCTCCTTCAATCTGTTTGTCATTCAATATTAGATACACATCTGAGAACAGACTGGCAATAGGAAGATTTGCTAATCCCACTTTATCCTTGGATGAATCGATATTTGTACCATCAGTCTTCTTAATTTGTATACACAACTCTAAATCAATGGATTGACAGTCAATATAATCTTGAGGATTGGCAGGTATATCAAACTGAATAGGCTGCTGGTTACCATCGATATTTGTTGTGGGGACTATGTCTACAATTGTTGAGGAGATGATGTCTGTCTGATGAGGGGGAGAATCGAAGAAACACAAAGCCGAATTGATACTCTGCATCGTATTACCTCTACAAATATGTTGTCTTCCTTCGTTTTGACTTGTTTCTAGTCGCTGTGGAATTTCGTTTGCGCTTTCTTGTTTTCACTCGACGTCTAGATTTAGAACGTGCTGCTCTAGTCGGCTTTTTACTTTTCCTACGTCTTTGCTTAGTAACTCGACCGGATCCAACTTGTCTTGACTTCCTACGCTTCATCCGAACTGTACGTCTCGTCTTTGTTAAATCATCTAATGCGTCTATGGCAGATTGCTGCGCGCGCATTTTCATAGATTCACCGATATCCTCACCTTGAAGCGCATCAGCTGCAACATTTGCACCAAAATCTAAAGCCCTGCTTCCAACACGCTTCATGATTGGTACGCCATACTTTTTGAGTGTTGGAAGAACCATACGTCTTAGTGCACCAAATATGCCTCCTCCAACTTGTCGTCTACCTCCAACAAACACGGGATAACCGCTCTGATATGATGGTCTACTGTAAATGCCTGTCATTATGACTATTGAATAACTATGGAAGTCACAATAGCGTAAAGCCTTATTCTCGTGACCTAATATGTAGGGTCAAAACAGTAACACCACCACAGAACGGTACTACTTCTCCTGCGTCATCATGAATTGATATGTCAATTCTATTGATGAAATTTCGGCTGATTGGTAGATACATTGTGTTAAAAAATTCTCGATTGATTAGTTGCTTCCTTACGGATGAGAGAGGAAATGTGCGCAGAAGTGGGGCCTCAATGTCGCCAACCCTTGTATATTCAATAATGTTACAATAGACGTATAAGTTACTTATATCACGCTCTAGTGATGGGGCTGTATCGCCTATTGATGTACCTTCATAAATAGTTGATTTTGAGAATCCCAATGTGGTCGTTAACACGCTATCCAGCTTGATAAGAGAGTTCTTCCCTACCTTTACAATCATGCGTTTCTTATGTGGGTCATAAGAAAAGTGATATTCATCTGCATCAAGGTAATCTACACCAAACTCATTTAACTTTGTACACAATTCAGATGGCGTTTTCGAGCTTTCAATGTTCAAATTAACTCTTTTTACAAGTTCACTGGAAGTAGACAATTCATCACCCAATATGTCTTCGCTGTATACGTGGATATCCCATGAAGCATTTGTTGATGCTTTGAGTTTAGAAGAGGACAATTGAACCTTGAATGTATCATTTAATTCTGTCAACCAAGGTGCGCTTTCAAGGCCCTTAAACATCCCAATCATTTCAGATCCGAATTCAATAACAGCGGACTCAGACTTTTCCAATGGTGTCTTTTTAGTAAAAACAATAAATTCTACCTCCGTTTCAACAGTAAATAAAGTTACTTTCTCTTTCTTATATTCACAAGTCATTAACGTTTCTGGCACTGATCCTTGAAACTTTCTTGCAAAGTCTTCAACACTTCTAATGACCTCAAATTTATTTTTTACTCGGATGCTCCTTTTTTGTAATGCATACAATGGCACAATTCCACATTGAAAATCAGTGACTTTCCTCTCCGAATTCCACCCACGTCCATTGCACCAATACCTTGATGAGAAAGTTGTTCTGGAATACCCAAAAGTATGACTCAAATCCTTACCTAATACAAGAAGAACATGCTTCCCTTCCTTCATCAATTTTGTTGACCCCTTTATGACTGGTTTGTAGAATTTATTCAAAGTCAGCTTGAAGAGATCATTTATTCGTTCAAACATTCTACCGATTTCCTTTTCTGTATCTTGCAAGCTCATTGTGGGAACCTTAGAATCAAAAGTTGAAAATGCCTTTTGAATTTTAATCATGTTTTGGACAGATGGTAAAGATGTTGAAAAAAGATGTAAAGTTAGATGATGAAAAACCCATGTACCATGTAGACTATTTTGAAATATGCGAAAGCAATCATCCTTCTCTCGCACTTCTTTATGTAATTCAAAATAGTTGTTCTTTAGCAAACTGATATCGTTGTAATAAGTAATTTCAGTTAGAGCAACTTCATGGGGTCCATGCAGAATAATTGGATTAGCGAATTCAACAGAGTAGAGAGATGGTTTGTTACTTGGGAATATCTTGGGGTTGCTATTGCTTGGAAGAATGATGTTGAAGTTAGTAGACATGTTAAACTCATATATGGAAGAAGTCACATGCTATATTAGCTTAAAAGTTACGAGTGTCTCCCACCTCCACATTTTGTAGATCCTGGTGCGTTATCCAGCTATTGAATGAATCAGGATATCCTTTCCATTTAACTAGATATTTCCTTTGATTGCCATGACCTTTCCTCCTAATTATTTTGTCTATCATATACACCTCTTCACTTCTGTCTACTACTTGCAATTCATAAGAGTAAAATTTTCCTTCAATTGGATTGCCATGGTAATCTATTAATTTATACATGGTGGGTCTAAATTTTGTATTTACTTCATCTACAAAAAAATCTTCTTCAGTCCAATTAGGTAGATGCCCCTTCTCAAATGTAGACTTAACCTTTGAAATCCGAACTCTATCACCAACATAAATTTTCTTTTCATTGGAGATGTTTTTCGCTTTCTTATCATACAATCGAAGCCATACATCCATCGCATTATCTGGGGTAACATCAACTGGTTTCATCTTAATGATTCGATGGTAGCTTTCATTGTAATTCTTAACAAATTTCTGCAGCTCACCTACCCAAACATGTGTATTTTTTGCAGTGAAATAGCGCCATATTTTTGTCTTCAGTGTGCGATTGAACATCTCAACCATGGCAGCTTTATAAGCACTTTTGACACTAAACAATTCCACATTATGACTTTTAAGGAGACTTCGAACATGAGAGTTTTCGAATTCCTTCCCTTGATCGGTCTGTATTCTTTGCGGAACACGCCCCTCATCGAAAATGCTCTGAAAAGCCGCTTCAACTTCTGGTCCTCGTTTAGATTTCAGCGCACGTGCCCAAGCATAGCGAGATAAAATATCTATTACGGTTAAGATGTATTTATAGCCATCATTGTACTGTGATATCTGTTGCATGTCAGCCAAGTCCGCTTGCCATTGACTATCTATATTGTTAACAACATATTTTCTTGTTGGAAACCGCTTTCTCGCATTTTTGTGAAGAGTGTAAGTCGGTTGACTCCTCAACCACTTCTTGACTTTCTCTATTCCCACACCTGCTGCACGAGCTAGAACCTCCGGACGACTGAAACTTGCGGGATGATTTAAGTCGTAATAAATCTTTCTGAGTTTCACTGCTGTACTCATCGTCTTTGTTCTGATTTGCACGCGTATTACTCGCACAGCAACTGCTAACACAATTGATATCAACCTCTATGCCCTCTTCTGCTTTACCTTCGAGCGCAGATTTCAAACAACAGCAAAATTGTTGTAACGACATGATATGAGAGAGGCAAGGCTTAATTCATATTTGCTTAATATTTACTATACTCCTTCGCAACACGCATTGAGCGCCTAGTAGCTCTTTTTGGTTGCAGATCATCGGGATCATGAAGCTCTCGCTTGACCGCCATCGTGGGTGTTTTACTCTTTGATCCATCTTGTAAGTGACCCTTATCCAATTCATTCACAGTCGGTCCTCCAATAATATTGTGAGGTACATTTTGATCAGATAAAATTTTCTGAAAATATGTCCACCCTTGTGGTGCACCTAGTTTTCGCCTTACATCTCTGACAGCATATTGTAGAAGGTCATCTATGTGACTATTTCTAATAACATCACCAGTTGTTTCATCTATTATCTCCCCTCTCTCATTGAACTTCACATGTGGATCAATGAAGTCAAATAATCGCTCAGCGCGCACACGATATGGTCGAGGTGTTGACAAGGTTATAAATCGTCGCAACTTGTCACGAATCTGTCGCCTCGCGTCAATGTTTTCAGCTGCTAACTGCATTCGTCGATAGGGATCCTTAATCTTCTGAATTTCCATATCCTTTTGTGTTAGTTCCTTAAGTTGATTCGTAATAGGTTGATCTATATTTTTGACTTCCTGTGCACTTTGTAATGTAGTCAATTGTACATACTCCTCTTGAGGAATGACTACCATCTTTGAATACGACATGTTTGAAAATAATAAGGCAACAAAGTACATTGTTTAAAACTAACTGTGAACCGAGAAAACTGTCATTGGTTCAGCGGAATTAGGTATGATATTTGTTCGAAATCGAAGTCGTTCCGGACATTCCTGGGTTAGATCAATAAATAGATAACCATGTGGTTTCTTTGTTACATCTTCATATATTTTGAAAGTACTTTAGGTTGATAGCTGTCTCTGACTGCTATCTCTTGGATTTTTAAATATTACCAAATAATGTGTATTCAAACTTCTAGTTCTTTGCTCTTTCCCTCCATCGAAGATGTTTTGGGTGATGTAGATAATAAAAGCTTCCCTATGATGTGCAGTTTGAATGAACATTTCAGTTACATCCTTTGAAGATTTGCTTTCACGTAATAGATCATCTAATACTAGTAAGTCACCTGCTTTGATATCCTCAGTTGATGGCAACCCTTGCTTCACCTCATAACCTTTCTGGCGAAGTGCAGAATGTAGTTGTGGTTGAAATGTTCCATAATACCATTTGACTCTCTTATTTTCCTTGTTAAACATTTCATTTCTATATTGTAGCAATTCAGTTACAAATGTAGTTTTACCGGACTGAGTTGGTCCAGCGACACACATTGTGCGATCAGTGAATAGACGAAAATCTGTCATCTTATAATTCCATTAACATTAAACTCATCATCCCGCTAATTTTGCTTAGAACAACAAAACAGACACATGTTCCAGATCACGTTTATTTACATTCAGAATAGAAACTTTCAAGTTACATTTACAAATTAAAACATTTGTGTTTCCTCATCACAATTAGGATTATAGAAAGTTTTCAAGTCAGCATCTTGGCGCTTCAGCTTCAATTTAGGATTCCCATCTTTAGATTTCCGCCCTCGCTTTTTGCTCTCTTCCTTCCCATCACTTGAAGCAGTCTTATCAATGTTAATTAAGCATTTATCAATTGGTAGTGGTTCATAGACTAGTTGAAGAACCTTCATTTGTAAAGATGCGACTTTACCAGTCAAACCATGTGAACCAATATAAAGTCCGGTAACGTGAACTAAGCCCATATAGCGGCCCCGTTTGAGATCCTCACATTCCATCGCGTTTGTAAAGAGATCGAATGCTTGAAAATGATCCGATAGTTTTAAAAACAGTGTATCGAATTCCGGCAATTCCTTGTAACCAACTCCTTCCTCTAATGCCTTTCTCCAATGAGTGGGAGCACTTTCAGGCAGCTCAACACATTCTTTCGCGAAAGAGTAAATAGTTTTAAGAATCACCTGTTGCCATTTTGGAAAAATCACTCGCATTTGTCTCATATTGCTATACCCTGATGTAGACATACCATTACTGTGGAAGAATGGAACTTGAAGATAAAAGCCATCATCACCATAATTCAAGGTTTGAAAGTAGAATGTATTTCCAATCCCTTGCACCTTTCGTGTCGGACGAAGCTTCAAGAGATCTTGCTCAAAAGCGTCACCTTCCTCTCTGATTGTATACATTTTCTGAGTCATGTTTCAACAAGTACTAATTCGGAGCTTTCAACCAGCGCAAATGAATTGTCACTTGAAAGTGATAAAATATCATCAAAATGTCTTCCTTATATACACCTATATATGACTCATCAATCAAAGTGATGCGTGTCACTTTATGATTCGTTAATCTTATATTAACATTGCAGCAGTTGCTGCAATCCTTCCAAGCGGACTATTGATTACACCATTAATACTGTTTCCAATATCATTTAACATACTTAGAAACCCACCACCACCGCGCTGAATTAAGTTTCGCCTTTTCTTATCACTACTCCTTGGATTTGAAAACTTTTTTATGCTATTCAAAGAGCCAGCATTCAACAGAGGCTCGTAAATAGGTAGACATTTGTGTATTGCAAAAGCTAAATCACGAATGAAATCATCACTTGAATTTTGAATCAATTTACACTTCTTCTTATTATCATGTATCCTGTTTAACTTTCGCAACGCCTTTTTAAACTGACTTGAAGGTTTGAAGGACCGTTTCGATTGACGAGAAGATGCCTTCCGTTTTACAGACATTTTTATTCTAATATGGAAATAGATAATACAATTACAATTTTTGCTTAGTACTTACAACATTATACACAAAAGTTTACAAGCATTCACACAGAGTTTGTTGCTGGTACTTATAAAATTACATAAAACACTTAACAAGTTGTAGAGGGAAACTGATATACACTCACATCGGCTAGAGTCTGATTTGTAGCAGTTATGAGCTGCTGAATGTCTTTCATTAGATGTTTTGAAATTGGACAGCACATACAGCAGGGCTTTGAATAGAAAGTCTTTAAAATATTGGCATAGTATGCCCGCAAACTGATTACCTCAGAATGTCCTTGAGCAGCCACATTGATGCTTACTGATGGCGGTCCACTGAATAAATCCAATTTACATTTGTCACCCTTCTCGTCAAAGTAGCTGGAGGTGATAATGTCATGGAGACGTGTGTTGAGTTTCCGTTGGATACTGCTGCAACAACAGCGAGAGTATTCCGGTACAATCTCCGTTTGAGATAGTGGGCGAAATACTTCATTGAGCCAAAATCTTGCAACTCGTGTAAGAGCGTTGTTCACGACTCTCATCAACATTCTCTGCACCACAACGTCCTCTCCGCAGCGGAAATACTTCACTATTTCCTCCATCAGATCCACCAAATCCGCTTTATAGCCAGTTATATTTACGGCAGAATAAAATATATTGCCGGTGAAGAGTTGACTTCGGTAAATTATTGAAATGGGAATGTTGGTAGTGAACGACATGCTGATTGACATTGTATTAGCCTCAAATTATGCTTAAAATAGAACGGTACAATGTCCTCCTTACATAGAAAAGTCACACAAAGACACAATAGTGACCAATCACAGACGTGCATGATGACTCATCATGCACGATATACAGTGACTGTTGAAGATATTTCTTCATCACAAAGGAGACAAGATGAAGTTTCAAAAGGTACATAACATGTAGAACATATAACGCTATGAGAACATGGTAAAAAGAGAAGGGATCGTTCCTGTTTAAAACATTTAACGCAGTTCCGTTCACATAATAATTTAAATGTCTCTTCTTCTAATTTCTTTCTGAAGTCACTTTTATTGGGAGAACTTTTTATTAAAACACTGTCAGATGTCTCCTTCTTTCCATATCGTTCCAATTTGATCCTCCTAATTTCACTATCATTGCAGTGTAGCATGGAGAAATCCTCTATCCACCTACGATCCAAATTGTGATTCATAGCATGCTCATCTAGATCCATTAGTCGATCAACTAAATCACCAGCGTTGATATTTTCACTGAGATTTGTTACAGTTTCTATAGCTTTGAACGAATATCCAAGGTCTCTTGCGACAACCCACGACGTTGGGATACTAGTCATCATTATGTATGTCATCAAACAACTATCTCATATTTATAGCATAGTTTGTCTACGTAAAAGGAAAATCAATGTGTCATCTTGATTACAATGGTTGCAATAGTCACAATAGTCGCAATTGAGCAAACCCATTCAAAATCAAACAACAGACGTCTATCGGTACGCACCCAAGTACTCAGAACCAAACCACACAAGTTCGATCATAGACGTTCCGAAACACAGTGTACTCAACCGAGTGTACCGAACACATGTACCTATCCAGTAAAACAGATGTCATACATGTTCCTATTCATAACACTGAGTTATACATGTACCTATTGATAACACTGAATTATACATGTACCTATCCCTCGCAAGTAGGGCACAGTTTTCACTACTCTAGTTATAGGCCGGAGTCCGGACTCCTATCATTTGACAGGACTCCGACTCCAGCAAAAATGATAATAGGACTCTGGGACTCCGACTCTGCATACCTGGTTTAAAGTGTAAATATTGCATATATATATATAATTCCAATGTATTGTGATAATGTGTATTATATTCATGTAGGCTATAAGTTATAAATTGTGATGTGTAATTTTTGGAGCATTAAAATTTGATCAACATTATCATCACTAGCATATTTGGACATTACGCGCTTGTCTTAAATGCATGTAACTAAGTGATAAAAAAACCTGTAGCTTATCATAGATTTGGTGCGTCTGAGTGCGTCAGATGGTTCGAGTCCATCATTCTCTCGGCTCTAGGGCTGTCTTCAGAGAATTTGGAAGGGCGCTATGCTTGGATGCATCGATAATAGCATATACATATCTCGTCAGAAAACTTGTCACATAAACTCGCCATTACTCGTCTTCAGAAGTCATGTCTTGAGACGACTCCCTCACGGACATTTTACGCCAGCTGAGATGTGCTTTTTGTGACAAGCTGAACTGTCTTCAATCGTGATAAGTCGTCGTCTCAATGCTGCAGGGGTTTAGTCTCACAGATTCTATAAAAATAAGTACTTATGTATAAAAATGTATGAAGGGCCGACCTTTATCTTATTCGTTTCTTAAAACTCTGCATTCTACAGAATGTAAATTCCATTTAAAAATATACATTACAGCTAAACTTTTCGGTATTGAAGTCAATCGAATGCATGAAAATGAGAGACTGCAAGAACTAGAAATAAGAGAAATTCTATTAATTAGTATGTATAATTCCTTTCGTGATCCATCACGACCATCATGCTGCTAAAAATATTTGTAAAAGTTGTCAAAATACGGAATATCACGCCACTGTCACTTAACTGACTGTTTGCTATCACTTTGCTGACACTTAGGTGACACTTGGCTAGCAAATGGTCAGACAAATGACTGTACATTAACTGACACCGGTCAACTAGTGTATGAAGCTTTATGACAAATCTTATCGGAGATTAGTTCTTTATGCGTCCTGTTTAGATTATAGTCCGGGTGTTATCACCTCTGTACCCATGATTGAGAAAATGAAGAAATTCATCTTCATTAATCATTTTCTTTTTAGTTGAAATTAATGAATTTTTTAAGTCTTTCTGGGCACAAAAATTAATAAATTATGTCAAGATATATTTCGCCGATCTGACTTTATCAATTGAAATAGAAAGAAATCATATGAGAAAATTCAGGAAATCAAATGCCAAATCATTCGAAATTTCTACAAAATTACAAACTGTCAATATCGATATCTAACAAATATACACATATACCACAGCTCATTGATTGTCGTAGTTCTGTCAGTACAACAACAATCAATGAACTTTGGTATATGTGTATATTTGGTAGATGTCGACATTGACATTGATGGTTTGTAATTTTGTACAGAGATTTCAAATGATTAAGCATTTGATTTCCAAAATTTTTACTAGGACTTCTTTCTATCTCAATTGATGAGACCAGATCGACGAAATATATTTTGACATAATTTATTGATTTTTGTGCGCAGAAAGACCAAAGATTAATAATATTTCATTGATTTCAAATAAAAGGAAAATGATATCAGAATCTTTCTTTACCAGATCAATAAAAATTACCAAGAATAATTACTAATATTATTATTATTATCTGCCTTTCAGATTTTTCCAGGTTGCTTGATAATCATGATTCGTATCCAGATTAATTATCTTTCCTGTAATTGCAGGTGAGACATATTCGTGAATTTACTATCATTACCGCGTAGCTGTTATTCGTCTGCAATCTTAAACTGCAGCTTCTGTAAAAAAAGTCACGTCAATTTCATTTTGTCTTGTAATGAGTGGGAAATGTATTACTTAAAGCTGTTGCTTAGACATTGCTGAAATGGCATTGATAATATGCTCGAACTTAATTTCAATTTCATATCAAGCCTCTAGCTCATTCAAAATTCAACGGTTCATCCGTAATTTTTTTACTTACTACCACGCTTCAGTATTATTTACCGGACAGTAATTCTAAGACTTGTTAAAATGAAATTTTTTAAATAGATGGCTTTTAGTACATGACGCCACTTCGAGAGGAGATTGAATACTCTTCACAACATTCGTGCTATTGTAAAGGTTTTTTATTCAAGTCTAATCAATCCTTTTCTGTTAGACATCATACGATATAGTTAGATGCAGTACTTAATGGAAATATTGAATAGCTCTCTTCTAACTACTTAATAACAAATAAAAATAATAACTGTAGCTGAGCAAGACTGTAGTTGCTAAACATTAAAATGCTTACTAGTTGTCCGTCATATCCTATAGAAATGAATCGATGTTTTTGGGTATAGTTAGTTAGTTCTTATTAGCATTTTGAAATTTTCTGACTGCTAGAGGTTGGATTTTTCAGATGGAGGATTGCCTTTGAAGAGCTAATTGATCCTTTTCTCTGCAAAAGCCTCCAAGTTTCTCCGATGCAGCACTGATGGCAGTGTCAATTTATTTATGCTAATGCATGAAAGGATGGCCAACTGCAGTCATGCTCATAGCTATTTAGCTATTTCTTTCATTTTTAAGTGATTATGTTGGTTGTTGGAAAACTAGGTCATCAGATATTTCTAATAAGTGCTGTAGATACGTATAAATAATTTATTCTGGAATCTCTATGTTTGATGTCTAAATAAAATTCAGCGTGTTCATTTTGACAAGTCTCATATCATGTAATTCTGTATCAGATTTTAATACTTGTGTAATTATGCGATTGTTTCAGTCCCCTTTTTATGATGAGAACATACACATTTGAACTTCAGAATTGTATTTTATCTCACAAACAGCAAAGCTATCCGCTTCGTAAGTTTAACCGATTAAATCAGGAAGGGAGTTTTGAATTGCAGTCAGCTTGATTACCCATGAAGTGCGACCAGTGATGAAAATTTTCCGGAAAATTTTAAATCAAAATTTTCCATGGAAATTATGGAAAAAATTGGAAAATTTTGGAAAATATTGGAAAATTATGGAAAATTTTGAAAGTTTTGATTTTTGTGATACGCCCTATAATCTGAGCGCTTCCGCAGCCGAGGCAGGTACATACCAATAGAGTGGGTCTAAAACTCTTGATTTCATCATTATTTCGATTAAAGCAATCGTATCACTACGAGTTCCGTCCGCGGATTTTTTAACATTCCTTTGCCACCGGTGGCTTGTGCTAATTTGTTAGCATTTTTGATTATCACACAGACACCGTTTGGGATAACGTGAATCTTGCTTTACAATAGAGGTATAATTTCATGCAATGTGAAAGATCTGGAGCAAAAATAATTTTGAAGTTTGCTTGTTAGCTTGAAAGTTAAGCTTTATTGTGCAGCCTTGATCATAGTGATACAAATTCTCCATATGTTGATGAATATGTGAAGAATAAGCACACAGTCCACGCAATACATGAGCGCCCATATTGGAAGACTGTAAACTCGTGAGATATTTGGAAACAAAAGATATCTGTGATGAGTAGAAGAATATCTATGACAGTTTCTAATTTCTGGCATATTGTCCGATCTTCGTTGAGGACAAACTGCATGCACATCTTCCATTTCTACCTCATGGTTCAGATGGTTCCAAATCGATTTCAGATCTACCCAAATGAATTTCAGACATTTCCAGATGAATTGGAGATTCTCCAGTTGAATTTAAGATCCTTTCAAAGTTGGGTTTCTGATAGATATCTGAAATTCAATTACAGAAACCTGAAATCTATCTAATATCTGAAATTCATTTGGGATGATCTGAAATAGACATGGAAAGGGTGCATGGTTCCAAAAGGTAACATGCAGGAATGATAGAGAAGTTTTCGGTCTTTGAATATTGCATAGTCTTTTCAAACGAATACAACAGGTCTCCAAAACAAAGGAAAAAATGTCAGTAGTAACCCCATCCCAGACGCAAGGACAGTGCGGTGCAGTGATGAGTCATCATGCTGACTCAGCCCCCCCCTCTGGAAGGAAGGTGAATGAGAGGGTCAAGGATGTGATGGTGGAATGGGTCCGTGAGGAGAAAACTGTTCCCTACCCCCCCCCCTCTGGAAGGAAGGCAGGAGTTTTCCAGCTAGGAGTGGAATCTCGGAAGGGAGAAGGGGTGGAGTGGTAAAGTTGAAAAAGTCAGGTTTTGGAGGTTTTGGGATGAGAAAGGCTGGAATTCGGCATGAAGGAGGTCTCGGATTGGAAATTGGAGTTCAGATTCGGAATCTACGTGAAATTTTGGGTTGGGAAGGATGGAAGGAGGAGTTTTCTTGTGAGGCAAGGGGTGGAATCTTTGAAAACGTCAGAGTTGCAAAAAGGCGGGTATTGGATGCCTTTGGATGAGAAAAGTCGTTTTTCGACAGGATGGAGGCCTTGGATGGGAAAACGGAGGCCAGATTTGGACTCTACGTCAAATTTTGGGTTAGGAAGGATGTTTCCAGCGACATCGGAGAGAAAAAGTTTTGAGGACGTCCCCCCCCCCTCCTGCCAAACTTCCAACTTTGGTGTGAGAGATCGTAGAAAGTCGTGCAATAGCTCATTTGAAAGCTAAGAGTGAGAAAAATGCAGTGGAAAGCTCAGTGTGGACTAATTTTCTTGGGTTTAGGGAGGAAAATGGCAGGAAAACGTCAGAGTTGGAAAAGGCAGGTTTTGGAGGTTTTGGGATGAGAAAAGTCGTTTTTCGGACAAAAGGAGGCCTCGGAAGGGAAAACAGAGGCCAGATTCGGACTCTACGTGAAATTTTGGGTTAGGAAGGTTGTTTTCAGCTCAATCGGAGAAAAAAAATTTTGAGGACGTCCCCCCCTCGGCAACGATCTTCCAACTTTGGTTGTAGACATCGTAGAAAGTCGTGCAATAGCTCGTTTGAAAGCTGGGAGTGAGACAAATTCAGTGGAAAACATGGCTTGTTCCTACCTGCCTTCGTTTGGAGGTGAGACATTATTGAAAATTTGGGACATTGACGAAAAAACGACAGAGTTAGAATGTTTATGAAAATCGCTCTAGCGGGTGAAGCAAGCCTCGGACGGTAAATCAGAGACCAGATTTGGAATCAGCGTCAAATTCTGCTTCGGCATGGTAAATTTGAAAGCCATCGGAGAGAAAAAATTTTTCATCATTTTTCCGAAAAACGAGTTAGAATTTTTGCGATGTCTGTTGGCTGTAGAGCCAAAACGAAGCATCCGATGGGAAAATGGAGGGCAGATTCGGATTCAGCATCAAATTTTACCTTCTAATGGTGAATTTTCAGCTCAATCGGAGCGCTAGAATCGGAGGTAGACGAATTTAAAGATTTGAATGATGGGTATTACGTCATCAGCTGATCGCCACACACTATATAAGCGGGAACCGACAGAGACTTTTCATTTAGAGGAGAGCGATTGTCAAAGGTAGGTCGTCTCTCTGAGCTCCGATGATAGCTTCAGACATTCCAAATTCCGGGTTTCTGTAAGCAACCGACTTAGAAAATTTCATTGCTGAAGTCAGCTAAGGCGTCAGACTTAGAGGTTCGCCAGGAGATGGCCTTCGTCTCCAGGCCATAAAAGACTCCAAAACTTTAAAGGCTTGTAATTTTGCTTCTACAAGTCCGTTTGACTTGATTCAAAAAAGTTCGGTCGCTATTGACCTGCCCTAAGTGATAGACTACTTATAAAATTGCATAAGTAGTGATAAAAAGTTGAAAAATTTAAATTCACTATTTTTGGAGGTTTTCTGGGGTTTTCGACCCTGCTGAAGTCAACTAAAGGATTTTTAATGATGTCTGAGCCAGTCTTCTCATGTCTTACCATGATGCAAGCGAGCAAGGCACGGAGAGTTTTGCTGTAATATTTCACTGACAGGGTGTTCCTTCGGGACGGCGGACGATGCCGTAGTGATAAGTGTGGCAAGGGAGTGTGTCATAGTTTAGACCGAAACCGCTGGGGCAACTCATGTCTCATGTTGGGCATTTGACACAGTTCTCAACGTAGCACTTTGAACGCCAATCGGTTGAGTCTTAGCTATCTTGTCATGGGTGGCCTCTAAACATCTCCATTGCAAAACGCTGGTGAATCAAGCTCTCTACGGCTTGCTATCAACGACTTGGGATGTTTCCTCTTGTAAATAACTCCACCGATTTTTATGTCAAAATCGGGCCCGGATACCAACACAGTGATATGACGCACCCTCTGTCCGTCCGAGGTTGGATTTGTGGGTCGAGGCCTTGGAGCTGGAATAAGATCCCCTCTGAGTAATGCCTGTAACGGATTCAAGAGCTTAACACCCAAACGGTTGCTGACTTGCTATCAGGCCATCTTCGTCTAGCCTCAGTAACTCAGGGTTGGCAATGTCTATCGTTTGTCATTGTAACTTGGTAAAAAATGGTATGGTTACTGCAGGCATTGACGTCAAACCTTTTCGCGTCATAGGGGAATCCGTCTTTGTGTTGGGAGTTGGTAACGGAAAGCACGGTGACTGCCGATGCCCATACATGGTAAAACTGCTGTTGTCAAGTTAAAAGCATGACCAAATAAGGAAGGTCTGAATCATGGCTTTGTGCTCCCTGAGTATATAAACCGTGACTTTTCTCTAGTCTTCACTCCTGTTTCAAGTTGCAAGACGAACGGTGAGTGCTCTGACAAAGTTTGTTAAGAAGCTTTAGAGTTTCACAAACTAGGAATCAATCGTTTGCTATCAAACGAATGCGAACAGTCTTTAGAGTTTCATAAATTAGGAATTTTATAAACTAGGAATCAATCGTTTGCTATCAAACGTTTACGGACTTATAATCATTGTTTTTCCCATTTCACTTCAGAAAAATGCCTAAAGCCGCAAATGTGCGAACAACGTACGAGTTGTGCTCCTGCTCAAAAGTATTTAAGAGTGACGGATATAAAAAGCACAAGTGTGCGAATAAGAAGCAGGTGGGTGGGCTGCGCTTCTTTTGCAGCAAACACCAAGTTTCACGTCTATTAGAGACACCGACGGAATGGCACTCCACACACAGCGAATGTGAGCAGGAAGAGCTCACAGAGGCAGAGAAAGAAAGATTATTTGGCATAGAACTGAAGACGCTTTAAAATCAGCAGGCAGTCGCTGCAATTGTACCACCAGAAGCTACTCCAGCCCTGAGCGAGTCAGCACCACAGTCGACTTCTGATCTCAGTGAGACCAGTAGCGAGAGTGAAGGGGAGGCTGAGGAAGGAGCCAACAAAGTTGATCTCGATAACGAGACAGAGTCAGCGAGAAGTGGCGGAATTGTAACTCAATGTCGCACATTTCAAGATCGTCCACCACTGCTTGCTAAGCATGAAAAGCTGGAAAAAGATCTTGCTAAGTGGAAGGAAGATACTTTCTACTATAAGCAGAAATCAGAGAATTTTTCGCGAATGACACAGGAGCTGAAGAAGGTGACGGAGGCGTTAAATGAAAAAGAAGGCGAGTAGGAGCGTGAAAGGTTCAAGAACCTGTCGCGCAATGCGAGAGAAGAAGGCTTGCTAGTTGAGAAGGAGAGAAGGAGATGAGGCGGATGGGAGAGGAGATCGAAGGGTTGCGGAGGCAGTTGGGGAAGGTGATTGAGAGCAATCAGGAGCTACATTGCAAGGTACAAGGCAGTGATAAGAAGCGACAGAGATCAAGTCGTCTACACATCCCAATCAAGAGGGGAGAGGTGATAGCGGAGCCACTTCTCTACGAGCGAGGAAGAGGTGAGCGGTGTTACTCCAGGCTCAAGAAGGGTGTTGACTGTCTTCACTTTACATTCAACCACTCGGAAGACATCACAGGATTCCTATATGAACTACGTCCGGAGAAGCTTTGTAAGTTAAAACAAGTAACTTAGAAGTCAAGATGATAACTAACAACTTCTTTCTTTACAGATATCAATGAGAAGCGCCCACCTGCTTTCGTCAACGAGCCGGAGACGAAGCGGCAAGCTTGAGTCCCATATTTCTCCAATCATCCCGAGAACGACCCATGGGCTCTTTTAAGGGCCAACCTTCTAATGCAGCTAAAGCGGTCCCAAGCCCGCCACACATCTTCGGATATGGAATGCAGAGAGGAAGAATAAATGATGAATGGAATGAAGGGAGGACATTCATGCGCCACACGCAACACACCACAGATTTCTCTCTTCGCTAGTGAACAAGCTCTTGTCAGTGTCGTACAAAAGTTTTACTGCAGCACAGGTTGATGTATAGTTAGAAAGTTTGATCATTGAAGGTTTATTCGCAAGTCTAGTCAGAAAGTGCACCATGGTTTGCACAAAAGTTTATACTGCAACACAGGTTGATATATAGTTAGAAAAGTTTGATCATGACGTTTATTCGTGAGTGTCGTCAGAAAGTGTATCATGGTTTGCAAAGTTAGTGTAGTCAACTAGTTCTTCACCGCGACGCATGTTTGTGAAAATAAAGTTTGATCATTGACGTTGTATGACTGACCGAACTCACCACAGCACTAGAAAGTTTTATCGAAAAGGTTTTACTGCACAGTGTAGATTGTCTTGTAACTTACTTTCACAGTGTTAGAAAGTTTTATTGGAGACAGTTGTCAACTGTTCCCTTATTAGAAAATTCAAACTACATGACTGTTAGATTAGCTTCATCAGGTTTACTAAAAGCAGTTTTCTACTGCAATGAGGGTTTAGAATGTTATATGAAAACAGTGTTCACCACAGCGCTAGAAAGTCTAGCACAACACAAGTGTCATGAAAAATACTTTATTTGGTCTTTGATTTAACATCATTGAAACCCACTTTACTAATAGCAATGACAATATGGTTTACTTTATTCAGAAGCAAATGATCGTCTTAACCATGAAAGTTGTCCATCCGAGAAATAATCTTCCACAGTTGTCGTGTATAAAACTCAGAAGCGTCAGAACATATTCTTGTCCGTAGGAACGAAATTGAAAGTCAACACTTTCCGCTACTTCACCTTCTGGAAAATGAATGTAATTGACATGTACGATTAAATGAGCCTTGATGAGACTGTCTTTGAAATAAGATATCAACTCCGTAAATATTTCTCGTGCATAGTCTAAACATGCTTCCAATTCTGTCTCCTCCTTTTGAAACTCAAGGATGCAATCTTGTATTAAGCCTCCGGAGCACTCTTGATGAAAGCGAATCGAGCAATCATCATGTTTCAATGTACTGACTTCAGGTGCCATGGTTGAGTCTATTGCTAAACAATATTTTTGCCAAACACGATTTCAATAACACGTTACAATTGTGTGTGCGCACATCGGGAACTCTAGCTCGTCTGTGATTGGACGACAGGTCTCATCCATTCACCGCTTAGGAAAATCTTATAAAAGGCAGTGCACCAGCTCTGCTCTTCACATTTATCTTTCACAAGGTGAGTGTCGGTGAGCTCCCGCTATCAGGTTGTTTTCATGTAGTCTCTTGCTATCACATCTTCTGCTCATAAAACATATCATCGCTGTAATACCTCCTTTGCTCGAGCGTTCCTTCGGGACGGCGGGTACTGCCGTAGAGGGATTGCGTTGCACGGGTTGTTCGTCGTTTGTTAGACCGTTGCTCATGTTGGGCGTTCGACTTCATACTCAACGTGATGCTTTCTCCCGCCAGGTCAGAGTACTTTAGCCATTCGACAAAGGTTGGTCTTTATGATATGGAGTAGAGTGAAATGTAACTCATTAGATGTCACTTCAATGAATGTTCCCAAACGTTGACTAGGCAAATTAAACGATTTTCATCTTTCCTTTTCAGTGATTGAAATCTACGAGCGTACTACCGTGTAATCTACAATCGTTAAAAATGGAATTCAACAAAGTTGAAAATTATCGCATTGCTGCTGAGATGGAGAAGGCTACCATCGAGCAATGTAAGTATTTGTATCAAGATTGACTCTATTACTAACATCATTAGGGTAGACATCCTCATTAAAATCAAGAGCCCTTCCCTTATTTTGTTCATGTTTAAACCGAATCCAAATTTTACTTCTGCTCATCTTTGCTGTCATTCTTTTTCAGTGCATGAATGTATTCGTAACGGGGAACCCGTCCCCGAAGGAGCAATCGGGCAAGCTTACGAGCGACTTGGCAAGTGTAAGTATCCTCACCTATGAGAGTTGGAATGTCATGTTTTAGAACTTCTGTATCCGTATAGCTTACTCTCTGTTATTATTATCTCCGCAACCTCTGATCAAATCTCTCTTTCCTCTCTATAGATATGGCGAAGAAGAAGAAGAAGTGGGAGGAAGCCGCGAGGCGAAGATTCGAAGCTGAATTTCCGGCCCTACCTTCCCGCCCATCTACCTCCGCCCAAGGTGTAACCCCTCTCTCGGGCATTGTCATCGCCCCACCTCTACCGCCTACTCCGCTGCCTGCGCCAGTCCCTGTGCCAGTCCCTGCTCCTCGTCAACACATCCCTCCGACAGCGAAGCCCAGGATTCTTCCACCCTCGGCTCGTGTCCCTCTCCTGCCTCCTCCGCGTCCATCCTTGCTGCCGGAGTTACAGTCCTTAGATGGTAAGTATCCGTGATTGGGAAATAGGGGATAAGACTTCAAACTTGAAATGATGATTATGTTACTAATCTCTTTTCTCTTTTTCTCAACAGATCTGGCGGTCTACCTCCTGGACGGCGACGTTCACTCCCGTCCCATCATCATCCCTGCATCACCGCCACCACCTGCAGCGGCCGACCTCCCTCTCCTCTCCATCAAGTCGGTGGAGAGATTGTTGGAGCAGGAGTAGCTAGAGATAGTGGGAGAGGAGATTGCAATCGAGGAGGAAGGTGTGAGGGAGAGAGAAGGACCTACGACTCGACAGCTCAGCTGTACGGACTGTGGGAAGGTTTTCGCGAGGCCATTCTGCCTTCGACGACACCGGCATTCTCGCTGCACAAAAGCGAAAGGAGAACTGGAGAACACACGCCGACCGATCCCTCAACGGCCCAAGTGTGAAGGTTGTGGACGTACGTTCTACAACAGCACCAACTTGCGAGTCCACATCGAAGGCGGTTCCTGTGGCAGTGTGAGGCAACCACCGACAACAACAGGTAGGAAGCATCCTTCATCGCACGTCGGCTTTTCCTGTTCTTCGTGTCAGAAGACCTTTCCTACAGAGTTTGCTCTTTCTTCGCACACACTCTGTCACACTCATCCCACTGAACCTTACACAGACAACAACGTCACTCTAAGGCTGAGCAAGTTTTCCCTTGAGAGGCTCGTTCGCGATTATGAGTTAGAAAGCTCTGAAGCTGTGCAGGACATTCATCCTTTCTTGATGAATAATATAGGCTTAATTCATCAAATGTTGGCGAGATTAGATAGATTTTTACTTAAGGGCATGTTCTATCTCACTGCTCGTTTCAATAAGGTAGACAGTAGCACGGGAGAAGTAGAGTCCACTGTGACCATTAGGATAGCCTCCTGTGCTGCTGATCTCATAGGTGATGTAAACGAGTGGGTAGAGAGATATGCGACCTATCTCGTCAGCAACTTAAACAAATTTAATGAAAGAGACAGCGGTCTGGTCTTTGATGGGATAGAGAAGGTAGACATCAAAATTAATCTTTTAGAAAATTTACAAGGGAGCGGTTGTTTCACCCTCCCCAAAGCACTGGCTGACAAAAAGGCTGTCATCAATGTAGAATGTCAGTCCCAGCGTTTCAAGTATGCCGTCCTCTCCATTATTCACTACAATGATATAAGGGTGCATCGAGAACGAATCACTCACTATCGTGAATGAGAGGATGAGCTTAAGTTTGACGGGTTAGATGTCAACACATTAGACTTTAAAGGCATCGCCCAATTTGAAAAAATCAACAATATTAAGATTGTCATCCATCTCTGGGAAAAAGGTCTGAAGGGCGTTAGGTATAACAACCGCCAAAGTAACTTCGACCGGGTTGTCAATCTCCTCCTAGTCTATAGCGACAATCACCCAGAATGGCATTATTGTGGCATTCCTAAAATTTCAAAGTTATACCATCATCAAGCAACCAATAGGGATCATTTTTATTACTGTGATCGCTGCACACGGCGTTTCACATCAAAAGCATTTTTTGAAGAGCACTACGAGTGGTGCTCTCGGGGTAAACTTCAAATGGAAGTCATGCCCAAAGATAAATTTTATAGGTATGAGGAAAACGGCAATGAGCTCAGTCCCATATGTACCATCTATGCGGACATTGAATGTTATATTGAACAAGAAGACTAAGTCATGAGCCAGCAGCTATTGCCTGCTATGAAGTTTGGCATCCATATTATAGGAATCAAAATAAAATGCATGTGTGGCAAGGCGAGGAGTGCGTTGAAAACTTCCTCAACTTTTTAGATAGGAAAGCCCGTTTTCATCAACGCTATGAAACGGAGCTAACTAGGAAACTCATGTGCTTCACAGAAGCCGATAAAATCAAGTTTGATAGGACCACGGAATGTCCCCGCTGCTGTTCATCCTTTGATGATCAGCAACATAAGAAAGTGAGGGACCATTGCCATCTCAGTTGTAAATTTAGGTCTGCCTTATGCAGTAAATGTAATATGAGACTTAGGCTCAAACGGCGAACGGTCCCCGTCATCTTTCATAACTTTAAATGTTATGATGCTCACATCATCATTCGCCATGGATTCGGTAAAATGAAATCCCGGTCATCCAAAGTGATTGCACAAAGTAAGGAAAAATTTATGTGCATCACTGCTAAAGTCCAAGTCGATAAGACGAAGGAGGGGAAGCCTGTCTTCTATGATATAAAGTTTCTAGACAGTTTCCAGTTTATGTCTTCTTCCTTAGCCGCGTTGGCTAATAATTTAGAAACACTTCCCCTCACTCAACATTTAAGGAAAGACTATCCCAACATAAGTGATAGTCTGATACGACGGAAAGGGGTGTTTCCTTATAGTTATTTTAGTTCAATGGATACATTGAAAGAAACATCCCTTTCGTCCATCGATAAATTTAAAAATGATTTGACGGGTGAGGACTGTTCGCTGGATGATTATAGGCATGCAGAGCAAGCATGGTTGGAATTTAGGTGTCACACTTTTGGTGACTACATGCTTGCCTACCTAAAATTAGACGTCTATCTGTTGGCTGACGTGTTTGAGACTTTTAGGAAAGTTATATTAGAACAGGACGCCTTAGACCCCGTCCATTTTGTTAGTCTGCCGGGTCTGTCCTATCAGTCAGCCTTCAAGATGACGAAAGAGAGCATTCATTTACTGCAAGATGCAGAAATGTATACGTTATTTGAACGTGGTATTAGGGGTGGCTTGACATTTGTCAACAGACATGTTGTCAACAGCACCCATAGGATCGACAGACATGTTGTCAACAGCACCCATAGGATCGACTACGCATTTAATGTACATAGACCAAAATAATTTGTATGGGAGTGCACTCTCCAAGCCTTTGCCACAGTCTGACTTCCAATGGGTAGAGCCCCATGACATTGAACACTTCTCCAATCCAGCACACATCATGGCACTGGGAGATGAGGCCGACATAGGTTATTTATTTGAAGTCGACCTCATCTATCCAGACTGCATTAAGAATAGGACCGTTGATTTTCCTCTCGCACCCGAATCTGGCATAGTCAGTCCAGATATGTTCTCTCCCTTTATGGAAGAATACAATAAGAAATATGAGACGGAAAATGACTTAAAATATAAAGCCACTAGGAAGTTGTTGTTCAAACAATTGAACAAGCAGCATTACATCGTGCACTATTCCATCCTCAAATTCTATCTAGGTATGGGGATGCAACTTGACAAAGTCCATCGCGCTATCCAGTTTACGCAGAATCCCTTTCTAAAACCGTATATGGAATTTAATAGTAAGAAACGGGCTGAATCCAAGAATCCTTTCGAAAAGGACTTCTTTAAATTTAAGAATAATGCCCTCTTTGGTAAAACCATGGATGATGTAAGAAGGCGCATGGACTATCGTATCGTAACTGATCCGGAAACGAGTATCAAGTTATGTCGCTCGCCGTTGTTTTGCCACCATGATGTCATTTCCGAAGACATCACTGGTTTTAAAATGTTAAAATCTAAAGTAGAATTTCGCAAGCCCATTTATGTCGGTCAAGCTGTCTTGGATCACTCCAAGTTAGAAATGTACAAGTTATTTTACCACACCTTTAAAACGTGTCCATTGATCCAACATGTGGAATTAGTAGGAGGCGATACAGACAGCTTCTTCCTAGCTTTGACAACCACGAGCCAAGTCAAGCAGGACGACATTTTAAGATATTTAGCACCCAAATTTGATAGTTCCAACTATCCCACTGACCATCCGCTTTACTCTACCTCAAATAAAGCGAAGCTTGGCTGCTTCAAGGATGAGTGTGCCGGCAAACAGATAGAGGAGGTGATCTTGCTTCGCCCCAAGATGTACTCCATGAAGCTAAAATCCTCAGAGCTTTCTATTAAACGGGCGAAAGGCATCTCGAAGTCAATCGTTAGAAAAATGACACATAGGGACTATCAAGATGCCTTAGATTCTCTTAAAATTAAAAAAGTAGAAATGACCATTTTAAAATCACAGTCGCATCAAGTCAGAACAACGACGTTTAGGAAACGAGGTCTCTCAGCTTGGGAAGACAAGTGATGCTGGATGAGTCCTAGCCACTCATTACCGTACGGCCATCCAGACACTCATCTACCTCCACCCAAGAGACAGAAACTTTCTCCTCCTCCGTCCGGCGATGTCTGATGATGAATGCTTCCTCTCTGTTATGCTTGATGTTTTGCTTTTTCGCTCCATGGCGTTTTCTATGGGGTGTTGTGAGTGAGTGCCTTGGAACATGCGTCCAACTCCGGATCACTTCATATCATGACTTACATATCAACTGGTTTTTCCTGACGTTGTTTTCTCCCTGCACATGAGTGACTTTGTTTTCTCCTTGTACATGAGTGACTTTCTTTTCTCCCTGTACATGAGTGACTTTGTTTTCTCCGGTGATGTGAGCCATAAAAACTTTGTTTTCTGCTACCATCAGTATTAACTATGTGCGGTGCTATGAAAATCGGTTATGATGATGAATAACATATCATATACATACTGTGTCGTTTTTCTTTTGACATAAAGATGGGATTCTCACTCATTAGACAGAAGTAAAAGTTTAGTCCTTTTGTAAGATGGGTAGGGTTAGAAATAAAGTTGTTGATTGTAAGTTAGAAATAAAGTTATACCCATGTTGCTGTTTGTAAGATAGGTGAAATATAAATGAAGTTAGAATCACTTCACTGTCTGTAAAGTTGGAAATAAAGTTGACGTTTGTTAAGTTAGAAATAAAGTTGATGATTGTAAAGTTAAAAATAAAGTAGATGATTTGCAGTCATAACCATGTTAGAGTTTGTAAGTTATCATCCTCACCAACGCATGTGACATCATGACAATTTCTTCGGCTTAGGAAACATCAACCACTTTGCTGACTCATGTCTATAAATAGCTCTGACTCATGAGGTGGTGAGGCGCCAGTCATACGAATCTAATCAATCTTGTTCAACCTTTTCACCGACACGTGTGTGGGCTTGTCATTCAACATCGATGGTGCCTCACGTCAGACAGCGTGACCTTTTCACCGACAAGTGTATGGTCATCATTTCATGTCTATAAATAGCGCTGACTCATCATAAAGCAAAGAACCTTGTTGATGACCTTTTCACCGACACGTGTGTGGACGATAGTTCATTGCGATGACTCATTCAAAACGCATCATGTGATTAACACGATTCTATTAACTGTGACTCACACAGATAGCACAAAGATTCAACAATGTCAGCTACTTTACTGATATCACGCAAACCAGTCATGATACAATGTCCGTTGTGAAACACTGCAATATGTACAGGATGCCACTTCCGAATCAGAGCAGCAGGAAAGAGTTCAGTTTCATAAAATATACAATGATTACTGGTTTTAATGTTGGCTACATTCAATAACATCTTCAATTGAACAGACAATTCTTCAATGTCAGGGGACTGAGGCGGAGATGAGGCATGAGTGTTTTGCATTTTCTTGACGACTTCGTAACACATGGACTGCATCACGAAATGAGAAAGATTTCCTAGGACTTGGATTTCGCCGCAGCGAAAGATTTGAAGATTTCGACCGTTGCTCATGCGAATGACCAACATTTGTGGACGACCACGATGATAGACTGAATCTGGAAGATGGGTTTGCAACTGTTCTAAATCGATGTCTCTTCTGAGATTCATTTCGCGCATGGCGTTGATGATGCGGATGGGGAGCATGACTCACAAATGACATGAGGATGGAGTGAACTTCCTTTTATACTTTTCCCATGAGGGTTTTGGAATCACAATGTAGCAGTGATCATTATGTAGAATCATCTCTTGAATGCGAATAAATACAATGCCGTCTCCTACGTTAATGACACGGCAAGAGTGGGATAGGATAGCGCGATGTAACCTTCGTAGATGAAAGCGTTCTAGAGTTATCTGAAGTTGACTTTTCGTATCATGAAATGTAACACACTGACTTTTCCATGATACATGGAGCCATGCTGATAATTTCCACATGATTAAAACCTGAGTGAAGAAGGGTATGCCTAAGAAAGAAGGAGAGAGAGTCATGTTCATGTGTGGCATGGTGAGTGTACATTTTCTTTCATGATACGGTGACCGTTAGGCCGTGGTCTCATAAAGACCGATGGTGCGTTCTCAGTGTGTGTGGAGAGTGTTACTGTAGTTGATCATCATCAACATGGACATCATTTTTAAAAGTGATGGAGACAAGATAGGGATTCAACTTAAACAACATTCCGTCCCTGCGCGGACCCATGTAGATGGTTTGAATTTTAATTTCGAAGGAGTAGAATCCTTTTCCCAAAATGGGGAGTGGTTTGCAATTGAGTAAGTCGAATTCGCTGCCCTCCTTTTCATGGATGATGAGACAGTGTCTATCCATATGCACATACATGTATCGTCTTTCCATGATGGGAACTTGTGGCCGCTTCCCATTGTGTCGAACAATTTCTTTGGGAATGGTGAGATTTTCTTTCAGGAATGTTTCAAGAGTATTAAATTGTAAACGTGTCCAATAGTCTAACGGCACACACACGGCCAGTCCATACTTTGTTGACATAACCTTTAGATAATCTATCCGATGACTTGGAGTTTTTATGGTCACGGCTTCTCCATGATGAGTTATCTTTTGATTGAAAGCATTTTTACCCGATGCTAAAGTAAGGGAGTTCAGTGTACCCAGTGCGAGAGCAGAGGAGTTGATGGCTTCGAGCAACTGCATGGTTAGCGCAAGTACGGAAATGATTGCCATGAGCTCAGTCGTCCGTTTTATAACGAGATCTAGCTCCAATCACATACGTTTCCCTTTTCTCGTTTTCCCTGTCTTTGTTATGTGACAAAGAGTTATCGCACATGAACTTTTGACTGCGTAGGTGGAAACCTTCCCTCTTACAAAGTCGTTCTAGTCCTCACAAAGACTTGAGTGACACGCCCCCTTTCTCGAACAAAGACGCATTCATTTATCTAACAAAGAGTCTGATAGTAATGCACAAAGCGCAATGACTCATGTTGTGACACGCCCCCTTTCTCGAACAAAGACGCATTCATTCATCTAACAAAGAGCCTGATAGTAATGCACAAAGCGCAATGACTCATGTTGTGACACGCCCCTTTTCTCGAACAAAGACGCATTCATTTATCTAACAAAGAGCCTGATAGTAATGCACAAAGCGCAATGACTCATGTTGCTCTATACACCATTACAAAATACTCAGTGAAAAGAAAATTTTATTGCATCTACACAATGTGTCGACCATCAAACAAAGTCGTGGATGTAAACACACTCAGCTGAATCATGATATGTTTAACAGCGTACGCATTTCCTTCCAATGTCTCTTCTATTCTCTCCTTAATTTTCTCCATATGACGACCATAAAACTGATCACTAAGAGTAATCCATTCTGTGCAATAAGATCCAAAACGAAGTGGTTTTTGCAAATCTTTCAACTCTATAAAAGCAACGAGTCAATCCTTTACATCTTGAGGTTGTAAACTCTCCATCAATCTTTTGAAGAGAGGAAGGCTTTCAGTGAGCACTACTTTCATATCATTCATCTTCATTTTAAATGTAAGTTTCCAATCTTGTAAAAATCCATCGAATTCTTGTTGATCAAGTGTCAAAACTCATACCTCGTTACTTAGTGTACGATGCGCCATCATAAACGTTGTAACTATAGATTTCACATTGCTTCAATGACTTCCACTATGAATAAGACAGAAATAACAATCATGTTCCACTGTAAGTTTATTCAACACCAGACAAAATTCACAAGTACAGAATACACTTCATAAAATGATCCTCATTCATTCACAAGGAGTAAAAACATGTTTTACATAGACCCATGCTGTTGACAATAATATAGATACAGTTCATAAACGTCATAGAGACTACAATGCCAGCGTGAAGAGAGTTTTGCAATGTAGGTAGCTTTATTTCTAGTATTACAATGGGATGGTGGTCTGTAAAGGTGATGCCTCTCACCGAAACATATTGCCATGTCAAAAATCATTTCATCTCTAAACTTCTTTTGATCACAATGCATATGATAGTCTTGTCTTACACGATCTACCCAACATGGTAAATATAAATTATCAATGTGCAACTGAAGTGTTGCTGCTTCTCGTTCAGAATCATTTCCTAATATTTTAACAATATGAAAACCTGACAGCCACCGTTTGAAATCACTCATCAAATACGTTTCATTTACAAATCCAATATGAATCAAAATAGAAGGATCAAGTCCATGTACATGACGTCGTGACCATTCGTCTTTGTGTGGAGGACAGTAGGCAAATCTATGATATACACTAGCAACAGTTTGATCACTTTCTCTCATTGCAATAGCACTCAATTCCTGCATGGGTGTTCCCTCACTGTCTATGAAGATGACAACCTACAATAAAAAGACTTCATTACAAAATAATACATTGAGCAGGAACTTTACAAGGATGTCTGTCCTTTACATAACAAAAGATACATACAACATGATGACAATGTTTTATTTGAACATAACGCGCAAGGCCGCGTTTTCCACATTCACTACATACTAACTGATTACAATACTTAAGATTTCTCTTTGGTGGTAACACCGTCTTTCTTTGATGTGCGACGACGTTTAGGTTTAGTGACAGGTTCTTGACACTCTTTGACACAAGAATCAATGACTTTGTCAATGTGATCAAGTCCTGTTTACTCAGGTTGATGATGAATTTGAGCAATGCGCAAATTGAGAGAAATCAAATTACCGTCAGATTTATGAGGTCCCACATAAACAGCAGGTACCTCAATATGAAAGGAATAAAAGCCTGCACCTAGCGATGACAATTCTGTTTCAACTGACTGTTCAACTGTCACTCCTGAAGTGACTTTACAATACTTGCTTTTTCAAAATATAGCAGCGAGTGCCGCGATACAATGGTTTATAATAAGAAGTTTTCTTTTCTGGCCACAACTGTAATAGTTCAGTAGGAATAAGAGCCTTTTGCCTCACAACGTCTTCTAAAATGTCAAGCTGCTGACGCAACCAATTATCAATAGGGATACTCAGGTTTTGACCGCAACGATTTACTTGCGTATCCACTTTTGGTAAGTATACAGCCGGCGTTTGAAGATAGAGTCGAACACCGTTGTAGCGCACTTGTTGTTTGAATTACCTTTTCAATTTTCGGATTCCACAGCTCGAGATGTTGAGGATTCAGTGATGCAGCAGTTGGAGTAGGATTCATGGCCATGGCAGTCTGTAACGAAAGAATATCACTAAGTACATTCATGATCATCAGAGAAAAGAAAATCGTTAGCTTAGTAGTGACATATGAGGTGGCCCTTAAGAGGACCTTTTGGAGCGTTCACATGATTTAAAGCTTATCACCAAAGTCCAAGTCCTCGTCATCGTCCAGTAAATTAAATGTCTTGGGCTTAGGACCCGAATTGAGTTTCAATTCCCTAAAAGACTTAAAGGTAAAGCGTCTAGGTGGTGGAGGCGGTGGTGGCGATGGTTCAACAAAATAAGCTTGTACAATCATCGGCCACACACTCTCCTGCGTCTCTCTTCTAAAATGCTGGTAAGGTTTAGGCCAGACAGTCATGACACTCACTTGTAAATTTGCAAACAGGATTGATCAGACAAAGTTGAGAGGGGAGAATGGCTTCAGCAAGTCACACACGCTTTCGAAGTCAAGAGAATGAAATGAAGAGAAAATGAGGAGACGTCTGCTTTTATAGTCTCCTGCAAATCCACATTTGATACTATGAGAGCCATCAGAGATATCCGTTTCTCCCCTGACTTCGTTGCGGCAGGGAAAAGGAGGCACGCGGACGTCTGACTCATGAATGCTTTTCCCAAATCTTGTAGTCAAATCTAGTTTAACACATTGAGTTGAATATGAATGTGTTTTATGCGACATAAGAGCAAGTTGGATCCATGCTCATGAAATGAATCTAGTCCAGATGCAATTTTCGGCATGTGTCGCTGATAGAAATCTTTGGGATCATGTATCGTCTCTGCAGAATAGGATGCAAAATGAAACACTACACGCTCACCTGCATGTTCATCAGTCACTTTCTCAAATTCAATCTCTGCAACTAATCGTCCTTTCACATCTTTATTTATCAAACTGTCCATGAGCTGTTGGAAAACGAAGTAACCTTTAGCGATGGCAAATTCTAAGTCTGCCTCTTCATGATGAAAGGAGATGATGTAGTCCCTAATCACACCACGAAGACTTTGTCGATGAAAACGTAGTGAACAAAATTCATTCGTAAACTCTACTGCTTCTGTCAACTTTCTTCCTTTCACTTCGGAGACATAGCATGAATGACATACAGGTGTAACATGGCACGCTGATGCCAAATCTGGTCTCTGATTTCCCGTCCGAGGCTTGCTTCACCCGCTAGAGCGATTTTCATAAACATTCTAACTCTGTCGTTTTTCCCCAAGGTCCCAAATTTTCAATAACGTATCACCTCTAAACGAAGGCAGGTAGGAACAAGCCATGTTTTCCACTGAATTTGTCTCACTCTTAGCTTTCGAATGAGCTATTGCACGACTTTCTACGATGTCTACAACCAAAGTTGGAAAATCGCTGCCGAGCGGGGGGTCAGAACTTTTTCTCTCCGATTGAGTTGGGAAGAAGTTCCTAGACCCAACATTGACCAAAACGTCCGCATTTGCACTCCGTTTTCACATCCGAGACCTCCTTCTGCCCGAAAAACGACTTTTCTCATCCCAAACATCCGACACCTGACTTTTCCAACTCTGACGTTTTCCTGGCATTTTCCTCCCTAAACCCAGAAAAAGTGGACCAAACTGATCTTTCCGCTATATTTGTCTCACTCCCAGCTTTCAAATGAGCTATTGCACGACTTTCTACGATGTCTACAACCAAAATTGGAAGATCGTTGCCGAGGGGGGGGGGTCAGAACTTTTTCTCTCCGATTGAGTTGGGAAGAAGTTCCTAGACCCAACATTGACCAAAACGCCCGAATTTGCACTCCGTTTTCACAACCGAGACCTCCTTCTGCCCGAAAAACGACTTTTCTCATCCCAAAACCTCCAAAACCTGCCTTTTCCAACTCTGACGTTTTCCTGCCATTTTCCTCCCTAAACCCAAGAAAATTAGTCCAAACTGAGCTTTCTACTGCATTTGTCTCACTCCCAGCTTTCAAATGAGCTATTGCACGACTTTCTACGATCTCTCACACCAAAGTTGGAAGTTTGGCAGGAGGGGGGGGGACGTCCTCAAAACTTTTTCTCTCCGATGTCGCTGGAAACATCCTTCCTAACCCCAAATTTGACGTAGAGTCCGAATCTGGCCTCCGTTTTCCCATCCAAGGCCTCCATCCTGTCGAAAAACGACTTTTCTCATCCCAAAGCATCCAACACCCGCCTTTTTCCAACTCTGACGTTTTCAAAGATTCCACCCCTTGCCTCACAAGAAAACTCCTCCTTCCATCCTTCCCAACCCAAAATTTCACGTAGATTCCGAATCTGAACTCCAATTTCCAATCCGAGACCTCCTTCATGCCGAATTCCAGCCTTTCTCATCCCAAAACCTCCAAAACCTGACTTTTTCAACTTTACCACTCCACCCCTTCTCCCTTCCGAGATTCCACTCCTAGCTGGAAAACTCCTGCCTTCCTTCCAGAGGGGGGGGTAGGGAACAGTTTTCTCCTCACGGACCCATTCCACCATCACATCCTTGACCCTCTCATTCACCTTCCTTCCAGAGGGGGGCTGAGTCAGCATGATGACTCATCACTGCACCGCACTGTCCTTGCGTCTGGGATGGGGTTACTACTAATGTCAATCACCAAAAAATAAATTTCAAAATTTTCCACTGGAAAAATTTCCGGAAAATTTTGAAAAAATTGGAAAATTTTCCATTTGCATCACTAAGTGCGACACGGGTGCGTCAATCTTGCGATTTTCTTTTCTGCAGTACCGCATTAGTTCCATTCCCGATTATCTATCGTGGCCGCAGCAACAATGCCGTAACACTAGTTATGGCGATACATATAATAGCTGCGCTACTGATGTACACATCCCTGTTTCTCTGGCTCAAAATATGGCGGGGGATGTATATGTACATCAGTAGCGCAGCTATTATATGTATCGCCATAACTAGTGTCACGGCATTGTTGTTGTGGCCCAGATAGATAATCGGGAATGGAACTAATGCGGTACTGTACTGCAGAAAGAAAATCGCAAGATTGACGCACCCGAGTCGGCACTTCATGGGTAGCACCTCATTTCGGCGTCGGCTCGGTGTGGAGCCGCTGCGTGCACGTTAAATGCATGCGCGCTGACGATGGGTATTTTGTGGCAACATTGGGCAACTTTTGCTGGGCCAACGTCGTTTACACGCCGGTGCATATGGGCTTACGTGGGATTAACTAGTCTAAAACGGCCATTTCCTGATATTGGCCTGCACCTGCTACCATTCGGGTAGACCACGGGGCCATTGGGCAAAACGGTATCTTCCCATGTTGGGGCCGACTGGGCTGTGCTACTTGGGCCGGCCGGTAGTGATGACATCCCGCCATTCCTAGTAAAAGCTGCCTGCGATGTCTTAGCTGCTCCGCTCACCCATCTAATCGCATTATCCTTCGAATCCAAGTCAGTGCCCGATGCCTGGAAAATTGCTAGAGTAACTCCAATCCCCAAAAAGAAACATAATGACTTCCGCCCTATATCTAACTTACCTGCATTCTCAAAAGTCCTCGAACAACATGTAATTGATTCGATCAAGCCATCTCTCATTGACGCATACGGTACCGACCAATTTGGTTTTAGACCGTCCTACTCAACGCTTCACGCAAACATCCGCATTCACGACTTCACAACATTATCATTGGACGAGTTGTATTGTACTGGTGTCGCTTTACTTTCATTCGACATGTCCAAAGCATTTGACCGTCTTAATCATGGGAGTCTAATCAGCTCCATAATCGAGGTTGATCTTCCCAAGGATCTTATTTTATGGTGCAGTGATCTTCTCGTGAACCGCCATCAATATGTGAAACTATGACATTGTACGAGCTCTAGCACCCCAGTTACTTGAGGTATTCCGCATGGAGGAAAACTTTCTCCCTTTCTTTTCTGCATCCATATGAGATCATTCAAAGCTCTACACCCACATGCCTTGACTTCTAAATATGCTGACGACATTGTGATTGTTCTACCTGCCTTCCCTTCAATGGATATTGAACTCCAAATTCGAGACGAAATCAATCATTTAAAAGACTGGTGTAACTCACATGGACTAGTACTAAATTGTGAAAAACCCAATGCATGTTTATCGCTAAAAGTCAGAATTCTTTAGTGCCTCGTGATATTCATTTTGTAAATAGTATAAAGATTCTTGGAGTCATTTATGACTTAAATCTATCTTGGAATACTTTTGTAGATAATTTATGCAAACGTGCCAACCAGCGTCTTTATGTCATAAAGCGATTAAAACAATGCCTTTCTGTGTCCAAACTCATTCAGATTTATATTGCTACTCTCCTTTCAACGGTGGAATACAATGCTGCCCTCCTCGTTGGACTGAGCCAGCTTAATGTTGAAAAATTGGAAAAGGTTCGGCGACGTTCTCACAAAATTATTTGCGGACCAAAGTGCAGTTGTGATAGCTTTACCCCCTAACCCTAAGAAGGGGAAGATCTTCCCTAACAGTTTTCAGAAAAATGTTAGAACCAAAAAATTTATTGCATAAAATCATGCCCCCCAAACTTTCAAGATCCCGACATTCCCTCGCTGTCTCTGTCCCCTTTTCAAGAACCCAACAACGCCAATTGTCATTTATTCCCAGATGCTCTATTTTGCATAACCTAGCAGAAATATGCCAACTAATGTATTTCCTACAGCTACTGTGCATGTCTTCTGTATACTGTACAAGCTCTGTATTTTTCATCTGTGTATCTGCAATGCATGATTTCCATTTCAAATAAATAAACACATACAACTACTACTACTACTATGTACAGTCTTCCATGCAAATATGCTTAGTCAGCATTGACGCAAAAGCTCTATGAATATGCGCAGATATGATGAGAAGTTCTTGAGGCTATGATTCTTTATCATTCATAAGGCGGACAATCTGTTCTTTTTATATGTCAAATTCTCTCTGTCAGCGCGTAATATTTGTCTGCTGGATATTCGTAATTTGGCACACAATTACCTATACCAATATTATTTAGTAATCAAAATACTGTACTCACACATAAATTCTCGAAAAATCACTTATGAAAATCAATTCATGAATGCCTGAAAATGATGATCATGACCTTCTCAAGGAGAAAAATAATTATTTAAATGTATCGTTCAATTGAAACATTTATTGACTTTGAGTCATTGTTTATGTTCAACACAGCTAACATGCAGTGATCACTGATCAGTCACTTAAAAGGCAGTTCAAAGGAACCTTATACTTTAGAGAACGTTCAATTAACATTCATCACAGTGAATTCAATTTCGATCTCGCCTCTCAATCTCGAGATCTCGGATCAGCATTTTCCAAATACCGAGATCTCGAATTCGTTATTACGAGTAGACCCTTATCAGATTGCTCCAAATACTCAGAAAATGTAATTAATTACAGACAATGACCATTTACTGTACAGTAGTCTATAGGCCTATCTACAGCTGCGCAGTCCTATTTGTAATTGAAATTGAGTGAGCAACACAAATCTGTAAATCCTGCATTTGCGTTCATCAATACAGTTTAGTAGGCTACATCTGTGCAGAGCGATATTCTCACTGCTGAGAACTGTTTCGTGCCGCAACGAAGTCACCTGCAGGACTCCCAACTAGATTGTCAAAGGTTATCGAAGTGCTAATTTTGTTCGTATGGGCATGCTATCACCAATCCTTTAAAGTCAAACACATGATGAATGGTGCCACGTCATTGACTGAACTTTATTTTTCACTCGATTTCAATAAGGATGACTTTGATTTGATGATAAAGCTACTGATCAAAACTGTTGTAGTTCTATGAGCTGTCGTGGCTCATGGATCTCAATCATTTCTGTCAGCAAAATAATGAATCTATTTTATAATACTAGTAGGGACATGAAAGTCAAATTAATCGTGCATTGTTATTATATCAATACACAGACCGTTTCATAAATAATTGCACAAAAAAGTCAACCTATTTTCAAATGTAATTTTCGTGTTGAAGCCATAGTTCCATTTTAATAAACGATATACCATAAGAAACCTTATGTTATATAGATTATTCTGACATATATTTTACTTTCTTAAGTTGTCAGTTGTAGTCAGCAAGCCCTACGAAAGAAAATAGAGTGTTTTCTTTGATGCAGGGTTTTAACATAAAGACGACAGAATTTTTTATTTCGTTCAAGGTGAACATCGTATATCTTTATTCTTATTTTCGGACAGCACCACCCAAAAAATTGAAAGCTACAATTTTCACAAGGCACCTTTCGTCTGATCAATCAGACATCTTCAGGCGCTCTTATTGATGGAGATGTCTGATTGATCAGACGAAAGGTGCCTCGTGAAAATTGTAGCTTTCAATTTCTTGGGTGGCACTGTCCGAAAATAAGAATAAAGATAGAATTTTTTAATGAAAATTGACAGACATTGTGAGACATCGATGTGTGTTCTGGTGTGAGGGAAGTGATATCACAGCACGTACGCCTCTCTCTCTCTCTCTCTCTCTCTCTCTCTCTCTCTCTCTCTCTCTCTCTCTCTCTCTCTCTCTCTCTCTCTCTCACTGACTCTGCAGGTGTCCTCTGCTGACAGCTTATTGTTTGACATTTCCAATAGTAAGCGATGCACAAATAATCTATTCGAGAAGGAGCAAGTTGTCTAATTCTGTGAGTACAGAGGTTATCACTGCTGGTCCAAAACCCAATTCCTCACTGCTATTTATTTCATCCTAGATAACACCTTTGTTACCTTCGGGGGACTTGTCTTTAAGCAAATTTGGGGCATTCCTATGGGTGAGAATTTCAGTTCACTTTTGGCTGATCTCTTCTTGGCATATGGGGGAATCCAGACATGACGGGTCTTCTTGCTAGGAAGAAATTTGGATTGACCAAACTTCTCTCTCTCGCACCACCAGGTAGTATGTCGACGGCATTTGTATATTTATTTACATGCACTTCGATGAAATCCTTTCTAAAATCCACCAAATAGACCTCTTGGCTGAGCGGTAGCAATAGCAAATGCGTCGATTATTTGTCCACGGAGGTCTACCATAGGGTTGATGAGTTCACACTGGTCGAACGAATTGCGGAAAGATTGCAATTAATAAACTGTTATATTTGAAAATTGCAATAAATTTTGGTTTTATAGATCAATTGCAATTTTGACATTTTCACAAGTTGCAATTTCGGCAATAAACAGTCTATATAAATTGCAACTATCGTGTTTTTAGTGGTCGAGGACACAATCTCGATCGATCTAACAAACGCTCGTGAATAATCAAAATACTGGTATTTTACCGAACATAAATAAACTTCAACAAATACATATCAAATCAGATCGCCGTGTAGTGAATAAGTTAAGTAGGCCTATATATTGCAATTTTTGCATTTTTTGTGTACATCAATTGCGATCTTTGCATTGTCCTGTTTGCATTATGCTACACCAAGTAGTCTCCTATATGCCTTTGATACCGATAGAAAGCTACAATTCTAAGTCACAGTTCTCTTTAATGGGAAAATTTCCCCACGTAAGGAAATGTTCATTTTCACATTTTACATTTATCATTGATCGTTCACCTCACAAATAGAAAAGAAAATATTTCCAAACTTCATTGCAACTTTCATCACCAAATGCTCTCATCGTATAGAAAACTTTCACAAGAATAAAACCTATAGTATTCTGTATTTGACAGTGATGGAAATTTACTTTGAATTATTCATAAATTCGTAGACATGAAGTTTCAAAGTGCGCTTTTACTTTCCGGATCAAGCCGATGGGTAGGGGTACATAAGAAATTTTCCAAGCATAATAAGGTGCATAATAACTAAATGTTTGCCTAAATAATGGAAAAATGCATAATAGCAACAATTTTTGAATCACTGTACCTGAAATGATGTGCAAACTTTAGCGAAATGATAAAAGAGGCCTAATAACCATCAAGTTATTTGCAAACATGCTGAAGAATCTACAAATAGTGTAGCTAAGCTGTAGTGGATACAAACAATTACCTGTCGATACAAGTGATAGCTACACGTACATGTCTTATGGCGATGACCATCTATGGTGACAACTGATGTACAAGGTTGTTTGACTTCTTTCTAAGTCGGTATAAATTTCTAACCGACTAAATTTTGCCTAAAAACTTTCGAAAGCTTCATTGCTTTCAGACAGAATTCATTAAATCGATTAAATAGTAAATCAGTTTAATTTTAGTGAACGAATAGGGTCACTGAATCGGTTGAATAATTAAATCGGTTTAGTTTTGGTTGATGAACTGGGCCAGCAATTATGAAGGCGATATTTATTGAGATTATTACTGTTGTTTAAGCATGTACCGTTTTTGAAGACGTCTGCAATTTCCAGTATTATAACTGGTGCACATTCAACGATTTCATAAACACATTGAAAATACTGGAAATGCTTTTCATAATTCTAGATTATTGAAATTTGAGTTATTAAAAATCTTGAGTACTGAACATTGTATGTATCAATAAATAACTATGTTGATGATTTAAAATAGATTATGTGATGATGGAAGTTGATTTCGGAGAATTGGCTAATTAAAGAAGCTAAATTTATATGAATATTATCCAATCAAATCATCTGAAAGTTGAATGCGTAGTGTTTCTATGCTTGCGAATTAAAACGTCGAGAAATCGAAGGCTGCAACTCAACGATAAACCGAAGGATTCAGTTAGCGTGAGTTCTTGCTACACCAAGAAATACTGCTACCCCATGATGTATATAATTAGGCATTGCTTATTATAATTCTATGTGTTTGTATTATGTAAAAAACACGGTATGGAATGCATATCTTGATTTAAAACCCTCATACGGCGCACGTGTAGCATTTGTTACACTTTTATATTTGTCTTGTCATTATTTTTCTTACAGTGCTTCCTTGCTGTTATGCATCGGTGACATCTTATAAATGTTCATTGGCTATCATTTTGCACCGTTATTAGTAATTTAGATGGTGGCGTACTATATTTAAATACACAGATTTAATCACCACCTTTATTTGGCGCACCATGTAACGTTTGATACATTATTGTTCAATGACTTTTGTATAAGATCAGCAATCTTGATTCAATCTAATTATTTAGTTTGACTGACGCAGCAATCTTTAGGAATAAATTTCAACAACGTTCCTCAAATCATCCAATGAGTAGATCGACAACTCATGGACCAATCAGAGAAGTTCTGTTGTTCGGTTCTCAAGTATTCGCATTTCATTTCATTCATTCAGCACGCAAGTTATGTCAGGTCGTCGAGTCGCCGCGCAGAGAGCAATTGCTGCTTTGTTTGAGAATGAGACGAGTGATGATGAAGCATCGGACAGCGCCTCTGAGACTGAGGATAATGTTTTAGACGAATTGTACAGTGAAGTCGATTCAACAGACGAACACAGGGTAGATGAAGTTGACCATACACCAAACACATCAGCTGGCCTTCCTAGCCATGTGTCCGATTTTCAATGCAGAAATTCAGATATTTCCTGGTCATCAACTCCTCCGTCATCATCTCAAACTCGGTCCCACAATATCTTTCGCGATATCTTCGGTCCAACGGCAAGCGTTCGACGTTCCGCTGGTACTAAGCGACTTATGTTGGAACAGTTTATAACTTTAGAAATGCAAAATCTGATTATTGTTCACACAAATGATTATGCACGAAGTTTGATCCAGCAACAAGGAGAAGACAGTTGGTTAGCCAAGCGTTGGGAGTCTCTTGACAATACAGAATTGATGGCATTCATTGGAGTTCTATTGCTGATCGGAATCTATCGATCTTCACATGAAAATTATGAACAACTATGGAGTGAAAGACATGGTCGCTCTCGTCTGCGTGCTACCATGAGTCTATGCCGGTTCAAGCTTCTGCTGAGAATGATTCGATTTGATGATAAAAGAACAAAGTGAGATCTAAGTACGAGTATTTGATATATGTCTGCGTTATTCATGTACATCTTCTCTTGCAGGTTAGAAAGACGTAGTCGTGATAAGCTGGCAGCTTTTCGGGAATTCATGAACTCATTTGCCAGTCGCTGCCGTGCGTGCTATGTCCCAAATGCTTACGTGACTGTTGACGAGCACCTTATCCGATTCCGCGGAAAGTGTCCGTTTCGAGTATATATGCCGAAAAAGCCAGGTCGATACGGAATCAAAGTATGGTTATTGAATGATAGTAGCAATGCATACACGTACAATTTGCAAATATATTTGGGCAAGGAAGGTCATCTGCCAGAAGTTGGTTTAGCCAAACGAGTTGTTCTTGATTTATGTCGCCCTTTGTTTGGATCGGGTCGGAATGTAACTGTAGATAATTTTTTTACTTCGGTCCCCCTAGCAAAAGAGCTCCTGCAAAATGAACTGTCCTTACTGGGAACTCTCCGAATGAACAAGGCAGAAATTCCTGATGCAATGAAGATAACACGCGGAAGAGAAATGTATTCGTCAATGTTTGGATTTCACAGACTCCTTACGCTTTGTTCTTATATGACCAAAAGGAAAAAGCTGGTAACTTTACTTTCAACAATACACCATGAAGTGGCTGTGTCTGAGGACGAAAGTCATAGTCGAAAACCTGTCATGGTACTGGACTACAACTCAACGAAAGGTGCGGTAGATTCCTGCGACGAGCGTGTACAAACATATTCATGTAATCGAAAAATCAATCGCTGGCCTATGAAACTATTTTTCAATTGCGTGGATCTTGCAACCTTGAATTCTTGTATTCTTTGGCGGATCATGCATCCTGAAGACTATTCAGGGAAATTACAAGCTCGTCGACTTTTTACCAGTGACCTCTGTGAAGAATTGATAATACCTTTGATCGATAAACGATCGATCAATCCGTACATGCAAACTCCGGTGAGAAAGGCTATTATTTCCACTGGGCTTATTCAGGAGGGATCTTCATCGACTTCAGCAGCAGTTGCACAACAAGATGGTAAACCTCGTCGTTGCAGTTTATGCAAAACACGCCGACTAGTACGTAAAGTTTGTGATACCTGTCGCTGCCCTGTGTGTCCTGATCATGCGTCCTTCGTCTCTCTATCATGTAAAAATGAATGACACTGACATTTTATACATAAGATTGAGAAAAATATTGTAATAAGCTTAGATTGATATTAGATACGTATACATATATCAAATAAGAACTTCAAAGCAATTTTCTTATCTCTATCTTTCGGAAATAATCTAGGCCTACATTTGATACAATTGAGATGACTATTTCAAGTTCCGAATTCAATGGGCTTCGGGGGTTATAACAAAGTGTTGGGATGTATAAAAACAGATAATCATTCAATGAAAGTGTTAAGCACCTAATATATAGACTTATTGGCGGATAGCCTTTGTGGACTCGAAATAAGTATATAGTGTAACAAATGTTACATGTGCGCCGTTGGTGTAGGGAAAAACAGTGCGCCGTATGAGGGTTAACTATAGGCGAAACAAGCCACTTAGTCAGTCAGATCTAGCCACAGAATTAAATATTTTGTATATCTGCTTCGGTTTGCTAGAAGTGTGATTAATACGAAACTGACGGCACATAGAGGAACCTATTAAGTGGGCAAGAAGGAATTCCTAATACCTTACAGAGATAGGAAAAAAGTCGTGCATCGCTTGCGGATTAATGTGATTTCCAGCAAAGTGCTTCGATTGCCAAAATTCCTTCAGATTCGAAGAATTCAGATCATTGCCCACAAGTTTTCTCCATAATGCTGGCCCTTCCGATCATTATTAAAGAAAGTAGCAGGCGTACGAAAATTAGTTCACTTGATGATTTCACGTCCTCTCCTCGGCATTGCTCACTGTATAGTGCATACATTGAATCGAAGCCAAGACAGGGATGTGTGTTTTGGTGTGTACGAAGTGATATCACAGCACGCACGCATCTCTCACTGGCTCTACTGTCCTCTGCTGACAGCTTATTGTTTGCCATTTCCAATAGCAAGCCATACATGAATTATCCATTCGAGAAGGAGCAAGTTGATGTGCCATTTCGACATTAAGGTTTGCATACAATTCTAGGAAACCGAAGCGCGCGCAGATGAATCTAATTCTGTGGATCTAGCAGACCGTTTCCAACAGAACTAGCTTTAGTATATGGGTGGTTTGTATGATTCATAGTAGCATTATTAGTGTCATCATGTATAGGGTTGCACCGGATAGTGGTTTTGTTATCTAGTAACCGGATAGTTGTCTATCCGGCACCGGATACCGGATAGTTCATGTATTAACTTACTGATATTTAATGACATTGTATATTGCTCGCATGTTGATCATTTTTACCGTAAATATTCATTCTTTGAATTGAAACTTTTTCTGGAGAGGATTCCATTATTTTTATTGATATAGAATAATTTAATGTATTGATATAGATAACCACACCGGCGAAAATATCCAAAGCTATTTGAACATCACTTTCGCAAAATTTAATATTTCAAAAGTGTTCTTTTCAACTACAGATAACGCTGCAAACATGCATACCGCAATGAAAAATCAAATAGAGCATGGATGTATTGGGTTTTATCACGGATGTTTCGCTCATTTGTTACATCTAGCAATTATTGATTCATTTACCCAAAGTGGATGCCAGACATTGATCCAGAAAGTGAAATTGATTGTTTCTTCTTTTCGGCGCAGTAGTGTTTTATCAAATTCATTACAGAAAGCTCTTGCTATCTGATCCGTGAAGATAAGCTACCTGGTTTGTTCCGCAATCGTCGTTTGCAGATTGACGTTGAGACAAGATGGTCTTCAATATTTAATATGATCAACTCTTTTCTTGATTTAAAGCCCGCCATTGATATTGCTTTGACAACTGCATCGACGTGTGACATTCAGAATGTTTCAGAAAAGGATGTTGAGAAATTATCTTTTATTCGAGAATGCTTAAAGCCATTGGCCGACATAACAACGGCTTGACAATCTGAATCACGGTCTTCTCTTAGTGAGGCCTTCCCACTGTCGTTCAAAATTTCGGACTGCTTGATTGAGAATGCAAAGAACTTAGTAGTATATCGTGTGACATCCGGCGCGGCGCTTCGCTTCGCTTGCACCGGATGTCACACTTTTGCGGGGTTTTCAAAAATTTACGTAGTCTATAAATTTCACGTAATCGAAAATTTAGGTAGACTCCAAATTTCACGTGGCCGAAAATTTAGGTAGTGACAAATTTTCAAAAAATCAAAATTTCAAAAATTTAGGTAGACTCCAAATTTCACGTAATCGAAAATTTAAGTTGTCTCAAAATATCACGTAATCGAAAATTTAAGTTGTCGCAAAATATCACGTAATCGAAAATTTAGGTTGTCTCAAAATATCACGTGGTCTAAGAATTTTGAAAATTTAGGCAGACGAAAATTTAAGTTGTCTCAAAATATCACGTAGTTTCAATATACCAGAAGATTGTATTCAAAATATTTAATCAAAATATTTATTCAAAATATTTCTTTAAAAATGGAAACCTCAACGGGGACGAAAATGGAAGAAACCGCAAGAATATATCCTTCGTTATCACAGTTAAAAATAAGTGAATTGAATAAAGAAAAACACAAGGATAGACTACGTGATATGAAAGATAAGGAATCTCAATTATTATTAAGATTAGAGCATTATAAAAAATTAAGAAAGAGATGGACTAAAGCTAAGAATTTAACACAAGGAATTGGCATATTCTTAACAATTTCTTTAGGTGTTTTTTAACAATTGTTATATCTTCAGGTGTTTTAGTAATTCCAGTAGTTGCTACTGCTCTGTGAAACAATGAGATTTTAATTGTACGTTAGGCAAGTTCTTTTAATTCTTGCCAGTGCGTCAGCACACCCGTATGACGTTAAGACATCTGCCAGCTGTACTGTTTTCATTTCTCTCTCTCGTCTGTCATTGTATCGTGTGCTCAGATTGTTGTGATATTATTTCAATCAACACTTATCATCTGCTTGCTCTCATCGTTCCACTATCTTTAATTACGTTATTCTTATATTTTGAACATAGTGATTTGTACTAATTTATCCGTCAATCATGAGTCAAGCAGTCGTTGAACAACAAGCTAACATAGCAACGGTACTTCCAGAGTTCTTCAAAAATATTGCGGAGTTGTTCATTCCATCGGAGAAACATTCTGAATACTTCCCGTATATAGACCAGCAAGTGAAGAAAGCGCCTCTACTCTTCAATCCTGACGTTATACGTTCTGCTCGAAAAGCATCCAAAGAACAACAGAAAATCGCAGCCAAAGCAAAGAAGGAAGCAGCACTTCCTTTCAGAATCGAAGCATTTACAAAACAGTTGAAGGAAAGTGTTGTTGAACGTCATACATTCATCGAATCAGTGGAATATTGTAAAGAACCGGCGGGGGACATTTCAACGTCAGTGAATTCTTTGAAACAACACTTGAAATACGAAAAGCAAAGCCATCTTTTGAGTGTCACATGTAAACTTTTTATTGGAAAACACGCCAATCATATATTATCCTTGTGTGAGAATAATAAAGGAGATTTCACATATCTCTTAAAACATAACAATATTAACTATTCAAGAACTGAATTGAGCTTCGCAATGAAATTGGCAAAACTGGCAGATAAGTTTCAGACTCTTTGTAGAGTCTCGCTTCCTATACGACTGTTAAAAACTAATCTTTCAATCTTGGAGCAGTGTCTTTCACAAGATGAGTGTTTTTGGAATAATTGATTATTCAACCCTTCTGTTATCAATCATTTTCATTATGTTGTTATATGACGTCATTTTTCTCTCATCCAATTAAAACGTGTCCACGCGTGGACAAATTTTTATGTATTTTAATGTATCTAAAGTGAATGTATGCAAAGTGGGTGTAACCAAAGTGAAATAAGCATGTGTTGTTTTTAATTTCACATTTACGGGAATATAATAGAAACATTTTATCTTCTATAAAAATGAGTAACATTAGAGACTTCCTAAAAATATACGGCAAACAAACCACGACAAATTTCGATTTAAATAAGATCGCAAATCAATTGGGAATAAATAATTTTCACATATTGATGAGAAATGAATTGCAGTTTATTAAAGATGTGCGAAGCACTAGCTCTGCTAATAAACCGATTCCTTACAATGTAACGTTTTAATTTAGATTAAATTAAATCATTTCAAAATCGAATAAGTAGTAAGGAAAGTCATCATTATGGAACAGTTTTAAATCAATACCCCCCCTTCTGACTTCTAGGGGACCCTATAAGAAATTTTTTTTATTATAAAATGTCTAGCATTACCGAGTTCTTAAAATTATATGGAACACAAAAAACTACAAAATTTTGATCTAAAGAAAATTGCTAATCAATTGGGAATAAAGAATTTTCACATATTAATGAGAGACGAATTACAATTCCTAAAAAATAAGCCATCTATAAATTTCATAACAAATCTTCATACGTCAGAACAAAAAGGAGTACATTGGTCTGCCGGACGAAGAAATATAAACGGAGATAATTATTATTTTGACCGCCCAGAGGCTGAGAACTATTGGTTCGACTCATATGGACTTCCCCCATACAAATGAAGTCAAAGAATTACTTGGAAGTGGAACATACAATACCTTTCAAATTCAAAAACCAGGAACTACTTATTGTGGTCAATCATGTCTTTATGTCTTATTTAAATTACAAAAAGGAGCACCATTTCTTGATATTATGTTAGAATTGAATAATAATAATGATAATTAAAAATCGCTTCGTTGTTTATCATTTTGATAAAATCGCCCTCTGATATCTTCATCATCTAAATCTTTGATTTCGTAAGTTATCGGATAAGTTTGATTTATTTTACAAACTTCAAATATTTCTTTAGTCCAATAGCCAACAAAGCCTTTTTCAAATTTATTCTTATACTTAAATATTCTAACTCTACCTCCAATTTTAAATTTCGGCTTAAGTTTCTGCAAATTCGGATTACTCTCATTCGAATAATTATTTTCGAATATTTTTTTCGTATCAAATCAGGATCGTCAGAAGCCTTCTTTGGAGTTTCTTCAATACCTGAATGAATTTTATTGTTATAATCCTCAACAATTCCTGGTAATATCTTCAACCATTTCTGATTTCCTTGCTCAGTAAATTTCTTGAAAATTTTATTTTTTAACGTTCTATTGAATCGCTCTATTACTACAGCCTTTCCTACATTTTCTGTGGAATAAACAGTTTCAAATAGTGGCCTAACATTTCGGTTGTAAAACTCCGACCCTTTGTCAACAAACAATTTTTTTGGCTTTCTATTAGTTTCTTTAAAGATTTCTTCAAACGCATATTTAACTGACAGACCACTTTTGTTTTTTAAAGGCTCTGCCCAAGCGTATCGTGTATATAAATCTATAACGGTCAATGCGTATTTGTAGTCCCTTTCATTCGGCATATGAATAAGATCACCACTCCAAATATCATCTTTATTAAATACTTTTACTTTCAATAAATATTTAGGCCTTCTGTATTCTTTATGAATTTCGGACGCATAGCGTCCTAGGTCATTCGACATTTCAGACGCGTAGGTTTCAGAGTTATGAGTTTTGTCTAAACCCTGTCGGAACAATATTTTAGCTTGTAAAGCTTTCTTAACAAACATTCTTTCAATTTTTTCTCTAAATGTAGGATTTTGAATACTATCTAATTCTTGAATCATCTTCTTATCAGCTGCGTGACGAGAACTTAGGTCATGATTTCGATAAGCCAAATCATGTCTGTAAGCTGCTTCATCTGCTCTATTTATTGGTTCTTCACCTGATTTCGGATTATTATTCTCATCTAGTCTTATATCTAATCGAGTTCCTGGACCGGTATATGAATGACCAGGAAGATGTTTTTCTTTTGAATATTTACTCCAAATAAATCCAGGAAAGTTTTATAATGTTTTTTGTATATCAACTCCGCTATGCTGACAATTTGAGGCTTTATGTACTTTTAAGAGATAATTCAATAAATCTAAATTAGAAATTTTTAATTTAATTAAATTTTCAGAATTTGTAGAATGCATTTTTAAAGATAAAATAAAATAATTGTTTTACCTAATCATACTAGGACTTAGATATATTCCAGAACCATCTTTAGTTTTTTTAATTTCAATTAAATCATCAACATTGTGGAGAATATTTTTAAGAACTCGTTTTCCTTCATCAACTAAATTTAATTTACTAATAAAATTATCTACTATTCCTTCACCCTAGCAACTTTCTCTAACTCCCTATTATGACGTTTTGTTCTTCTAATGCTGCCTTCTCTGACTTATTTCTATTTACTGCTTGGACAATACCAGCTTTCCCACCTGCAACACTTCCTGCAGCTGCTATACCTCCTATTATTAGTGGAATTAATGGGAGAATCCCGCCATTCTTTTCTTCTTGTAATTTAATATTCTCAATCATTGATTTGCTTATGTAACATTTCTTTTTGCTAATCGTAATAGTTTTAGGTGTATTTTTGTCAACAATGTTACGTAACTTTAATTCAACAGTTTTATTATTATTACTTTTCGCTTGCGACATTTTTAATAAAAAAATTTTAAGCTGGGAAAAATTTTTAATCTATTCTAGTTATGAATAAATTTTAAGCTAGGAAAAATTTTAATCTATTATAGTTATAAAAAAAATTTAAGTTACCAAAAATTTTAATTAACCAATCGACGAAGTCTTGGGCTTTAGCCGATCACTTTTGTTCAGGTTACTAACCTATCCTAGCCATCTTTCCATTAAGAATTTCAATAGAATATTTTACATCTTCTAGCAATAAACCATAAGCCATCAATGAAGTTGTGGAATCTTTCTTTTCAATATTAATTGTTACATCACAACCAGTCTTGATAATATCTTCAGATTGTGCACTTAAATCGAAACAGAAAACAGGATATAAATGTCTCCAATCTCCAGGAGTTAATTGTGGTTCAACTCCAAATTCTATACAAAGATTTCGATAAGAATCATATCCTTCCATAAATTGATTATTGGTATCATCGAATCTTAATGGATCAATTGGATATCTGGTTTGATTTAATGAAACCTGTAAACTTCGAATTGTATTAATATGAAAAAGATTGTTGTTCTTATCAAAACTTGGAGAATTATTTCTTTGAAAAGTTAGCAATGAATATCTTGGAGTATTCGCACTTCTAGTAAAATGCCAATTAAATCTTTGTTCGGAAAAAGTTACTGAAGTAGCAGTACGCTTTAGAAAATTTACTGGAATTGGTTTGTTAGTGTTTAATCTATTTGCAATATCTAATTCGACCTCTAAGCTAGGAGTAATATGCTTTATCCACCATTCAAGTCTATCAATTTTTAGATATGCTTTCTTTCCAGTCTTACCATAAAAGATTAATTCATTATTTGCTGTGCGATGAATTATTAATTTAAATTTTAATTGACATGATATTTTGTCATAATCTAAATATCCGAATAATGGAGACAATGACCAATTTACTGTCTGTTTACTTTTCTTGTTAAATTCACGTCTTTCTTTATATGCATAATTATTTGTTTTATTTAAATGTTTGCAATATTTTCTACATCTTTCGCAATTGCTGCTGCATCTGTTCCAGCGTGAGTTAAATCATCAACAATTATGCCATCATTAGTATCAGGAAACCAACATTCGATTTCATACTTTTTATTATTTTCACCAATTGTTACAAATCTAAGCATTGTATCAATTACACATGGAGAATCACTTATTATTTCTATATTTTGAGTTGCAACATCTAAACGCATTTGTGTAAATAATCTTGGAAAAAATTATTCTCTAATGCAATATTATCGGTTTCTGGTAATGGTGTTGTAAAATTGGCATCACTATATAAAGAATATTCACAGTGTAAAAATGAATCAGGTAGACATATATAACTTTGTTGATTATCAACTTCAAAGATTAAATCACCTCCAGTATTTACTCTACTAGAAGATCCGGGATTCATAGCAATTCTTATATAGTCATTCTTTTTTTGATTATAACTGTCGAACGGAGGATCGTCTAATCTAAATTTACTTTCAATCAGGGAAGACATTTTTATAAAAAATAATTTGACTTTTTGTTTTTTCTCACACCCAGAAAAAAAATTTCTCACACCCAGAAAAAAAAATTTCTCACATCCAAAAAGATTTTTACTAAAATATAATTTTAGAATTTTGCTAAACCAGCTCCGCCGTTCACACCATTAACTCTTATTTCTTCAATTGAACGAACCGTAGGTTCTATGGCTACGCCTGATTTCTTCTCATGTTTACTATCAGACGGAGTACTACTCCCAAAGGTTTCACCTGCCACAGCTATGTTAGCAATTTTGTTTTTTGTTTCCTCTGAAAGTTTTTTTAATTTTTTTAGTTCTTCAGAATCATTCCTAAGTTTACGAATAGCTTCTAGTTGTTTTAATTCGTTTTGAGACTTAACAGCATTTGATATTGCACTAGCTGTACTACCTACAGCAGCTGCTCCTTTTGCAGCAGATGTAATCAAATCTTTATTATTTTTAATCAAGTTAACGATACTTCCTATACCAGAAAAGATGCCAGCTCAGCTGTTTACACTGGCTACGCTGTTTACACTATCTCCTTCTTTTTGAACTGTTTCTACATTGTTATGATGGTAAACAGATTTCATACGTAATTCATGTGCTATTTTTTGATTTGAAGCAAAATGTTTAAGATTGTGTTTATAAATTATAGGCATTTTTTAGGATTGAATTTGACTTTTGGGAAAAATATTTACGTTAAGATTTACGTTCATGATCAAGATTTACGTGTGTGAATGTCCAACAACTTCGTGGTCCAACAACTCGAATTTTCCGTTGCACTTTATCTATCGCGTCAAGAAGCATGTGATGTACTTTAATTTATTTTCCATTAACTTGCATTTTCTGCTGATTCATCTTCAACGCCGCTTTAAGAGCATTTAACTTAATTTTAAGAACATCTAATTGTCTTTTAACAGAATCTAACTGTTCTTTATTTTCTTTAGAGTTTTCTTGTAAATTTTTCTTTAATTCATTTTCTAAATTGATTTTAAGAGTTTTCATTTTATCAACTTTTTGATTAAGTGAGTTTACTTCATTTATTATTCTATTCATCTTTTTCATTTGTTGAGTAATTTTAGAACTTAATTCATCAACACTTTTTTGGAATGTAGTTTGTAACTGCCTTAAATTTTTTTTAATTCTTTCAGGTAGTTTTTCTATTTCATCTTCTAATTGTTCTTTCAATAATTTTATCTGATGTTTATTTTTAATGACTGCAGATTTTAAATTTAAAGAAAGTAATATTAAAATTTTTGATTGTTCAGAAATTTTTTTAAAAAGTTTTGCTATATCTGCTTCTAGCTCTCTATCCTTTTTATCAAGTTTTAATAATTTTTCGTTTAATGATTTGTCATTAAGTTTAAGCAACTTTAATTCATTCATCAGTGGAACCAAAACGTCGTTTATATATTTTTCTTTTAAGTCATTGATTTGTGTATCAACATATTGTTTATTTGTTAACTCTGTATTTTCTTGCGGAAGAATAGAAAGATGCAATGGACCAGATAAAACGTTTCCAGTTTTCATAATATAATTTTCTATTTCTATTTCTGATTCACGATTATTCGGTATATATGCACCTCCACCAACATTTGGTAGAATCATTTTTTAAACAATAAAACATATATATATGTCATGGAAATAAATTTTAGATATAAATTTTTAGATGTAATAAGTTTTTAGAAGTAATAAGTTTTTAGATGTAATTATATTTTTAGATGTAATAAGTTTTTAGATGTAATAAAAAAATATTATTCCCACGTGTCATCATCATCACTTAAATTACTCTCACTGACGATTGTTTGAATTATTTCAGCTTGAATATCTTCTCCGTTATAAGGTAACATAATTTCATTTTCATCAGGTGCTTGACGTTTAAGAATATTTATTTGACCAGAACATTTTTTTTCTTCAGTATTATTATTTTTATCAGGAATACTAATTCCAGTTTCTAAAGATCTTTTCCATGGTTTATTAACTGTAGTCGATAATGTTTTACCCGAATATAATTTTAGAAAATCTTCTACTTTCACTTTATTTTGTGAATATCCTTTAAATGTTTTCTTTTCACTAAGTCTTCCTTGTTCATCTACAGTAATGCAGTATTTTACTTTAGGTGCAATAAACATTGAAAAAATAATTCCACCATTTCCATAATCATTTTTTCCTTGACACAATTCTCCCCCAACATATCCAGCAGCATCTAATTTATTGAAGAGCTCATTAGAAATGTATATTGAATCAGTGTTTTTTACAATCAATGGAAAACCACAATTAAATGCGCCATCTTCTGTTTCAATATCATAAACATATTGTGGGTTATTATTTAAATATCTTACACATGGTAACATTTTTGGTAATATCATTTTTAACTTGACACGCAGTAAAGCACAATGGTTTATCTTGTCTTTCGCTTACTACCAAATTAATACCTAGAGATGATGCCAAATTGTATAAACCACTAAAGGTTTCCTTATTTTTCTGTGTAAAACAAATAGTTGCATATTTACTTGTAAAAAAAGATTTCTTGCTCCCATCTGCTGCATAAAATCCAACAAAGAACCAATATCTAATATTATATTCAGCATTTAGAACATTCCAAGGAACACGTTTTTCTCTAAACTGATTATAATAATTTTTACTAAAGTATGTAGCATATTGTTTTGGATTTTGAAAATTAAGTATGTATACTCTAGATGATCTCTTTGTATCATATATTTTACAATCATTGTTATAAACTTCATTAATATATGTTTGCAATTTAATTAAGAAGTCAAGGTCTTGGTTATTTGAAGTACAACAATATCTGATTCCTGATTTATAATTATAGATTCCAGCAGAACCATCTCCTAAAAAGAACCCTTCTATAAATGCTGCCTTACATAGTGAATTAGGTGGATCATTAACATAAATATCACTTACAATTTGTTTCAATGTGATTGTATTGTCGTGTAAAAATAATTTATTATGTAGTAAATTTGTTCCTATATTTAATTCTTGTGGCTTTATTTGGGACGCAATCTAGTAAACACCACCCTTGACGATTTTTGCTGTTCTGAGATAGAGCCGATCTAAGTAAATTTGGTCAAAATTTGACAATTTTCTTTTATTTCATTTTCTGATTGTTGGCATCATTCTCCTACTCTGACTGAAATATTGAGCTTGTGCGCAATCTACAAAGGCAAAAAAACAAAGTTTAAAAAAGCACATTTTTGTTATTTAACTACTTTTTGCAATTATTTTTTTTTGGTGTAAGTATGTCGTGATATACTTTCACCATTTGCATCTACATTCTTTTTGTGATATGATAATTGCCGTTATTATAATATGATAAATTTTTCGTGCTACCTAATATTTGGCGTGTGTTTGAATTCAATATATTCCAGTATGGATTCTCCTGAAGGTGAAGACGTATTTTTTGGTTCGGCTGAAGTTTTAGAAGAATTCATGGAATCTACAGTCGATGCCGCTCCAATTTCTCCAGAAGAAGAATCTGCCGAGTTGGACCAGATCTTACAAGAAGTAAATCGTAAGTTAAACACGAGAATTTTCTTATATAATGCGATCATACCAGTGATTAACTGAAAATGAAACAAGAGTGGTGTTTAATAGATTTTTCTTATTTCTTTACAGTACAAATTACACCCAGCTTAATCATAAAAATTGAACCAAATGCCATCGCAGAACGATTAGAGGTGGGGACTTCGCGGTTTCCTCGACTTGACAACAGTTTGTTTAAATTTTAAACGAAGGGTGGTTTTAATAGATTTTTTGAATGTTGATCTTATCAATGTTGAATGATAACATGCACCACTTTGATAAGTTTTCTCGTCTTCCTTTATCTAATAGATACATTTTTCATTTCAGAGCTTGACGACAATGCTCTTTTTTGGGAGTAATTGATCCCTAGCTCTTAAAAGCCAACTTCTCCAACCAATCCTGAATCCGAAATGGATGGTGATAGAGAGGTGATCCACAGGAAGATGCTCAACGGATGTAGCTGCAAGAACGTTAATCATTTTGACCCTATGACTGTTGATGATATATATACTCTCAGGTTAAACCTGAGATCAATGACATACAATGATAGAAGTTTATGTATACTAGCTATGTTGCACACCATGAAGTCCTTTGCTGTTGGAAAACGAGTTAACACCTATGCAGTCAACGGCATACCAGTTTGTCGCCATGCATGGGCCTTTGCCCACTTCAATTCACTGATATTGACTTGTTGAAGAAATTAACTCAACACTACGAAATTCATGGTCTCGTTCCCAGAGCTCATGGGAATACTTCCAAAATTTCCTCAGCGAACAACAAGACCCCCGCTAACTGCCGATGATGTGTTTTCAGTTGTCAACTTCCTAGACAACATCGCAGCTCGCTTTGGGATTCCTCATCCAGCATCAGAGGTGATATTCATCCAGGCAAATCTCACTCATAAGAAGGTGGATATTTTCTATAATGTCAATGCTTTAAAACCAATTTCCTTGTCGAGTTTTTGTCACATCTGGAGAGCTTATCGTCCAAATATTAAACGGATGAATCCCCGATCTGATGTTTGTGAAGCTTTTAGACATAAGATAAAAAAGCTTGAAAGGAAAATCTATTGATGACGAAGGCGATTTTGCAATTCATGATGTTGAGATAGATCAAGTGAACGAAGATTTCAAGGCTCATTTGAAAGCAGCTGAAGAATGTGGAACAATGTACGAAGAATGGAGAACGGGGAGTTCAACCCCCATCTTAACGATCGATTTTGCTCAGAATGTGCACCTGCCGAATTATGCTAGACAGGTCGGACCTCTATTCTACGTTGTACCCTTGCGGGTCAACTTGCTTGGTATACTCCATGAGCAAGGCCCTATTCAACATAACTATTATCGATGAAAGATCGACTCCCGAGACCGATAATGGCTTCTGTCACAGTGTCAATGTTATTCTCACCTGTCTGAAAAATGTTCTTGACACCAAAATCTCTTTGGAAGACACACTCCGCTTACAGATGGACAACTGCGCGGGTCAGAATAAAAATCGCCTCGTTATGTAGTTTCTTGTATACCTGTTGGTTCAACATCGAACACTGAAATCCATTGAAGTTGCTTTCATGCTCAAGGGGCATACCAGATGCAGAGTCGACTCATACTTTGGAAACATTAAAAAGAGACTTAGAGAAACTGATGTGGCGTCAATAGATGAGCTAGAGTTGTGCATCTCACGTAGTGCCTCTGCAAATGAATGTACATCTATGGAGTCAGGAACCTGGACTGATTGGCGAACATTCTGCACAGACAGCTAATTGGGTAACATTCCGAATATTTCCAAGCTTCAACACTTGGTGTTGAAGAAAGAAAACAACGGGATCACTATGACATGTCACGAGAAACCTGATGACCATGGTAAAAAAGTAAACCTTCGATTACCTGAAGTTTGGTGTCCCCCGAAAAACTGTATCTTCACCAGGTCTCTCATTGCAAAGATTTTACTACAGTCCGGTTCATAAAAAGTGGATCATCCTAAAATTTGACTAAATAAAACATAAGTATGATACAGAAAGCATTTTTCATGTTATTTCATGTTATTTCATGTCCCTAATATATTTAAATGTCCTTATATAATCTGATAAGCTATGATACAGTAACGGTTCTTAAGAAGCTAATATTTTGTGGCCCTACCCTTATTGTCAATGACATTACCAATTCGTCTAGGCATTGATTCGATGATATCGTTGATTTTTGACTGATCTAACTTTCTCCACTCTCTTTTTGACAGTGACGTAAGTTGTGATACGCCATCTGTAGGTAGCAGTGAACGACGAACGTTACGTTTTAGAATAATCCATACATTTTCTATGGGATTCAGATCAGGAGAACGAGCTGGCCAAGATAATGTCCTAAGCCCTAATTGAGACTTGCATAAGTTGACTCTACTACTCCTGTGACACGTAGCATTATCATCCATAAATAACCAAGTCGATGGATCACCAAGTTGATCTGTCATTTGGCCAATGTTCATTCGTAAAACATTCACATAGCGTTCAGAATTCATGGTTCCTTGCTGTATGTGAAGTTCAGAGCGGCCATTGGTCCAAATGCCAGCCCAAATCAGTAGAGTCGCACCACCTTGTACCCGGGGACGATGTAAATGTCTGGGAGATTTCCTGATCAGATTTTATCCATAATCTCAATCGACCATCACTATCCTTCAGACGGACTGATGCCTCATCAGACCAGACAACCCGATCCCATTGATTTCGCCAGTGACAATGACTCATTGCCCATCTGAGACGTCTTTTTGTATGCTGATCTGATAATTCGATCTGAGAGGGGCTCTTACAGCTCTTGAAATTCGACTCAATAAGTCTTCTACGAATAGTGGACTTAGAAATAGACGAGTCTAGTGCAGCCATCTCAGTTAACGAGAGACTTGGATCAACTTTAACAAATCTCAAAATCAGGCGGTCTCTACGTTTGGATGTTTTGCGTGGACGGCCAGAGCCCTCTTTACGACAGAGTTAATCTCTCGTTATTGCTATCTCGTTATTGTTCATTTGTGCTTTGTATTGTTTTCAACCGGTAAGAGATAGATTTCTAGCTGAAAGCAATCAGGACTGCTGCCAACACCACCGCAACGAAGTCAGGAAGCTATGGAATATGAAGTCCAGTTAATCACATGTAGCAGTTACATTATTGTTGTTGAATAATGGTGCTATACTGGCTCTGATTGACCGATTTTCTTTATTTTTGTTTTGCTTGATAGCTTTTGGCTTGTAGAGCAACATATTACATAACAAAGGAAACAAATGTAATTTTATAAGAGTGAGGTATGATTTTGTGCAACATTGCTAAATGAAGATCAAATTATCTACTACTTTTTTTATCTATAACAGGAAAACAACTCAATATTCATGCTTGAAATTTCCAACAATGATATTAGTAAGCACAACTGACATATCTTCCAAATTTCAGAGAAATTCGTTCAAGTTTGGCGGAGTTAGACAAAGTTGAAGTTAAGGCGATGTTTAAGGGTGATCCATTTTTTATGAAACAATCTGTATTTGATGGCAAAAGCTTTTCCACATTCACAAGAGAATGGTAAGCCGTGTTTCAGAGAATTTCTATGCAGCAGGTTGCGGAAATACCAGTGCATTGTAAGTGTAAACAAAATGGTAATTTGAGACTCTTTTTACCAAGACGTAAACGTCATAGTTCATGCAGCACATGTTTCATGTTTATCACAGCGTTCATGTGCATTGTAATTCAATAAAAAGTGATTTTCAGTAATCATTTGAGAAGTTTTTCTTTTTAACACCAAAGAGTTTTGAAAATTAAGGTGAAAATTAGAATGTACTATGTTTAAAATAACTTTTCAAAGTAAAAATTCGTCTTTCACTTTTAAAATCACTCTCCTGAAAAACTTTGAAAAAAATTGAGTCAGATTTCTCATTTTCAATCGCGTATATCTTCGGTTCTAGATCGAATTTTGACATCCGGTTTTTTTCAAATGAGAAAAATGAATCTCAGATTTTCAGAATATATTAAAATATAAAAATCCGAAAAAATTTCGAAAAAGGTGTTTAATAGATTTCGTGCCATTTCATTACCTGTTTCATCTAACAATGAATGATCTTCAGTAACATCTACTATTCCCATTTTTGTTCTTATTCGATAAATACTTTTATTTGTGTAATGTCTAATAATTTTTTTTACTTTGCTCCATCCATTATGAGTATAAATTTCTAAATTATCAACTAATGAAATTTCTTTCATATCACCATTAATTTCAAACGGATTAATTTCATAGTTGTCTACAATACTATCTATTCTAGAAATAAATAATAAATTATTCTTTCTCAATAATACAGGCGTGTCAGCTGTTACTGAATCGGTATAATGAATGTATTTTTCGTTGAAACCATTAATTTCTAAAATAAAGTTATTCATGATTCTTCTAGAGTGAGAAAGAATAAAAGAACCTAAGTGTGATGGCATGAATGACGTCTTCCCATCTTTTACAATATTAGCTTTAGGAAATTCATCATCTTCCATTTCTACTTTCGCTAAATATTGTTCATCATTTAATTTTTCATAATCTTTTACTTCTTGAGTGAAATTTTTTCTCAATGTATTCTCATTCCATAAATGATATTTAGTGGTTATATCTTTTTGTACAGTTTTGCCATATAGCGAATTCATCAATAATTTAATTAACTCATCGCCTACCGTGTTTCTTCTGTTTTATATTTTTTTCTCAAATTAAAAAGTTTTTCAATGTAATTTCGAAATGGTGAAACTTGATAATTTTTTTCATAAATTATACCATCAGTAATATGTAAGATTTTTCCACCACATCTAACAATTTCTTGTATGTCTACAGAAGTTAATACATCATAACATATACCATTTCTAAACCTGATTACTTTTACATGAGAATTATTATTTTGATTTTTAACTTTATCTTTTATAGGAACTGGTTGAAAAAACATATCATTCGGATATTGAAACACAACTGTAAATATTCCAGTTTTAGGTCTAAATGTTTGAGTATTAAATTTAGATATTATTTCTCGTTCTTCTTCTTGACGAAATTTTCTAGCTGATTCAGATTTAGGGTATTCTGAATTTTCATCATACATAGCTGATGGATATAAAGATGTTGCATCAAAAGCCATTAGAAATTCATTTTTTCGTTCAAGTAGTTGATTTGAAATTTTCTTACAAATTTCAGTTTTATCTCCTAAATCTCGATACTGTTTCATTAAATCTATTAAATTACTTCCAGGGGACAAAGTCCCCCCAGCGTAGCGACCAAGTAAATACTGTTTTAATATTGGTAACAAAATGTTACAAAATGGAGATATGTATTTTCTTATATTTGCTGAAACTCTTCCACCTTTTACAGATTTTCTAATATAATTTCTAGCCCATAAATCTATATGAGAATGAATATTTGTATTGTCATTTTGTACGCTTTTCATCCAACCATTAAATGTTAAAGCGGAGGATGTTAAATTAGTAGTTATATCTTCACCAACTAAATCTCGCATAACATTATTATATTTGTAGATACAAAAAGCTAAAGAAAGAATATCGTTAACTAAATATGGTCTCCATTCATTTTCTTTTTCTTTATAATTTTCATGTGTTATGTCTCCAATTTCATAATTTAATTTACACACATTCGTAGGAATTTTAAAATTCTCACACCATTTAGAAAGACTTGTTTTTACATGTTGATAACTACATTTCATTATAATAGTTTGAAGTGCTAATTTACCTGACGGTGAATCTTTTTTCATATTGTTTTTAAATCTAAAAGATTTTTGAATATATCTACTAACACATTCAGTTGTATAAGGATTTTGTAATGAAGCAGTCAATATTCCTCTTGAAATTTTCAGAGGCGGTTTAGATAATTTAAAATGAGCTTTCATCGGAAAATAAGTTATCGGAAAATAAGTTTATCGGAAAAAAGTTACTTTCGAATAATTAAATTTTCCAAGAGTTTTGAAAAATTGATGAATCGGACATGCGTCCTCTGGGTTTCCCCCGATTGGACATTCCTCATCCTCAGTTCTCGTAAATATTTTCACACAATTTTGAAGTTTATTAAATTCTAATTCAGTTGAATTATTATACTCATTAATTTGTTTTTTAAGTTTTTTAATTTCATCTTCATCTTTTGTTCGTTTAATTTTAATCATATCACTTAACAAACGTGTTTCTAATTCTTTCAATCTTTGTTTCGGTAAGCAACATATAAATTTATTAAAATTAATAGCTCCTACAGCATAAGGAATAGGATGAGTTGTTGAAGAGATAGGATCAAGAAAAGTTTCGAGATCCCTAATATACGTTGAACCATAGTCAATTTTTTTCTTTGTTATGATTTTATATGGACGCGTTGTTAGATTTTCATCAGTAACTGTTTTATATATTGGCTTGAAATTATTTTCAATTTCTCTAATAGCTTTTAATTTATGAGATTTATTAATTAAACAATAGTGTCTAATTGTTGAACCTTCGTGAAAATAATTGTAATAAACACAATTATGAAACGTTTCAATTCCTCTAGGATTTAAATGACGATTCGAAGGACTGTAATAGTGAACACTTTCTCCAAAAAATTTATTAAACTGAGAAAATTTGCAGTTTGACATTACTCCTGTTCTAGATGTGGCTTTCTCTTCATATAAAAAATTATTAAACATTTCTTTCATCATTTCTCCTTGTTCTTCACTAAAACCTCGTAAAACATTATAACATTTAAAAAAACAAAAATCTTCAGAAGGAATATAACAATATTCACCGAAGTATTCTTTGATTCTATATTTCATATTAATACCTGCACCTCTATGTGATCTTTGTACTAACTTCATTCCAAAATCTTCATATTTAATATCACCTGTAAAAATCCATTCCTGGCTATCTGATTTCTCTTCCAGATTGGAAAACCATGTTTCAAATGATTTTTTATTATAGAAGCTTATGTAAAAATTTTGAATTATATTTTCCTGATCTTTAATAACTTTTCCAAGTAAATTAATAATTTTACCATTTGCTAAAAGTTTCCGCATATCATTTACTACATTAATAAAAGATACATTTTCATATTTAATTTCATTTGGATTAAATAAATTATATAAATCATCACCAAGTTCATCCTTAATTCTATCATCAAAAAAAAATATCAGTAACAGGAGTTTCTAATATTTCTTTTGTTCCACGTTTCTGTTTTTTAATACTACGTTTCTGTTTTTTAATACGTCTACTGCGTTTACTACGTTTAACTTGTGCATCAAACTCTGCAATTTGTTTCTTGATTAATTCATCAATCCTAGACGTTAGTCCGAGAGACATTTCACGATTCATATTTTTTAAAAGAAAAAATGTATTTTTACATATACACAGGAATATTTAATTGATGTAATGTTTCTAATTCATGTGTTGTTAAATTTTCTTTCTTAACCAACCACCATAAATTATTGAAAGCCAAAAATACTCGGAAACTTCTTAAACAAAGTGGAAAGTCTTTTGTTTTAACACACGGTTTAATACCATGTTTTGTTTTATAATCTGTAACGAGCGCTACATATTTATGATGACAATAAAATCTAACTTCTTTCTTCGAATTGATAGGGTTTGTAGGATGACGATAATCTTTTAAAACTGGTACATGTTCTATCTTGTAAGCATTCAACATACTTTTTTTATTAATAAAAAATTTATAAGAAAAAATTATTCGATCACTCCGCGAAAATATTTTCTATAACTCTGTCATGTATTTTTTTATCAATATTAATTGTAATGAAGCCATAATCTTTTGACCAAGCATTGTTACACGATTGTTTAAATTCATCTTTATTTCTTACGCATAAATCTCTTAACAATTCACTTAAGTTTCTTGCATTTATGTCAAATAGTATAAATATAACATGCATTCTAATAAGTTGCATTCTTTCTAATAACACTTCCATCTAATGAATACATACTTTGTGTTAAATAAAAAACACTACAGTTATTATGTCTACCTCTTGTGAAATAATTTCTCTGTACTGACTGATTTCTATCATTAACACAATCATCAAAAATTACACAATGTTTCATTGTTTTATCCAGTTTACTAGGATCTTGCATATTACCACTATCATCTATTAATTGTATTTTTATATGCTTATTTTTGTTAGATTCTACCAACTGATTATTTTTTGCTGCTTCTTCACACCACGAACTTATTTCTTCTTCATATTCAGATTTTTCATATTCTTTGAATAATGAAGCAATTGCTGTTTTTTTAAGATTATTTTCAAATCCATATTTTAAAAATTGATAGACGGGTTGTTCTGCTGTTGTTGTATAAATTATAAGATTGTTATAATCCAAAAAATTTGGAGTCGTTAAAATTGTGAATAATAGATATGTTTTTCCACAACCTGATCTTCCACAAATAACTGACAAAACTTTATTAGATAAATTTGGATGATGATTAAATTTGAGTTTTTTTTATTTAATGGGGGAAATCCACTCATTTTTTAATAAAAAAATTTTATTTTTATTTTTTGTTTTTAAAGAAAAAGAATAAGAAGAAGAAAATTAAACTTCTCTAGCTTCGCGTGGGAGTTTATACCTCCCGAACCAAAAGATCTATGATAATCTCTTCACCTCCAAAATTTATTTCTTGAGTAATGGATAAAAGACCGTTCCAGGACATCATAAAATCAAAAAAAATAGTACTTTTAAAAACGACATAAATTTATGAATTTAGTCCCTTTTTCAGGTTTTTAAGACCTAAATTCATGAATTTAGTCCATTCAAAAAGTACCATTTTTTCAAAAAATGGTATTTTTAAAAACAACATAAATTCATGAATTTGAACCCTTTTTCAGGTTATGAAGACCTAAATTCATAAATTTGGGCGTTTTTAAAAATACGCAATTTTCAAATTTTTCAAAATCTCAAATTTGAGAATTACAATCGGGCGAAGCCCTAGAACCTTCGGTTCGATTTTCACCCCCGCCAAAATCATGACCGTTCTAGGACACCGAAAATCATAAAAGTTGAGAATTTCAAATTCATGAATTTTATCCATCTTTCAGGTTTTTAAAATATATCATGTGACTAAAAATATTTCTTTAAAAATGGAAGAAACAAAAGTGGATGAAACCGCAAGAATATATCCTTCGTTATCTCAATTAAAAACAGGTGAAATGGTTCTCAATTATTATTAAGATTAGAGCATTATGATAAATTAAGAAGACGCAATTATTACTTAGTCATTCTTCGTTATTGTATGCTCAACATTATTTAAAGTACTAATTGTGTGAACTAGAAGATCATTGTAACTCATAAACTCAAAATTATTCAATGAACCCGTACACTGCCTGATAATTGAAGAGAGAGACAGAGATTGAAGAGAGAGAAACATCTAGCAGCTTTCCCCTAAAATTATCATGCTATATCTTGTCATTTCAATTTACCCATCGGTAAACTTTTGACATTTCAACTTACGCGTGCGTAAAGTTTTGACATTTCAATTTACCCCTACGTAAATTATTTTCAGAATCTGTTTTCAAAATCTATTTTCAAAATCCATTTGCAAAGTCTATTTTCAAATTCAGTTTTAGAAATCGATTTGCAAAATTCATTTAGCGTTTGCCAAACACATACGGGTAGTAAAGTACTTCCCATTGTGAAGACATGAATAGATTAAGCACATAAGAGTGCATTGACAATAAAAGCAAATGACAATAAAATTCTTCTTCTAAATTTAGAACGCATGGACGGCGACATGCGGGATAGTTGTTATGACAATTTTAAACAATCATTTTAACGATGAAACATATTTTACAAATGAAGTTCATGAAGAAAATGGAAATATATAAAACAATATAGATTAGAATAATTATAATATAATCATTTCAAAATCGAATAAGTAGTAAGGAAAGACATCATTAGAGAACAGTTTTAAATCAATACCCCCTCCCTTCTGTCTTCTAGGGGTCCCTTAAGAAATTTTTTTATTATAAAATGAGCAACATAAATGAGTTTTTGAAATTATATGGAACACAAACGACAACGAATTTCGACCTAAAGAAAATCGCTAATCGATTAGGAATAAAGAATTTTCATGTTCTAATGAGAAACGAATTACAATTCCTAAAAAATAGGCCATCAATAACTGTAAATTTCATAACAAATCTTCATACGTCAAATGAAAAAGGTGTACATTGGTCAGCAGGCGTTAAAAATCATCAGCAGAACTATTATTTTGATTCATACGGTTTGCCTCCTACAAATGAAGTAAGAGAAATACTTGGCAATGGAATTTATAATACATTTCAAATTCAAAAACCGGGAACAACTTATTGTGGACAATTATGTTTATACGTTTTGTACAAATTACAAAAAGGAGTACCATTTCTAGATATTATGTTAGAGTTAAACAATCTATAACTCAAGCGAAGCTAGCTAAAGCGTCACCTAAAGGTTAAAGCTCTGTTTTCTGTAATTCATTTTGATAAAAACGGCCTCTGATATCTTCATCATCTAAATCTTTAATTTCATAAGTAATCGGATAACTTTGATTTATTTTGCAAACTTCAAATATTTCTTTAGTCCAATAGCCAACAAAGCCTTTTTCAAATTTATTCTTATATTTAAATATTCTAACTCTATCTCCAATTTTAAATTTCGGCTTAAGTTTCTGCAAATTCGGATTACTCTCATTCAAATTATTATTTTCGTTCGAATTATTATTCTCGAATATTTTCTTTCGTATCAAATCAGGGTCGTCAGAAGCATTCTTTGGAGTTTCTTCAATACCAGAATGAACTTTATTATTGTACTCTTCTACAATTCCTGGTAATATCTTCAACCATTTCTGATTTCTTTGCTCAGTAAATTTCTTGAATAATTTATTTTTTAACGACCGATTGAATCTTTCTATCACTACAGCTTTTCCAGCGTTTTCAGTTGAATAAACAGTTTCAAATAGTGGCTGAACGTTTCTGTTATAAAATTCCGATCCTTTATCAACAAACAATTTTTTTGGCTTTCTATTACTTTCTTTAAAGATTTCTTCAAACGCATATTTAACTGATAGACCACTTTTATTTTTTAAAGGTTTTACCCAAGCGTATCGTGTATATAAATCTATAACTGTCAATGCGTATTTGTAGTCCCTTTCATTCGGCATATGAATAAGATCAGCACTCCAAATATCATCTTTATTAAATACTTTTACTTTCAATAGATATTTCGGCTTTCTATATTCCTTGTGAATTTCGGACGCATAGGTTCGAGCGTTGCTCTCAGACAGCTTAGCTGTCGTTTCATTTAAACCCTGACCGAATAATATTTTAGCTTGTAAAGCTTTCTTAACAAACATTCTTTCAATTTTTTCTCTAAATGTAGGATTTTGAATACTATCTAATTCTTGAATCATCTTCTTATCAGCTGCATGTCGAGAACTTAGATCATGATTTCGATAAGCTAAATCATGCCTGTAAGCTGCGGCATCTACTCTATTTATCGGTTCTTCACCTGGTTTCGGATTATTATTCTCATCTAGTCTTATATCTAATCGAGTTCCTGGACCGGTATATGAATGACCAGGAAGATGTTTTTCTTTCGAATATTTACTCCAAATAAATCCAGGAAAGTTTTCTAATGTTTTTTGTATGTCACCACCGTAGGTAGTAGCCAAACTTTGTTTGTCGTCGTTACCTTCATAAATTTTACAATTTGAGTTTTTATTTTTGTTTAATAGATAATTCAATAAATCTAAATTAGAAATTTTTAATTTAATTAAATTTTCGGAATTTTTAGAATTCATTTTAAAAGATAAAAAAAAATTTAAAAGATAAAACAAAAAAAATTGTTTTACCGAAAAGAACCAAAGGTTCTGAGGTTATTACCTTATCATACTAGGACTTAGATATATTCCAGAACCATCTTTAGTTTCTTTAATTTCAATTAAATCATCAACATTGTGGAGAATATTTTTAAGAACTCGTTTTCCTTCATCAACTAATTTTAATTTACTAATAAAATTATCTACTATTCCTTTTCCTTCGGGCGAAGCCCTGGAAGACATCTCCGATGTCCCTTCACCCCTAGCAACTTTCTCTAACTCTCTATTATGTCGTTTTTGTTCTTCTAATGCTGCCTTCTCTGATTTATTTTTATTTACTGCTTGGACAATACCAGCTGTCCCACCTGCAACACTTCCTGCAGCTGCTATGCCTCCTATTATTAGTGGAATTAATGGGAGAATACCGCCATTCTTTTCTTCTTGTAATTGAATATTCTCTATCATTGGTTTACTTATGTAATACTTTTTTTTATTAATAGTAATAGTTTTAGGGGTATTTTTGTCAACAATATTACGTAATTTTAATTCAACAGTTTTATTATTAATATTACTTTTCGCTTGCGACATTTTTAATAAAAAAATTTTAAGTTAACAAAAATTTTAATCTATTCTAGTTATGAAAAAAAATTAATTAATCGACTAAGTCTTGGGCTTTAACCTATCGGAGAGAAGCTCCTCAGGTTACTAACCGATCGGAGAGAAGCTCCTCTGGCTTTAGCCGATCCTAACCATCTTTCCATTAAGAATTTCAATAGAATATTTTGCATCTTCTAGCAATAAACCATAAGCCATCAATGAAGTTGTGGAATCTTTCTTTTCAATATTAATTGTTACATCACAACCATTTTTAATAATATCTTCAGATTGTGCACTTAAATCGAAACAGAAAATTGGATATAAATGTCTCCAATCTCCAGGAGTTAATTGTGGTTCAACTCCAAATTCTATACAAAGATTTCGATAAGAATCATATCCTTCCATAAATTGATTATTGGTATCATCGAATCTTAATGGATCAATTGGATATCGAGTTTGATTTAATGAAACTTGTAAACTTCGAATTGTATTAATATGAAAAATATTATTGTTCTTATCAAAACTTGGAGAATTATTTCTTTGAAATGTTAGTAATAAATATCTTGGAGTATTCGCAGTTCTAGTAAAATGCCAGTTAAATCTTTGTTCGGAAAAAGTTACTGAACTAGCAGTACGCTTTAGAAAATTTACTGGAATTGGTTTGTTAGTATTTAATCTTTTTGCAATAGCTGTTTCAACCTCTAAACTAGGAGTAATATGCTTAATCCACCATTCAAGTCTATCAATTTTTAAATATGCTTTTTTTCCAGTCTTACCAAAAAAGATTAATTCATTATTTGCTGTACGATGAATTATTAATTTAAATTTTAATTGATATGATATTTTAACATAATCTAAATAACCGAATAATGGAGACAATGACCAATTTACTGTTTGCTTACTTTTCTTGTTAAATTCACGTCTTTCTTTATATGCATAATTATTTGTTTTATTTAAATGTTTTGCAATATTTTCTACATCTTTCGCAATTCCTGCGGCATCTGTTCCGGCGTGAGTTAAATCATCAATAATTATACCATCATTAGTATCAGGAAACCAACCTTCGACTTTATACTTTTTATTATTTTCACCAATTATTACAAATCTAAGCATTGTATCAATTACACCTGGAGAATCACTTATTGTTTCTATATTTTGAGTTGCAACATCTAAACGCATTTGTGTAAATAAACTTGGGAAAAAATTATTCTCTAGTGTAATATTATCGGTATCTGGTAATGGTGTTGTAAAATTAGCATCACTATATAAAGAATATTCACAGTGTAAAAATGAATCAGGTAAATATAAATAACTCTGCTGATTATCAACTTCAAAGATTAAATCTCCTCCAGTATTTACTCTACTGGAAGATCCGGGATTCATAGCAATTCTTATATAGTCATTCTTTTTTTGATTATAACTGACGAACGGAGGATCGTCTAATCTAAATTTATTTTCGATAAGCGAAGACATTTTTATAAAAAATAATTTGACTTTTTGTTTTTCTCACAGATAGAAAAAAATTTTACTAAAATATAATTTTAGAATTTTGCTAGACCAGCTCCGCTACAGCTTTGCTGGTTAGACCGAAGGTTGCTGCTCACGCCATTACCTCTTATTTCTTCAATTGTTTTTTCATTATGTTTACTATCAGACGGAGCTCCGCTCCTCAAGGTTTCCCCAACAGCAATGTTAGCAATTTTGTTTTTTGTTTCATCTGAAAGTTTTTTTAATTTTTTTAGTTCTTCAGAATCATTCTTGAGTTTACGAATAGCTTCTAGTTGTTTTAATTCGTTTTGTGATTTAACAGCATTTGATATTGCACTAGCTGTACTACCTATAGCAGCTGCTCCTTTTGCAGCAGATGTAATCAAATCTTTATTATTTTTAATTAAGTTAACGATACTACCAATACCAGAAAAGATGCCATCCCCTTCTTTTTGAACGGTTTCTCTATTATCATAATGGTAAACCGGATTCATACGTGGTTCATGAGAGTAGTATATAGTGTGACATCCGGCGCGACGCTTCGCTTCGCTTGCGCCGGATGTCACACTTTTGCGGGGGTTTTCAAAATTTTCAAAAAAATCAAAATTTCAAAAATTTAGGTAGATTTCAAATTTCACGTGGCCGAAGGGCGAAAATTTAAGTTGTCTCAAAATATCACGTGGTCTAAGAATTTTGAAAATTTAGGCAGACGAAAATTTAAGTTGTCTCAAAATATCACGTAGTCTCAATATACCAGAAGATTGTATTCAAAATATTTATTCAAAATATTTATTCAAAATATTCATTTAAAAATGGAAGAAACAAAAGTGGAAGGAACTTCAGAAATGGAAGGAACCTCAAGAATATATCCTTCGTTATCATATGAACGTAGTTCTACTTTAATGGACATTGAAAAGATTAACATTGAAAAAATGAATAAAGAAAAACACAAAGATAGAGTTAGGTATATGAAAGATAAGGAATCTCAATTATTATTAAGATTAGAGCATTATAAAAAATTAAGAAAGAGATGGACTAAAGTTAAGAATGTAACACAAGGAATTGGCATATTCTTAACAATAAGTTTAGGTGCTTTAACAATTGTTATATCTTCAGGTGTTTTAGTAATTCCAGTAGTTGCTACAGCTTTAACAGGTACGGGTGTTTTTGCAACTTCACTTGTTACAATGTTAGATAAATCTTTAATAACTAAGAAACGAAAATCATTAAAAACTAAGCATTTACATATTAAAGAAGTCTATGATAAACTACATTACTACTTTCAAAGAGTATGTGATGATAATGTTATTACGTTAGATGAGATTGAAAAATTTGATCAAATAGCTAATGAAGTAAATCAAATATCATTTCAATCACAGACAGAAAAAGTTGATGATAAAAATAAAAAGGATGGCAAAATTTCTAGTGATGCTAAAATTTCTAATGAAGAAAATGACAAAATTTTTTTAGAAGAGCTAAAAACTTTAAGCGAAAATTTAAGCAAAACTTTATTAAACAAAACTTTATTAAACAAAACTTAAAACGAGAAAACTTTAAACGAAAAGATGTCAAACAACAAAGCAATAAAAAAATAATTTGTTCAGTAAAATGTTTTTGCTGTATTCCAATGTTACCACAAAATTCAAATATTATATTTTAAAAATGGATAAAATTAGAGCTGATAATTTTAAAAGAATAAAACAATTAGAAGAGTTAATAAAACAAAGAAATATTATGAAAGAAAATCATCTTCAACATAGAATGATAAAAGCTGGTATTCAATCTGATATGTTTGAAAAAATGCAGCAAACCGAGCAAGTAAAAACTGATTTTGAGAAAACTATGAAACCATTTAAAACTCTTGAAAAAGAAAGTACAAATAATGATAAACAAATTGATATAACAGATCCAGAGCACAAAACTATATTAGATGACTATGGATTACTAGAATCAAACATTAATAAGAAATTACCAAAATCTATGCAATTTGAACATTCTATTTCATTTATAGATGGAAAAACAATACCTAGATTTTATCTCGGACAAAAAGAAATATTTCCACAACCTTTTCGAGGTATAATTTTTTCACCAGATAAATCTCCTTTTAATTTAGATAGAAATTTTGTTAATCTTTTAAGAGGAGCAGATTTAAATAATTATGCTGTAGAAGATCTCATAAAATATAAAGCTATGTTAGACAGAGTTGGTGCAGTAAAATCTCTTAGACGTTATAAACAATTAGAAAATTTATTATCAACGGGAGTTAAAGTAGGGAAAGGTTTATCTGAAAAACAGAAAACAGAAACAACTGTATTTTTACCAGATGATCCACAAGAATTACTAAATAGATTAAATATTTTAATATCTGCAATAAAAGAAGGACATAATTCTAGTTTCAATGAAATTCATGCTATATTGAAAAGACTGTTAGAAAAGAAGATTCTAAATGAAGAGGATTATAAAAGTATAACCGGACATCTCTGATGTCTCTAAGGGCTTCGCCCGTAGCTGAAATATGTTGTTGTTTTTAATTTTTTATAAAAAAAAATATTTCATAAAAAAATATTTATTTAAATTTTAACTAAAAAATGTGTTCAGCAGATTTAGACAAAATTAATAATCATTTAGAAAATTTGACAGAGATTTTGGGTTCATCAAAATTTAGTACGACGTTAAAAATTATAACAACTACTTCATCACACACTTGTAATTTAGAACCCATTCTACATTTGGAACAAAATAAAAATTATCAAATTGCATTGACTAGTTTCTCTACATTTAACACTATTCAAAACGTTATCAAAGATGTGAATGATCAATTTAGATATTCTACTGATAAAGGCAAAACATGGAAAATACTAACTTTTCTTCCTGGTTCTTACGAAGTTGAAACAATATCAAATGAAATTAAGAGACATTTAGGTATACCATTTAAAGATAAGAAACAATTACATTTTGCAGTTGAACCGGCAGTTAATAAATTTTCTCTTACTTTAGACGAAAATCATCAAGTTGATTTTAATCATGATAGATCATTGTCAAAGCTATTAGGATTTAATAAACAAACCTATAGTCAAGGTTATCATTTAGGTGAGAAGATTCCAAAAATAACTGAAATAAATTCAATTGTTGTACATTGTGACATTATTGAAGGAGGATATATAAATGGTAAATTATCAAATTTAATATTCAGTTTTCCAGCTTTTACTGTACCCATTGGTTATAGATTAAATGTAATTCCACAAACATTAATATATTTTCCTATTACAAGAAAAACTATTAACAACATTAACATTAGAATCACTGATGAGAAAGGACAAGAAATAAATTTTGGAGGTGAAGAGATTATGATAGATCTTTTGGTTCGGGAGGTATAAACTCCCACGCGAAGCTAGAGAAGTTTAATTTTCTTCCTCTTCTTTAAAAAAAAATAAAAATAAAAATAAATTATTTTATTAAAAAATGAGTGAACTACCTCCATTAAATAAAAAAAAACTTAAATTTAATCATCATCCAAATTTATCTAATAAAGTTTTGTCAGTTATTTGTGGAAGATCAGGTTGTGGAAAAACGTATCTATTATTTAAAATTTTAACGACTCCAAATTTTTTGGATTATAACAATCTTATAATTTATACAACAACAGCAGAACAACCCGTCTATCAATTTTTAAAATATGGATTTGAAAATAATCTTAAAAAAACAGCAATTGCTTCATTATTCAAAGAATATGAAAAATCTGAAGATGAAGAAGAAATAAGTTCGTGGTGTGAAGAAGCAGCAAAAAATAATCAGTTAGTAGAATCTAATAAAAATAACCATATAAAGATACAATTAATAGATGATAGTGGTAATATGCAAGATCCTAGTAAACTAGATAAAACAATGAAACATTGTGTAATTTTTGATGATTGTGTTAATGATAGAAATCAGTCAGTTCAGAGAAATTATTTCACAAGAGGTAGACATAATAACTGTAGTGTATTTTATTTAACACAAAGTATGTATTCATTAGACGGAAGTGTTATTAGAAAGAATGCAAATATATTTATACTATTTGAAATAAATGCAAGAAACTTAAGTGATTTGTTAAGAGATTTATGCGTAAGAAATAAAGATGAATTTAAACAATCGTGTAACAATGCTTGGTCAAAAGATTATGGCTTCATTACAATTAATATTGATAAAAAAATTCATGAAAGAGTTATCGAAAATATTTTCGCGGAGTGATAAAAATATACAAATATAGTGTTACAATATTTTTTTTATTTTATATATATATCAAATTTGTCTATCTTAGAAATTAGAAAATTAAAAAGGTTCAGTAGTTATTCCATCAGGTAAAATTTTTCTTTTATCATCAAATGGATCTAATGCTAATTTATGTTCTTCTTTTAAATACATGTTATGTTTTTTTGAATTAAGTCTATAATTACATGCTGTTTTTATTTCATTATTAAATAATACATTTTTATAATCTTGAAATGTTATTTGATTAGCCACTGATGCCTTTGAAATTCCTTTTAATGTTTTATGTGTTTTAATATTATTAGTTGTATCATAACAGTAACATTTAGATTTTAAAAATATAGCTTCTGTTATGAAATCTTCATTTCCTTCTAATTCTCTTTTACTTTACATCCCACAGAAGGATGAATGATATCTTTTATTTTATCCAATTTCCTTCATCAGTGTAGAATAATACTAGTTGTTAATTCTAAGAAAACAGAATCGGTATCTGTAAAGAGTAATTTATAGTTTTTGCCATAAGCAGTGCAAATAATCATAATACCATCTATACATAAATAGTTTAGCATAATTCTAATATAGTTGAAACCAATAAAATTAAAACTTATCTGTTTTACGCTAATTCCGGCACGTAAATGTTCAGCACATAGTTCAACACTAAATCTAGTAGTTCTTTTATATTAGGTTTCCTTGTTAAATTAGTGAAACCTATCTTTATCATAAACTATTTCACTATTTTGTCTATTACGCACATTTTCAAAGTCTTACCATAAAATGCAAATATTCAATAATTTGAAGAACACGTTTCCAAAAACATCTTTATTTCTTTTAGCTATTTTTAAACGTTATTTCAATATTGAACTCTATATAATTTTTAAACACACCTAGATATTTGATAAATAGTTTTCGATGTATTTTGGTGAGAATCAGCATGGATCAAATCCATCTAGCATTCTTCCCTTCATACAACATACTTTCCTTATTTGCTTTGTGTTAATCATAATTTTTTTGTTTGGTCTGGTATTCTCTTAGAATTCAAGATTTTTGATAATCTGAAAATCTCTATATTAGAATTTTTGTTTTCGGGACAGAAAGGAAAATATTTTGTTTTTTATCTATCTTTTATTTCATCAGGGTATACTAAATCAACTTCATATATATATCCAAGATTTTATAATTTCATCATAATGTTTTTTGATAATCTAAATATTACACCTTGACATTTTCACCTGTTGGTAATTCATGTTATCATGCAAGAAAAATATAAGCTATTAAACATCATAAATAACAAATATTTTTCTCTCATGAATTCCATCAATTGCTTTTTCACGTTTCTACTCCCTCTCTCTTTCGTTCGAAAAATTTCTAATATTTTTTCTTTTTCTTCTGGAGATAAAGGTTTCATTATTCCATATTCTTGTGGATTTACTTTCTTATTATAACATTTAACATATCTATTACCTAAAACTGTTGAAACTCCACCTCTAATACAAGATTCAAAAAATAAAAATTTATAATATTTATTTTATTTATAATGTTGAGTTTAACACCAGTATGTTTTAATCTGCTAGCCATGTTAAACCTGGTTGAGAATACAATAACAAGGATCTATTCCGTAATATTCAAACACATTATCACGAAAGTTTTCGAAAAGATCAGCTAGTATAATACATCCATCTGTAGATAATTTCATTTTAATATCATACATTGTTTTACAATTTAACTCACTCCAATTTTTTTCAGCTTCTGCATAGTCTTCGTCAGATAATTTTGATTGTTTTAATGTTGATTTAAATTTTTTTATTGGAGGAAGTTGTTTTTCTTCCATAATTTTATTCACGAAAAGAAAATCTCCAGTATTACTCATACGGAAATATGCCTTTTTAAAGTTTTAAATTATATTTATTTTAATATTTTACATTGTTCAGATTTTCAAAGTTTTTCCCATAACATCTAATAAAAGGAGTAAAAAATCTAAATGCATCTAAAATTCTAATACAACCAAGTGCATTGAAAGAAATATTCTTCCTTCCTGTTTTACATAGTACAATTTATTTGTTGTTGTTGTAATTTTCAGATGCAAATAAATCTTTCAATACTAATGGAAATCATATTTAGAACATTATAGAAATATAAAGGAACATAGTTATATTAAATTATTAGCATTAAGATTACAAATTGATGTGCAGCACTCTATATAATCCATTTAGATGATCATGATCTTTTACCTTGACGGCAGAGCCGTCGCTTCGCCTATTCAAAAGATATCTACCTTTCCATTTTTATAATTTTTTTTAAATACTCTCCACATAAATACAATTTTGTTTCATTAATAAATTTAATTTTTCTTTTCTGTTAATGGCATCATTGGGGGGGGGGTAGATTTTTTCAAGCAAATGTGAAAAAAACGTCCTTGTAATTCTTCTACTTCTTTGTAAAACATTTCTGAACTAATCATTCACCATAGTATTGAAAATCTTCTGATTAAAATAATACCAGTGATAATATTGAATGAATGTACATCCCCAACAGAATGGTTTTTGTTCAATTAAAAAAAATATTTTTCCTTTACTTTGTTCACAGAACTTTTTCCAGGTGCACTTTTTCAGAATTATAATTTTTCAGAATTATAATTTCAGAATCGGGTGAAGCCCTGGAACTTACCGTATCGATTTTGTGTCCATACTAACATATTATATGCTCAAATCACAATAAATAGTAAAGGGTAGTTTTATTTTTTAAAATACATTTATTATATCTAGAAATAATCATCTTTAGGAAAATATTTTGAACTGATTCGTTTTGTTGACAATTCTCCAAATGTCTATTCATTTCTTCTAAAGTTCTAAAACTTGTCCATACATTGAAGAACAAGGAAAATTTTTATTATCTGAAGTTTTTGTAAATATAGAAACATCTTTACCCAAATGAAATGACCCTGATAATATATATATATTCGCATGTGCTGGTTTGTTTTGTCTGTTCTAGTTTTTCAAATTCATCCTTTAAATATTTCATGTGGTTTCATTAATTCTTTGTAATATTAGAATGTATTTTGATGAAATTTGATTTAATATTGGTAGCTGATAAATATATTCTTTATCATATTGTTTCCTTTAATATTGTTGTAACTTTTTTTTTAAACATTCATTTAATCGAGCGAAGCTCCTCTGCTATTAGCCGATCCTTTTATTTTCTTCATTATTAATTCTTTATTATGTTCTCATTTAATTTTTGAATGGTTTCTAGCATATTTAGATATTTTATGGATATTCTTGTAGTAACATTTTTTTGTTTGTATTGTTGATAAATCTATTTTACATTTTTGTAAACTTTTATTTAACATGTTCAAAATTTTGTGTTTGATATTCGAAGATAAAGATGAAATTTGTAATTATAACAGCAGTACGTCCCTTTATAATTAATTTAGATTAATCATATATTGATGATAGTGTTATAACAAGTTCAAATATTTTTCAGTACAATTATATTTCCTTGGTAAAACATATAAGGATGCATGTAATTTTCCTCTATCATTATATACTATTTCTGATTGACATAAATTTTTATTATTCAAAAAAATTTTTTGAAACTGAGTAAAGTGGAAATAATTTTACCCAATAGAAACATATTGACAGTTAATTCAAAAACATTTACTTCTATTAAATTTTTATTCTTTTAAGAACTTTTAACCTATATAATCATATGGAAATTCATTTAAGCCATCAGAGAGATCAAATTCATTAAGTAATTCATCTTTAATGTAATGACTTAAGTCTTTCTTTATGAAATTTGCAGGATTTAAAATTGTGCTATAATACTCCACAGAAAACAATAATCATCTTCATTTTTATGTTGATTACTTGTGGTGAACTGAAAAGGTAAAGGAACATAACTACCACCAGTATTATTTTTATATTTATCAATTACTATTTTCTTAGATAGTATTTTAACAAATCTCCAACCAATTACACGTAACTGGGCTTCAATTATACAATTTTCTAATTTAAGTATCATCGATTCAAATAGGGGTTGTAAATCATTTACATTATGAATTTCTTGTATTTGTAAAATGTCCTTGTATTATTTCTTCAGGAATTCCATCAGTCCATTATTTTTGTATAAAGTACTTCTACATCAAATAACATTTGAAGATTTCTTAAATATTTATAAAAATTTTGTTAATACATTATAAAACGTTTCATCGTTTCATAGGTTCAACAGAATTCATGAAATAAATATTTTATATCTGTTACCCGCTTCTACGGTTCGTTCAGCTTCATCAAATTCCCCCTCAGTATCGCTAAATTAAATAACTTCCAACTGGTACGGCGAAGCCCTAGAACCTTCGTTTGTATGGTCTCATCTTCACTATTAAAACTTTTTTTATATTCCGATGTGACTATTCATCAAACTTTTTTTCACTTTTATATCATAGGCAATGTTTTCCTAGATAGGTTTTTTTTATAACTATTTTAATTTTAATATATTTCCTTCATCACCCTCGTTTTTTGTTTCTACATTTGTAAATGCAATTTTACTATTAAATGAGATTGATAACTCTTTTTTGTTTGCAACTTTTTTTTACATAAACACAATAAAACTTGGTATATTCCATTTTTTTTTTATTTTTTTAGAGAAAATTTACGAAAAAAATTTGTGTTTTTAATTTTAGGATATAAACATTCTAATATCAAGGACTTGATGGTTTATTTATATTTATTATATATTTCCCGTTTCTTTAGTTATTTTTTTCTTCTCACATTCATGTTTTATCATATTCAGTTTTTATCATATTACAATTTATCTTATTAAGTTTCAATCATATAATGTTATATCAAAAGATAATTTAAATTTTTTAGCACTACTATTTATTCATCAACATCATCATAAACATTGTTTCTTCATCATCTCATAAATTTTTCGTCATCCTCATAAATTACACTTTTAGGTATAGGAAGCCCTTCCATGATAGAATACCATTCTCTTATTGTGAATATCTAATTCTAAATTACATCTTATATCTGATAATAATATATAGAGAAAAATATTGGTCCTTTGATCACTTTGGAAACATTTAAAAACACCACCATAATCAGAATCCCGTTTTTAGTATTTGTTTCAAGATGATAAAATTTTAAATAGATTTATGTACCTCCTAATGTAAATTTTTGTAGACCCGACACTAGTTTGTCTAACAGTATCTTCAACAATACATCATAATTATTTTCAATTGTAAGAAAATGAAATTTAAGAATAAATTTTTATAAAATACTAATATTTTTTATAATCTTTTTTACTGCCCAATATTTACACCTTTTTCGATTACAGAATCATCATTATTATCATAAGATACTTTTAAGATCGGGCAAAGCCTAGAACCTTCAGTTCGTTATATTCTGAATATGTTTTCTGGTCATTGTTAATAGTATAAGGTGTAGTCCACATATAAATTATCTCTTGTTGAGCTAACCATTTATATAATATTTTAATACATTAATATTTAAGTTGGAATATAATCCTATATACTATCATCACATATCTCTGCGGCATTTTCTAATTTTTCTTGTTTATAATTTGTGTCTCTATAATAAAACTGACATAATAATTCTATCATTATAGTTTTTTACTCCGATATGAATATTATATTGGTTTTTTCATCAACAAATAATCTAATTTTTTCCTTGACAAACGTTTTAATTTTTTAACTAATTCTTTGATATTTGATATAAAAAATAATTTTATTTCTATCCACTCCCACCCCCAGTATTAACTAATCGGTAAAACTCTCTAATAAATCCAAAAACATTAGTATTGAAACCTATTATAAAACCATATGTTTCTTTATTTAATTCAACAAAAGCTAGCATCATAAATATTTACTTTACAATCTCCATAAATTTAATAACTGATCCCCGGAAATAAACACAATTTAGTTTTCCATAGAAGGTAAAACCTTTAAGTCTGTTCTCTACCAAATTTCGCCTTGTAAAGTGAAATAAAATTAACCTCTATACATGGATTATTATTATTATTATTATCAAACATTTATTTTCAAATCCCTTTTGATCTCGTCGAAAAGAAGAACAGGAAAGATGCGGGCGAATATAATTTTATTTCAAATTTGGATTTTCCATTTTTTTATTTTTATTAAAAAAATTTTATTTTTTATTTTTATTAGAAAAAATTTTATTTATTTTATTGAAAAAAAATGATGTTACCAAAGTGGTGGAGGTGCATAATATCCCGAATAATCGTGAATTAGAATAGGAGATAGAAAATTATATTATGATAACTGCGACGTTTATCTGGTCTATTGCATCTTTTCTATTCTTCCCAACAAATACAGAGTAAACAAAGAAACCATATGGTTGATACACAAAATTCAATGAAGTTAAAGGAAACTATATATAAACGATGTTCTGGTCCACTGATGAATGAATTAAAGTTGCTAAAACTTAATGACAAATCCTTAAACGAAAAAATATTAAAACTTGATAAAAAGGATAGAGAGCTAGAAGCAATATAGCAAAAACGTTTTTAAAAAGATTCTGAACAATCAAAATTTTAATATTGGACTTTCTTTAAATTTAAAATCGCAGTCTTACAAATAACATCAGATCAAAATGTTAAAAGAACAATTAGAAAAGAAATAGAAAACTTCCTGAAAGATTAAAAAAAATTTAAAGCAGTTACAAACACATTCCAAAAAAGTGTTGATAAATTAAGTTCTAAATTACTCAACAAAATGAAAAATGAATTAAGAAATAATACTAAATGAAGTAAACTCGCTTAATCAAAAGAATTGAATAAGATGAAAACGCTTAAATCAATTTAGAAAATGGAATTCAAGAAAAATTTACAAGAAAACTCTAAAGAAAATAAAGAACAGTAGATTCGTTAAAAGACACTTAGATGTTCTTAAAATTAAGTTAAATGCTCTTAAACGGCGTTGAAGATTAATCAGCAGAAAATGCAAGTTAATAGAAAAAGAAATTAAAGTACATCACACACTGCATTGACGCAAATAGATAAAGTGCAACAAGGCAATGTAATAAAGTTACTCGGAAGTTGTTGTACCATATCACAAACGTAAATCTAATCGGACCAAAAGGTCCTCAGGTTACTAACCAATCGAGCGAAGTCCTCCGCGAGGCTTTAGCCGAACATATGATATTTTTCTCAAAGTCAAATTAATCCTAAAAAATGCTATAATTTAATAAACACAATCTTAACATTTTGCGCATCTAAATAATAAAATTGCTCATGAACCATCTCAGAAACCTGTGACCATTATGATAGTAAGAAACTGTCGGAACACAAAATTCCCCTAGCACCGCAGGTGCCGTCCAAAAAGAGGAGATGGAATCTTTTCTGGTATTGGAAATATCGTTAACTAATAAAAATAATAAAGATTTGATTACATCTGCTGCAAAAGGAGCAGCTGCTAAAGGTAGTACAGCTAGTGCAATATCAAATGCTGATTAGTCTCAAAACGATTAAAACAACTAGAAGCTATTCGAAAACTTAGAAAATGATTCCGAGAACGAAAAAAGTAAAAAAACTTACAGATGACACAAAAAACTAAAATTGCTGAACATAGCTGAGGAGGGTTGAAACCTTGAGGAGCGGAGCTCCGTCTAATAGTAAACATAATGAAAAATAAAAAATAATGAAAAAACAATTGAAGAAATAAGAGGTATGGCGTGAGCAGCAACCTTCGGTCTAACAAGCAAAGCTGTAGCGGAGCTGTTCTAGCAAAATATCTAAAATTATATTTTAGTAAAATAATTTAATTACATATTTTTAGAAAAATTTTTTAGCCAAAATTTCTTAGTAAAATTAATATAGTAAAATTATTTTTAGCAGAATTTTTTCTGTCTGTGAGAAAAAACAAAAGTCAAATTAATTTTATTATCAAATGTCATCGCTATCGAAAATAAATTTAGATTCAGACGAACCTCCGTTTCGTCAGTTATAATCAAAAAAAGAATGCATATATAAGAGTTTCTATTGAAACCCGGATCTTCCAGTAGAGTAAATACTGGAGGAGATTTAATTTTTAGAAGTGATAATCAGCAGAGTAATATATATCTACCTATTACATTTTTACACTGTGAAATATTCCCTTTATAAGTGAAGCCAATTTTACAACCACCATTACCCGAAACCGCTAATATATCGCTCTAAGAGAATAATTTCTTTCCAAGATTCTTATACCCAAATCGTTTAGATGTTGCTCAAGAACAGGCCCACAAACAAAAAAAAAAAAAAAAAAAAAGAGAAAAGCGGCCAAAAATAACAAAAAAAAAAAAAAAAAAACAGAAAAAAATATCACCCCCCCACAACACCCCGCCCCCACCCCGAACCGCCTTCAAAAATCAAACACAAACAAAAAAAAACAAAAAAAAAAAAAAACACTAACAAAAAAAAAAACTCAAAATATAGAAACAATAAGTGAGTCTCCAGGTGTAATTGATACAATGCTTAATTTTAACAATTGGTGAACAATAATAAAAAAGTTATAAATCGAAGGTTGTTTCCTGTACTAATGATGGATAATGTTTGAATGATTTAACTTCACGCCATGGAACAGATGCAGCAGGAATTGCGAAAGATGTAGAAAATATTGCAAACCATTAAAATAAAACAAATAATATGCCATATAAAGAAAGACGTGAATTTAACAAGAAAAGTAAACAGACAGTTAATTGGTCATAGTCCTCCCTTTAATTCGGATATTTAGATTAGGACAAAATATCATATCAATTAAAATTTAAATTTAAATAATTCATCGTACAGCAAATAATGAATTAATCTTTTTTGGTAAGACTGGAAAAAAAGCCTATTTAAAAATTGAAGATTTGAATGGTGGATTAAGCATATTACTCCTAGTTTAGAGATTGAAACAGCTATTGCAAAAAGATTAAATACAACAAACCATTCCATTAAATTATCTAAAGCGTACTGCTATTCAGTAACTTTTCCGAACAAAGATTTAACGGCATTTTACTAGAACTCGAATACTCAAGATATTTATTACTAACATTTCAAAGAAATAATTCTCCAAGTATTGATAAGAACAATAACTCTTCCTATTAATACAATTCGAAGTTTTACAAGTTTCATTAAATCAAACCCGATTATCCAATTGATCCATTAAGATTCGAAGATACTACTAATCAAATTATGGAAAGGGAGGGGGGGGTATATATTCTTATCGAAATCTTTGTATAGAATTTGAGTTGAACCACAATTAACTCCTGGAGATTGGAACATTATATCCATTTCTGTTTCGAATTAAGTGGCACAATCGAAAGATATTATTAAAAAAGTGTGAAGTAACAATTAATCTTGAAAAAAAAGATTCCACCGCTTCATTGATGCTTATGGTTTATTGCTAGAAGATGTAAAATATTCTCTTGAAATTCTTAATGGAAAGAATACTAGGATAGGCTAAAGCCAGAGAGCTTCGCTCCGGGCGGTTAGTAACCTTAGGCCTTTGGTCCGATAGCTAAAGCCCAAGACTTCGCGTTTAATTAATTTAATTTTTTTTCATAACTAATAGATTAAAATATTGATAACTTAAAATTTTTCGTAACTAAAATTTTTTAGTAACTTAAAATTTTTTATTTATTAAAAAATGTCGCAACGAAAAGTACTATTAATAAAAAAACTGTTGAATAAGAAATTACGTAATATTGTTGACAAAAATACCCCTACAACTATTACGATTAATAAAAAACAGTATTACATAAGTAAGCCAAGGATAGAGAATATTCAATTACAAGAAGAAAAAGATGGCGGGATTCTCCTTTAATCCCCTAATAATAGGTGAGCATCAGGCAGCTGCAGAAGTGTTGCAGGTTGGGGACAGCTGGTATTGTCCAAGCAGTAAATAAAAATAAATCAGAGAGGCAGCCTTAGAAGACAAAAACGTCATACCAGAGAGTTAGAGAAAGTTGCTAGGGTAAAGGCGTCGTAGATAATTTTATTTATTTTAGTCAATTAAAATTAGTTGATGAAGGAACAACAGTCTTAAAAATATTCTCCACAATGTTGATGATTTAATTGACATTAAAGAAACTAAAGATGGTTTCTGGAATATCTCAAAGTCCCTAGATATGAATCCGGTCAAAGATTTATTTTTAATTTATCTTTAAAGTTTTTTTTATCTATTTAAAATAATTCTAAAACTATCCGAAAATTTAATTAAAATTAACAATTTCTAATTTAGATTTATTGAATTATCTATTAAACAAAACTAAAACCAAATTGTAAAATTTATAGAATGTAACGACGACAAACAAAGTTTAGAGCTAACTACTACGGTGGTGACATACAAAAAACATTTAGACAACTTTCCTGGATTTATTTGGAGTAAATATTCGAAAGAAAAACTATCTTCCAGGTCATTCATATACCGTCCAGGAACTCGATTAGATATAAGACTAATAAGCATAATAATCCCGAAACCAGGTGAAGACCGAACATTCGAGTAGATCCGCAGCTTACCGGCATGATTTAGCTTATCGAAATCATGAATCAAGTTCCGACATGCAGCTGATAAGAAGATGATCAAGAAATTAGAATAGTAATCAAAATCCTACATTTAAGAAAAAATTGGAAGAATGTTTGTTAAAAAGCTTTTACAAGTCTAAAATATTATTCGGCCCAGGGTTTAAATGAAACTAATAACCCTGAAGCAACGCACGAATAATAACCTGAGAGCACGCTCGAACAATAACTCTGAGAGCAACGCTCGAACCTACGCGTCATGAATTCGTAAAGAATACAGAAGGCCATAAATATATATATTGACAGTAAAAATTTAATAAAGTATGATATTTGAGTGCTGATCATAATTCATATGCCGAATGATTCTGATTATAAATACGCATTGACCGTTTATAGATTTATATTACACGATACGCTTGGGTAAAGCCTTAAAAAAAAAGTGGTCAATCAGTTAAATATGCGTTTTGAAAAAATCTTTAAGAAAGTAATAGAAAGCCAAAAAATTGTTGTTGATAAGGGTCGGAATTTTATAACCGAAACGTTCAGCCCACTATTTGAGAACTGTTATTCAACTGAAAATGCTGAAAAGCTGTAGTGATAGAAAGAATCAATCGGACGTAAAAAATAAATTATTCAAGAAATTTACTGAGTGTGTAACGAAATCAAAATGGTTGAAGATATTACCAGGAATTGTGGAAGAGTACAATAATAAAGTTCATTCTGGTATTGAAGAAACTCCAAAGAATGCTTCTGACGACCCTGAATTAGTACAAAGAACATATTCGCAGAGAATACTAATTTGAATGAGAGTACTCCGACTTTATGCAGAAACTTACAGCCGAAATTTAAAATGGAGATAGAGTTAAGAATATTTAAATAAAAGAATAAATTTGAAAAAGGCTTTGTTGGTTATTGACTAAAGAAATATTTGAAGTTTCTAAAATAAATCAAAGTTATCCGATACTTACGAAATCACAGATAAGATGATGAAAATATCAGAGGCCGTTTTTTATCAAAATGAATTACTACGACCTGATTTTAAATTATCAATATCAATATATTATTAATTATTAGGCGTAGCCCATAAACCTACGGTTACGTTCAATTCAAACTAATATCCAAGAAATGGTACTCCTTCCTGTAATTTAATAAAACACTAAAGCCATAATTGACCACAATAAGTAGTTTCCGGTTTTGTGAATTTGAAACCGTATAGTATGTTCCCGTATCAATAATTCTTTTTACATCATTTGTAGGGGCAAACCGTCTGAATCAAAATAATAGTGTCTGCTGATGATATTATTAACCCTGCTGACCAATGACACCTTTTTCATCTGACGTATGAAGATTGTGATGAAATTATACAGTTATTGATGGAACTTTGTTCCGGAACTCGAAGGTTCCAGTTGGGCTTATATTTTAAGGGAAAATTGTATTCGTCTCTCATTAGAACATGAAAATTCTTTATTCCCAAGTTGATTTGCGATTTTCCTTTAAATCAAATTCGGTCGTGTTGTCGTGTCCATATAATTTACAAAACCAATTATGTTGGCTCCATTTTATAATCAAACAATTTCTTATAGGATCCTAGAAGACAGAAGGGAGGGGGTATTGATTTAATACTGATCTCTAATGATGACTTTCCTTACTACTTAAGTTAGAAGGAGGGGTATTGATTAAAAACTGTTTCTCTAATGATGACATTCCTTACTACTTAATTCGATTTTGAAATAATTTAATTTAATCTAAATTAAAACGTTACATTGGTTAACATTTTATTTCGCCTGAACCGCATTAAAGGTTATTGTTGATTTATCTGTATTAATACAATAGCAACATCTGTTTCCACATTTCTCAAAACCCGCATGATTGTTTAGGTGGATCATACGGGGTGGTGCAACAGCAATGGCCGTTAATAGCATAAAAGCATTCTATTAATTCATTCTCTGCTTTGAGGGAATATTCTGTTGTTATAGCAATCATTCCAAACAATATCGCAGTAATGCGAAGTCCGAGACCAATAGTCCGAGCCAAAACCGTCATACATTCCGGTTTTGTCGGCAGTTTGGTTTTGGATCTGCCGATGAAATGATTTACAATGCAGTGCAATTTTCCTCCTTGTCATTCAAGTACATTTAATCATACGCGTCGTCATACCCGTTTTGTTGTCAAGCAAACTTCATACACTTACAATGCCGCTTTTGCTTAGAACACCATTCATAACTTTCACATACTATTTAAACACACGCACCAATTCATAAACGTACGCATTACAATCTTAGTTTAACCTCTAAAGCAACACACAATGGTTGGATCTACTGAAAGATCTGTTCGATGGAGACAAAGCGGAGAGAATTTCTGAAGTTATCAAGGGAAATCATACATCTGGCAGCACAAAGTAACATAACTTACACTTGGATATGAGAAGAAATTTTTGAATACATCGCAGTCCCGCACATCACTATAGGTCATGATTTAAGAGAGAGAAAAATTGTAATTCTCAAATTTTAGATTTCTTAACTTTATGATTTTCGGAGTCCTTGAAACGGTACATGATTTTGGCGGGGTGAAAATTGTAATTCTCAACTTTAGATTCTTAACTTTTCTGATTTTTTCGTGTCCTGGAACGGTCCATTATTTAAGCGAGGGTGAAAATTGTAATGCTCAAATTTTGAAGATTTTGAAAAATTGAAAAATTGGTATTTTTAACAACCCCAAATTTGAATTTAGGTCTTCATAACCTAAAAAGGTTCAAATTCATGAATTTATGTCGTGTTTAAAAGTACAATTTTTGAAAAAATTGGTACTTTTTGAATGGACTAAATTCATGAATTAGTCTTAAAAAACCTGAAAAAAGGGTTCAAATTCATGAAATTAATGTCCGTTATTAAAGATACTATTTTTTCTGATTTTAATGTGTACTGGAACGGTCTAAATTCATGTATTTAGGTCTTAAAAACCTGAAAAAGGGTCTAAATTCATGAATTTATGTCGTTTTTAAAGATACCAATTTTTTGAATTTTATGGTGGCCTGGAACGGTCTTTTGCCCATTACTCATGAGCAATTCTTTGATTTGAAGCAAAATGTTTAAGATTGTGTTTATAAATTATAGGCATTTTTTAGGAATAAATTTGACTTTTAGGAAAAATATTTACGTTAAGATTTACGTTTGTGAATGTCCAACAACTTCGTGATAACTTTATTAATTTTCCGTTGCACTTTATCTATTGCGTCAAGTAGCGTGTGATGTACTTTAATTTCTTTTCTATTAACTTGCATTTTCTGCTGATTCATCTTCAACGCTGCTTTAAGAGCATTTAACTTAATTTTAAGAACATCTAATTGTCTTTTAACAGCATCTAACTGTTCTTTATTTTCTTTAGAGTTTTCTTGTAAATTTTTCTTTAATTCATTTTCTAAATTGATTTTAAGAGTTTTCATTTTATCAACTTTTTGATTAAGTGAGTTTACTTCATTTATTATTCTATTCATCTTTTTCATTTGTTGAGTAATTTTAGAACTTAATTCATCAACACTTTTTTGGAATGTAGCTTGTAACTTCTTTAAATTTTTTTAAATTCTTTCAGGTAGTTTTTCTATTTCATCTTCTAATTGTTCTTTCAATAATTTTATCTGATGTTTATTTTTAATTACAGCAAATTTTAAATTTGAAGAAAGTAATATTAAAATTTTTGATTGTTCTGAAATCTTTTTAAAAAGTTTTGCTATATCTGCTTCTAGCTCTCTATCCTTTTTATCAAGTTTTAATAATTTTTCGTTTAATGATTTGTCATTAAGTTTAGGCAACTTCAATTCATTCATCAGTGGAACCAAAACATCGTTTATATATTTTTCTTTTAAGTCATTGATTTGTGTATCAACATATTGTTTATTTGTTAACTCTGTATTTTGTTGCGGGAGAATAGAAAGATGTAATGGACCAGATAAAACGTCTCCAGTTTTCATGATATAATTTTCTATCTCTATTTCTAATTCGCGATTATTCGGGATATATGCACCTCCACCAACATTTGGTAACATCATTTTTAAAACAATAAAAAAATAAAATTTTTTATATAATGAGAAAAAAAATAAAAAAATGGAAGAACCAAATTTAAAAAAATTATATTCGTCCGCATCATCCTGTTCTTCTTATTCGACGAGATCAACGGGATTTGAAAATAAATGTTTTGATAATAATAATAATAATTCATGTATAGATGTTAATATTTTATTTGAATTACAAGTCGAAATATTTAAAGAACAAACAAAAGGTTTACCTTCTATAGAAACCAATTATTGTATTTTTCCAGGTGATCCATTTATTAAATTTATGGAGATTGTAAGTAAATATAATGATGTAGCTTATCTTGAATTAAATAAAGAAAATATGGTTATAATAGGTCATAATAACGTTTATGGTTTTATTAGAGCAGTTTTGCCGATTAGTAATACTGATTGGATAGAAACTAAAATTATTAATTACATCAATATTAAAGAATTAGTTAAAAAATTAAAATCCTTTTCAAAAGAAAAAATAAGATTATTTGTTGATGAACAAAACCAATATAATATTCATATCGAGAGTAAAAAGCATAATGAAGAATTATTATGTCAAGTTTATTATAGAGATACAATTTATAAACAAGAAACATTAGAAATGCCCCAAAGATATGATGATGATACGTATATAGGATTATATTCAAACTTAAATATTAATTTGTTAAAATCTTATATAAATGGTTTAGCTCAACAAGAGAAAATTTATATGTGGACAACACCTTATACTATTAACAATGACCATAATCATAATCATAATAAACGAACCGAAGGTTCTAGGGCTTTGCCCGATCTTAAAGAATCTTATGATAATAATGATGATTCTGAAACACCTGAAAAAGGTGTAAATGGTAAAAAAGATTATAAAAATATTAGTAATTATAAAAATTTAAGTGAAGAAAAATTTATATCTCATACTGATGTACATGATATTAATACTACATATAATCAAAATTTATCTAAATTTCATTTTCTTACAATTGAAAATAATAATGATGGAATAGTTGAAGATACTGTTAGACAACTATGTGTCGGGTCTACAAAATTTAAATTAGGATTTACATCTAATGAATTTAAAATTTTATCATCTTTAATAAAAACTAAAAGTGATTCAGATTATGGTGGTGTTATTAAATTTTCCAAAAGAGATCAAAGACCAATATTTTTCTCTATTACATTATTATCAGATAAAAAATGTAATTTAGAGTTAGATATTCCAATAAGAGAATGGTATCCTATCAGAGAATGTCATCCTATACCAAAAAGTGTAATTTATGATGTTGAAGAATCAATTTATGATGATGATGAAGAATCAATAGTTAGTGAAAAAAAATTTAAATTATCTTTTGATAAAACGTTATATGATAAAACGTTATATGATAAAACTTAATATGATAAAACATTATATGATAAAGAAAATAAAATAACTTAAGAACGTGAAATATATAATAATATATAGTAACTCTCTAGACCTTGTTATTAGAATGTTTATATCTAAAATTAAAACACAATTTTTTCCTTAAAAAATAAAAAAATGGAAAATACCAAGTTTTATCGTAACTTATGTAAAAAAAAGTTGCAAACAAAAAGAAGTTATCAATCTCATTTAAATAGTAAATTGCATTTACAAAATGTAGATCGAGTTGATGAAGGAAATATATTAAAATTAAATAATTATATAAACTATCTAGAAACATTACCTACTGATATAAAAGTTAAAAAAATGTTTGATGATTATTCACATTCGGAATATAAAAAAGTTTTTAATAGTGAAGATGAACATGTACGAACCGAAGGTTCTAGGGCTTCGCCTACACCAGATGGAAGATATTTATTTAGCGATACCGATGAATTTAACGAAATAGATGAATTAAACGAAATTAAAAAACAGATGACGCTGAACGAACCGATGAAGCCGTAACAGATATAAAATATTTATTTAATGAATCTGTACACGGGACATCAAAAATGTCTTCCAGGGCTTCGCCCGTTGAACATAATGAAACCGATGAAACTTTTTCTGATATTCTAACCAACTTTTATAATATATTTAAGAAATCTTTCAAATGTTATATGAATGTAGAAGTACTTTATACAAAAAATGGATCTGATGGAATTCCTGAAGAAATAATATAAGGACATTTTACAAATTCGCAAGAAATTCATAATGTAAATGATATACAACCCATATTTGAACAAATGATACTTAAATTAGAAAATTGTATAATTGAAGCCCAGTTACGTGAATCTGGTTGGAGATTTGTTAAAATACTATCTAAGAAAATAGTAATTGATAAATATAAAAATAATACTGGTGGTAGTTATGTTCCTTTGCCTTTCAGTTCACCACAAATAATCAACATAAAAAATGAAGATGATTATTGTTTTCTGTGGAGTATTATAGCACATTTACATCCTGCAAAATATCACAAAGAAAGACTAAGTCATTACAATAAAGAAGAATACATAAATGAATTTGATCTCTCTGATGGCTTACATGAATTTCCATATGATTATAATAGGTTAATAAAGTTTCATAAAAAGAATAAAAATTTAATAGAAGTAAATGTTTTTGAATTAAATGTGAATTATGTTTCTATTGGTAAAATTACTCCACTTTACTCAGATTCAAAAAAATTTTATTTGAATAATAAAAATTTATGTCAATCAGAAATAGTATATAATGATAGAGGAAATTACATGCATCATAATATTTTTTACCAAGGAAATATAATATGTACTGAAAAATTTCAAATTGTTAAAACATTATCACCAATAATGATTAATCATAATAATTATAAAGGACGTAATTATAATTATGATTATGATACCGATTATTTATCTTTAGAATATCAACAAAAATTAGAAAATTTAAATGAAAGTTTACAAAAATGTAAAACAGATTATCAACAACAAACAAAAATGTTACTACAAGAATATCACCATAAATATCAAAATAAGATAGAAACGATTCAAAAATTAAATGAAGAAAATAATGAAGACAATAAAGAATTAAATAATGAAGAAAATGAAACCAATCAAAAAATAAATGAAACTTTAAAAAAATGTCTACAACAATATAAAGAACAATATGATAAAGAATATAGTTATCAGTTACAAATATTAAATCAAAATTTTCATCGAAATACATTTAATCTTACAAAAGAAATTGATGAAACACATGAAATATATCAAGATAAATTTGAAAAACTAGAACAGACAAAACAACCAGCACAAGCGAATATATTATATTATCAGGGTCATTTTATATTGTGTAAAGATGTTTCTATATTTACAAAAACTTCAGATAATGCTAATTTTCCTTGTCTCCAATGTATGACGAGCTTTAGAACTAAAGAAGAAATGAATAGACATTTGGAGAATTGTCAACAAAATGAAGCAGTCAGAAACACGTTTCCAAAAGATGATTATTTAGAATATAATAAATGGTATTTTAAAAATAAAGTACCCTTTACTATTTATTGTGATTTCGAAGCATATAATGTTAATATGACACAAAATCACGGGACATCGGAGATGTCTTCCAGGGCTTCGCCCGATTCTGAAAATGATAATTTTGAAAATGGTACGGGCCAAGCCCTAGAACCTTCGGTTTGTAAATATGAAAAAAGTGCACCTGAACAAAGTAAAGAAAAATATTTATTTGAACAAAAACCATTATGTTGGGGAATGTACATTCATTCAAATTATCCTGAATTATTTAAATCAGAATATTATCAATACTATGGTGAAGATAGTTCAGAAATGTTTACAAAGAAAGTAGAAGAATTACAAGGACGTTTTTCACAATTGCTTGAAACAAATATACCAATGCTTCCATTAACGGATGAAGAAAAAATTAATTTTGTTAATGAAACAAATTGTTATTACTGTGGAAAAGAATTTACAAAAAATTATAAAAATGGCAGAGGTAGATATCTTGACAAAGTAAAAGATCATGATCATCTAAATGGATTATATAGAGGTGCAGCACATAATTCTTGTAATCTTAATGCTAATAAATTTAAATATAACTTTGTTCCTCTATATTTCTACAATGGTTCTAAATATGATTTCCATCTAGTAATGAAAGATTTATTTTCATCTGAAAAATTACAACAACAACAAATAAATGTACTATGTAAAACAGAAGAAGAATATTTTTCAATGCAATTAGGTTGTATTAGAATTTTAGATGCATTTAGATTTTTTACTCCTTATTCATTAGATGTTATGGGAAAAACTTTGAAACCTGAACAATGTAAAATATTAAATAAATATAATTTAAAACCTTTGAAAGGAATATTTCCGTATGAGTACATAACTGGAGATTTTAATTCTGTGAATAAAATTATGGAAGAACAAAAACTTCCTCCAATAAATAAATTTAAATCAACATTAAAACAATCACAATTATCTGACGAAGACTATGCAGAAGCTGAAAAGAATTGGAGAGAGTTAAATTGTAGAACAATGTATGATTATACAATGAAATATCTTCAGATAGATGTACTATACTGATCTTTTAGAAAAATTTCGTGATATGTGTTTAGAATATTATGGAATAGATCCATGTTATTGTTATTCTACACCAGGTTTAACATGGTTAGCAGGATTAAAACATACTGGTGTTCAAGCCGATGGCTCTAGGACAAAGTCCGTTAAATTTAAACATTATAAAGAAAATACATATGATAAATTATTATTTTTTGAATCTGGAATTAGAGGTGGAGTTTCATCAGTTTTAGGTAATCGTTATGTACAGTGTTACAATAAAAAAGTAAATCTCGATGATTATGGAATAATGAAACCTTTATCTCCAGAAGAAAGTGATCAGTTTATAAAATTGTTTAATCAAAATATAGAAGGACTTATATCAAATGAAGAGAGTCAAGCAGCAGTTGATGAAATCATGAGAGAAAACTATTTGTTATATTATGATTTTAATAGCTTATATTCTTCTTGCATGATACAAAAATTACCAACAGGTGAAATGTCATGGTGTAATATTCTAGATTATCAAAAAACATATGATGGAAATTATAATCATGGTTATATATATGAAGTTGATTTAGTATATCCTGATGAAATAAAAGATAAAACAAAATATTTTCCTTTCTGTCCCGAAAACAAAATTCCCAATATAGAAGATTTTTCAGATTATCAAAAATCTATAATTCCTAAAAAATACAGACCAAAAAAAAAACTTATGTTAACACAAAGTAATAAAAGAAAGTGTGTTGTTGAAGGTAAAATGCTAGATTGGTATTTAGAACATGGAATGATTCTCACCAAAATACATCGAAAACTATTTTATCAAAAATCTAAATGGTTAAAAAATTATATAGAGTTCAATATTGAAAAACGTAAAATAGCTAAAAGAAATAAAGATGATTTTGGAAACGTGTTCTTCAAATTAATTAATAATGCATTTTATGGGAAGACTTTAGAAAATGTGCGTAATAGACAAAATATTGAAATAGTTTATGATAAAGATAGGTTTCAAAATTTAACAAGGAAACCTACATATAAAAGAACTACTGGATTTAGTGATGAACTATCATAGTTGATATACTTTATTGCATGAAGCAAAAGGCTACAATGGTTCCGGAGAACGCTTACAAGGAGCCTAATTAACAAAAACATCTAATTATAAACTTTGCAATGCGGTGAAAAGTCAAAGAAGCAATATTAGATTTGAAGTCACGGATGAGAAGGAGAATTAGTGACATTCTCAGGCAGAGAATTCCACACTCCGACTATACGATGGGTAAAGAAATGTTTGCGTATGTTGCAGTTGTGTACGATCAGTGGGAAGCAATCTTTTTGAATGGCCGAGTGTTTCTCATGGGTTCAGATTTCAAGACAAAAAAAGTCTTCGTAAGGAATATCCACCAATCCAGTCAGTAATTTGTATACAAAAACTAAGTCAAAATAAATCCTTCTTTTTCCAGGGAAATGAGGTTTAACGAAACGAGACGTGAGGAATAACTATCACAATTAAGGCAAGCACGGCGACAAACAACTTTGGTGAAGAAACGTTGCACTTTTTCAACCTGCTTTATGTCCTTTATTAGTTGTGGATTCCATACTTGAGTGCAATACTCCACAATTGGTCGCACGAAGGAACAGTAGGCCTTGGTTAGAACCTCGGGGTCGTTTGAGGAAAATGACTTTAGCAAAAGATAAGCACGTGATAAACCTTTAGAAGAAATGAGATGACAATGAGAGGAGAAGGAAAGATCAGCAGAAAATTGAATGCCGAGATCGCGAACTACAAACGAACGATTAAGCGGAACATCATTGATAAAGTACGACTGATCAGCACCATTGTCTCTGTATGTGATAACTTTGGATTTTTCTGATGAAGGATTGAGTTGCCAAGTATGTGACCAGTTAGAGATATGAAAAGCGTTTGAGCTACGTCAGTGAAATTTCCATCGGGGCTTGATTGATATGCTTTGACATCGTCAGCAAAAAAGACGAATAACACAGTCTTCCACGGTCACAGTGTGATGTCATCGACGTAAATCAGAAAAAGCCAAGGGCCGATTACTGACCCTTGGGGAATGCCGCTTACAACTGGGAGAGAGTCAGATAGAGATCCAGAAATTAGAACCCTCTGAGTACGACCGATTACAAATTCACTAATCCAAGTAAGAAGCTCATAATTTATCCCAAAACACCGTAGCTTGATCAAAAGTTTGCTGGTGACAAACAGAATCAAACGCACGGGCAAAATCAATATGTACTACATCAGTTTGCCATTTTCTGTTAGCCGCCACTGTCCAATCATTGAGTGATTCAATTAATTATGTGCATGGTGATCGTTTTTTACGGAATCCATGCTGGTTAATTGATAGCAGATTTTTTGATGAGAGGTAGGAAGAGAATGCGTCCACAATAACTGATTCCATGACTTTGCAGATGATGCTAGTTTGTGAGATCGGGCGGTAATTTGCAGCATTGGAATCGGTCACCCTTTTTATAGCAAGGAAGCAGGAAGGCTTGTTTCCATTCCAAAGGGATAACACCAGAAGAGAGAGACGACTCAAAAAAGTAGCTGCAACGGTATGGCCAGCGGCAGAGCAAGACGTTTTAGGAATATAGGAGGGAAGCCATCGGGTGTGTGGGAGAATTTTGATGGAAGCGATGACAGTTTCTTTATTATCGAATCGAGAGGGAATTCAATGAAATTAAGGCACTCAGAAGTCTTTGGGTAACAGTCTGGAGTTAGACCATCATCTTGTGCGAAAACTGAGCTAAAGTATTTATTGAAAAAAGTAGCTTTCTCTTGGCTGTCAGTAATCACGTTGTCACCATCTTCATCAATTAAAGGGGGTATCTCAGCTCGAAGTTTCAGGCGGTTTCTTACATAAGAGTAGAACAGCTTGGGATTTTTTGATCGCGCAATCGTATGAGCATTGAAAGCCATATACGGCGTTTTTATATTCTTGACAGGCTTGCTTATACTTGGTGATGGATTCGGGATCACTGTTAATGGCTTTATATAATTTCTTCTTCTTAGGAAGAAGGCGACGAATAAATTTTGGATATTTCGATGAAAGGCGTTTATGAGACAAGGGAACAAGATCCCTATTCGAAATCACCCGGTTCAATATCTGACACAAACTTCCCCAGAAAACTTGGGTTGAAGGCGAATCTCGGAAAACTGCATGCCAGTCAATAGAACGAAGATAGTTACCAATCATAGCATAGTCGGCCTTGAAAAAGTTAGGAAGCGATATAGACTGATGCTTAGACCAATGCGAAATAATGGAAAACGATACTGAACGATGATCACAGGTTGGAGTAAAGGGAGCATCAACTGAAACTTTCATTAAGTTCTGGGGGTGGCTCGTTAAAATAAGGTCCAAAATATTTTCGTGGCGTGTTGGATGGTTCACAAGTTGAGTGAGATTTAGCTTCGAACATTGTGAAAGAAACCTGGATGAATAGGTACTACCACTCGACGTGAGGATAGAACAATCAATACTAGGAAAGTTGAAGTCTCCGATGAAAGAAACGTCGCAAGATGAGCAGCATCCAAACTCAAGTAACTTGCACAAATTGTTAACACCGTTTTCGTTGTATGTCATATGAGGAGGAAAATAAATACAAAAGAAGCGGTGCTTCATTGCCTTTGTGTGCAAAATATCAACACAAATAACTTCCAACGAAGATAATTGATTGGGTATGGGGACTGAAGCACATTGTAAACTATCTCTGACGAGAATAGCAGAGCCGCCACCCAGTTCAGTTCTGTCTTTTCTATAGATAGTATAACCACTCACATCAACAATGAAGTTGTCCGGGAAACTGTGATCTAACCATGTCTCAGTAATGAATATAATATCATACCATTGGGTATCGAGAATAACCATCAAATCCGAGAGCTTATTACGAAGGATCGGGCATTGAAATAGAAGCAAGTAAGTCGGTCCAATTCATAAGGTATTTTAGGCACAAGAACAGGCTGATCCAGCAGGAAAAGGTTTGGGGTAGTGGATAGAAAGTTAGCATAATAACGGCGAACAAATACGGCATAAGAGTGGGCCATGAAGTCGAACGAGACTGAGGAAATGTCAGTACAAGCCATGCGTCAAAACAACCCTGAGCAAATGTCAACCTGGTCTATCACACATGAATTCTTAAATAGTTTACCGCTTCTGATTATATTTTGTCATTTGGTAGAGCATTCTGCTTCTCAGATTTCAGACGCTGCCTTAAACGATGCTCCTCAGCCCGAGTAAGAGGCGGAAGATCACGATTAACGAATATTTGCTTCCCCCAAGAGAAGTGAAGTACTGTTACGGGCAACTTTTTGGTTATATAGGACACAATTGCGAGAGCTTTACTGTTGAATTTCACTTTTAAAGGGCGAGTATATCCGTTTCGTTTACGACCAATGCGGAAGCATGTCTCAATATCATCTTCGGAAATCTCTTCACAAACGCGGGAAATCTTGCTAGAATCATCATGAAAAGTACTGTCACCCATCTCAATATCGTCTTCGGGAATTCCCGATATAATTAGATTGCACTGTCTATTTGATATATCTGTTCTCTCGATGAAATTCTGCTGTTTACCAATAATTGTTTGGAGGGCATAGATATGGGTTTCTTGTCGAGTTTGTTCAAGTTTGATATCATGGTATTGGAGCTCGAGATTGGAAATACGTTTCATAACTTCGTCGAGCTTTGACGTCAAACGAGCTTCTACCTGCAAGATGAAGCTCTTGAGGTCATCACTTTCAGCGGTAGCGTCACGTGACCCAGATCGTAGTTGCCTGTTGCTAGACATGTTACAGAAGACCGTGGAGAAGTGTTTACGATTTGCACATGCGCAGATAGACAAAAAGGAAATGAGGACGTAATTTCACAATTATCCCTTGAATGGAAAATCCCACGATGACAATTAAGGTACCAAAAAGATAGCGGAGATCACAAGGAGCACGATGGTGTAATTTTCCACTTGTATGATGTTCTTTACACGAAGTAATCGGAGGCAAATTATATACAGAGAGAAGCACTGCCACAGAAAGCCAGATACGACCGCACCATAGATAGTTAAAGATTTTAAACTGATTTTTGATGTAGGCCTACAATTATAGTTCCTAAGCTTCGGTGAATTCATTTCAATGAATATTTAAGTCAATTAGCCTTGCCCAGGTCCATAGCTCAAAATGTTCCCCTTTTCAATTCCATGAAACTTTCATCACCAGCCATGACGACATGCTTAGTCATTGATTGATTCATATCGTATCATCCTCAATTGAGAACGTCAAATTAATCAGTTTTCATGCCATAGAATTGCATATCCCTTATCTTTGAATGATGTTTTCTCTAACCAATGACAAAGACGTGTGCGTCAACCAATAGTCTAATTCTGTATGATAGAGTTTAATCATGCTATGTTCGAAATCTCACTGTGATGTGGTACGATCGCTGCCTATCTTGTTCACAATCGATCTTCAGACCCTGATAGAGATAGTTCAGTGCTTCTATGCAAGCTCTCGAAGGTTTAAGACTCAAAACGCATTCATGAAGATCCTTTTGCAACAACATCGATCGGAAACATCATGTAAAAGTTTGAAGAAACTGGCAGCGTTCATGATAGACCTCGCAGGGGCTGTCCTACTTTGAATCAAATTATTGTGAATCAAATAACTGGTCGGAAAATTGTGGTTGGAGCAATATGGTTTCGAAATTTGGCAGTCCAACTGCTGTTGTAAATTTGATCGCAGGCAAGTAAACCGAACTTTATAAATCATCAAATGGAATTGATCCACATTGCCAAATGAATGATTCTGATGAATGGAATTTCACAATACTTGAGCATGTTATATTAGAGCAGCTTCAGATTTTATCAATCCGTAAATCTGCTGGTCAGGATTTCATCACATCTAAGATATACATTGAAATGACTCCATTATTATCTATGCCACTCAAAAAAGTATTTGATGCCTCCATATCGCAGCACTTAAGTAGTAAGAAAACGGCGAACACTCGACCGGCGCCCCCCCTCTGGAACGGCAGAGTGTCGTGGTCGGCCGCCGTGGTGCTTCGGGTCTGACTCCCCCCCCCTCTGGAACGACAGAGTGTCGTGGTGTGCCGGCCAGGTTGGTTCACAAAATGTTCGCTGACTCCCCCCCCTCTGGAACGACAGAGTGTCGTGGTGGACTTGGGCGACCGCCAGGATTTGTCTTGAGGCTATAGTGTGTGATGTTTTTCGTGCAATCTGCTGAATGTTGGGTTGTAAAATGGGCTGTTTCGAGTGGAAGGAGTGCTCGGATTGGAAAACGGATTTCAGATTTGGAATCAGCGTGAAATTCTCTATCTGTATGGTGAGTTTCAAGTCAATCGGCGAGAAAAAATTTTCAACATTTTTCGAAAAAACGACAGAGTTAGAATTTGGGACGTTTTGGTGTGTAGCGCCCAAACGAAGCATCGGATGGGAAAACGGAGGCCAGATTCGGATTCAGCGTGAAATTCTGCATCGGTAGGGTGAGTTTCAAGTCAATCGGAGAGAAAAAATTTTCGCTGACGTCCCCCCCCCTCTGGACAGCTCGCTTCGATTTTGGCTTCCAGTGGACGGATTTTGTCGTGCGATAGCTCGTTTGAAAGCTAAGAGTGAGACAAATTCAGTGAAAGAATCGGCTTGTTTCTATCTGTCTTCGTTTAGATGTGAGACGCCATTTAAGATTTTGGGACATTGGCGAAAAACGACAGAGTTAGAATTTGGGACGTTTTGGGCTCTAGCTTCAAAACGAAGCATCGGATTGGAAAACGGATTTCAGATTTGGAATCAGCGTGAAATTCTCTATCTGTATGGTGAGTTTCAAGGCAATCGGCGAGAAAAAATTTTCAACATTTTTCGAAAAAACGACAGAGTTAGAATTTGGGACGTTTTGGTGTGTAGCGCCCAAACGAAGCATCGGATGAGAAAACGGAGGCCAGATTCGGATCCAGCGTGAAATTCTGCATCGGTAGGGTGAGTTTCAAGTCAATCGGAGAGAGAAAATTTTCGCTGACGTCCCCCCCCCTCTGGACAGCTCGCTTCGATTTTGGCTTCCAGTGGACGGATTTTGTCGTGCGATAGCTCGTTTGAAAGCTAAGAGTGAGACAAATTCAGTGAAAGAATCGGCTTGTTCCTATCTGTCTTCATTCAAAAGTTAGAGCGGTTACAAGATTTTAGGTCGGAGTTCGCTCACCTGAAAAAATCCTAAGTGTCAGAGTGACTTTGTATGGGTAAAATTTTGAAAATTTTCCAAAGTGTGGAATTTCGACCTGGGACCGTCACCAAAACATTTTTCATCAAATTTTCAAATTTCACTGACCTCCCCCCCTCTTATCGATTGCATATTCACAGGGTATATAAGAACGGGATCGGGAGAGGAATTTCACTAAGTTGAGAAACTGACTACAGGTAAGTCGTTTCTCTTGAGGTCCGATATCGGACTTCTGACTTTACATTGCTGATATCAGCTAAGGTGTCAGACTTATAGGTTAGTCAGTATAGCATGACTGACCATTTGATGATAGTAGGCCGAAATCTTCAAACGGCTATAACTTTGCTTCTACAAGTCCTTTAGACTTGATTCAAAAAACATTCGACAGCGTTTGCTATGCTGAAGGTGACAGACTACTTATAAACGTTTTATGAGTAGTACTAAAATACTGAAAAATTTAAATTCATATTTAATGATAATAATTAAAGTTTTTGAATAAAAAGCAGTCGTTTATGAGTCTCTGTGACTTGGGTCGTTTCCTCTTGTAAATAACTCCACCGGATTTCATGTCAAAACTGGGGCCCGGATACCAACACAGTGATATGACGCACGCTCTGTCCGATCGAGGTTGGATTTGTGGGTCGAGGCCTTGGAGCTGGGATAAGATCCCCTCTGAGGAATGCCTGTAACGGATTCAAGAGCTTAACACCCAAACGGTTGCTGACCTGCTATCAAATGTTTGGTGACTTAGTCTTTCAATGCATATCAGCAAGTAGTATCCTATAAACACTTGCTATCAAATTTTACTCTATCTTTACAGAATTATCATGACAAAACCGAATAACGCAAAGATGTTGGTTGGCAAGTGTAGTTGTGGCAAGATTGCCAGAGGTAGCGAACTGAAGAAGCATTTAAAAGAAAAAGAGGGGACGATGGGCCATGAGAGGAAAGTGATGTTGAGGTTGTGTGTGTCTTGTCGGAAATCTGTGATGGGGGATGAGAAGGAATTTATGAAGGCGCATTTGCAGTGTGAGAGTGGGAACATCGGAGAGAAGGGGTTCAAGGCATGGTTTGAGGGAGAGTTGTTGGAAAGGGAAGAGGTGAGAAAGGCGGTGGCAACGATTCAGGACGTGATTGGGGAGGAAGTGGTGAGGAATGCGAGTGATGTGATTTCGAGTGATGGGAGTTCGAGTGAGGAAGTTGAGTTGAGAGCGAAAATGAAGAAGAAGAAGGATGATGTTGATTTGGATGCGGTGATGGAAGATTTGTTTGGGGACATAGCGGATTTGAAGGAAGAGTGGGAGGGGGAGGAAGTGGCTAAGCCGATGGCAGCGTCATCGCCACGGCAGCAAGAGGCGTATGATACGGAGGTATTTGTGAGAATGAAGGATCGTGTGATGGCTTTGGAAAGTAATAATACAAAAGTTTTGAAGGAGAATGATGAGCTGAAGGTGAAGGTTGAGGGGTATAGGGCAACGAGGGAAGAGTTGGAGAGCTTGAGAAAGAAGGAGAAGGAATGGATGGCGGAAAGGAGCGATTTGATGAGGAAGGCAGGTTTGGTGGAGAGTCTGCAGGCGAGTGTGTCGAGGAAGGATGAAGAGATAGAGCGGATGCGAAGCGTGGTGAAGGAGACGGAGGAGGTGAAGGTTATTAATAAGAGGTTGACGGGTGAAGTGGAGCGACTGCATGAGCGTTTGAAGTGTCGAAAAAGGAGAGTATATGAGGTTCATCTTCCCCTCTTTGAGAATAACGTATGTGATGCCCCTACAATCTCCAGCGACTTAAATGAAACACAGTTGTGTTATGAGGGGGATGGAGTTCGCTGCCTCCACATGACGATGAACATCAATGGAGAGCTTGATGACTTCGTCGTCAGAAAAGTCAGAAAGAAGGTTCCCAGTAAGTCTATTCAACATAATCATTTTTGTAGCTCATCTAATCTCCTATTATTTTTCTTTCAGAGTGTTTGCAGAAGTGAGAGTGTCGGTGGACGGAGAACGACCCATGGGCTCTTTTAAGGGCCAACCTTCTAATGCAGCTAAAGCGGCCCCAAGCCCGCCACATATCCTCGGATATGGAATGCAGAGGGGAAGAAAAATGATGAATGGAATGAAATGGGAGGACACTCACGCGCCACACGCAACATAACACACTTCTCTCTTCCGTAGTCTAACAAGCTCTTTACACATAGATCGCAGTCGATTGCTATCCCTGTATCAGAAGTGTAAGCTATCTTAATTTTATTTGACACTATTTCATCTATCATCATCGTCCATATGAAATGTTTTAAGATTTACAAGTTAGACTAAGCGTGCTACTATTTCCAAATGAAAAAGTATACATGGTTAAATCATCCACTTAAGCCCATCCGTAGTCTAACAAGCTCTTTACACATGGATCGCAGTCGATTGCTATCCCTGTATCAGAAGTGTAAGCTATCTTAATTTTATTTGATACTATTTCATCTATCATCATCGTCCATATGAAATGTTTTAAGATTTACAAGTTAGACTAAGCGTGCTACTATTTCCAAATGAAAAAGTATACATGGTTAAATCATCCACTTAAGCCCATCCGTAGTCTAACAAGCTCTTTACACATGGATCGCAGTCGATTGCTATCCCTGTATCAGAAGTGTAAGCTATCTTAATTTTATTTGACACTATTTCATCTATCATCATCGTCCATATGAAATGTTTTAAGATTTACAAGTTAGACTAAGCGTGCTACTATTTCCAAATGAAAAAGTATACATGGTTAAATCATCCACTTAAGCCCATCCGTAGTCTAACAAGCTCTTTACACATGGATCGCAGTCGATTGCTATCCCTGTATCAGAAGTGTAAGCTATCTTAATTTTATTTGATACTATTTCATCTATCATCATCGTCCATATGAAATGTTTTAAGATTTACAAGTTAGACTAAGCGTGCTACTATTTCCAAATGAAAAAGTATACATGGTTAAATCATCCACTTAAGCCCATCCGTAGTCTAACAAGCTCTTTACACATGGATCGCAGTCGATTGCTATCCCTGTATCAGAAGTGTAAGCTATCTTAATTTTATTTGACACTATTTCATCTATCATCATCGTCCATATGAAATGTTTTAAGATTTACAAGTTAGACTAAGCGTGCTACTATTTCCAAATGAAAATGTATACATGGTTAAATCATCCACTTAAGCCCCGTTCAAGTAAGTCAGTATGAAAGCAAAGATAATATGAAATAAAAATTTATTATGGCATGTATTTCAAAAGGTCTTCATCGTCAATATCGTCCCAGAGTCTGACTTCACATAGATAACAAAAACAGTTCAGTTGCTTTAATCGTTCTTCCACTGCGAGCCTCACTTTGTCAATATACTCCCACTCCTCCATAGTTCGCGGCTGGCAGTTAGGGGTGTACCACTCCCATAATTGGTGGAGGAATTTCGTGCTGGTGATCTCCATCACAACGTCAGTATCGTACTGGAGATACTTCCACCTCACGCCTGTTAAGTCGGGACACTCCTTCTCACATACACTCTCCTCTTCCTCATCCGCTAGTAATGATAACTTTCTGATATTGTCCAGTCGGTACACCTCTACCTTCCCCTTCGTTGGAGCGTTTGGAGCAACGAGCGCCTTTGGTGTTGAGCATGGAGAAGAGAATTTTGTGTTTGGTGTTGTCGGAGGGCTTGTCATGTTGACTGTGAATAATGACTTTGAAACTTTTTCTAATTCTTAAGTACCAACAAGCAACCAATCAGAATGAACAGCCAATGAATGATGAATATGAAAGTATATATGCAAAGTGACATCCGTATCATTTCACTCTGTCTTTGAGACGCATAAGTGAACTGTTGTCTAGCGAATTCTGTATTTGAGGCGTACAAGTGAACTGCTCTCCAGTGAATTCCAAATTTGAGACGTATTATTTGACTGAAGTATCAACCTTAAACTTGATTTCGTTGAAATGGTAAGTTGAAAATTTCGTCTCTCATCTCCCTCAAACGTGTGGCTAATAGCATCTTCCTCAATTTCAGGCATCAACTTCATCACCAACACCCTCCCTTCTCGAGGAAAGTTTAGAGTTATTGAGTCAAGGTAGGTTGTAACAATACACTGAGACTTGAACAGAGATGATAGAATGATTTCTCTTTCAGGTGATACCAGTCTCATCTCGAGCGAGTCGGATAACAACAGCGACACCATGTCAATATTGTCGCGGGAATGCGACGATCGGGAATGTGCTGACTGTCGACACATCTTCACGAGGAAGCGGGATCTCACCCGACACATCAAGCGAGGTGTTTGTCGACCTAAGCCGGCATCAAACTCCGAAGGTGGGGATGATTCTGTTAACGTCGTCTCCTTTTCTTGCGACTTGTGCGCTCAGTCTTTCGAGACACGTTTTGAACTATCTTCGCACAGACTTCAACATACACACAGTGACGATAGTTATACTAACAGCACCTCCTCTATCCGACTCACTGAAGTGTCCATAAATAATTTAGTGAGGAACTACCAGATGGACTCCTCAGAAACCATTGCTAACTTTGAGGAATGGTTTCATCAAAATTCATCATTGATAGAAGCGCTCTTCAACAATTTAGACAATTTTAGGATGAAGGCGCTCATCTATCTTAAAATAAAATATGTAAAAATCGACCACCATACTGGTCAAATAGTAGAGAGGTTGGAGTTTCACATACCCTCCTCTCCTGCAACCGAAGTTGTAGACTATGAGTCTTGGATAAATTTTCATATCCAAGGATTAAAATTAAACATAGATAAATTTAACGAGCGCGATAGCGGTCTCGTTTTTGATGGCATTGAGTCCGCCTTATTTAAAATCACTTTATTAGAAAACTACTCTGGACGAGGCTCCTTTAAACTTCCGAAAAATGTAAGAAATAAAGCAGCAGTCATTTCTGTAGATTGCGAATCGCAATGTTTTAAGTATGCCGTCCTCTCCATTCTCCACTATAATGATGTACAGAATAGCCGATACCGTAAGAGTAAGTATCAACAGTGGGAGAATGAATTAAAGTTTGATGACTGCAATAGTGAAGATATGAAAATTAAAGATATAGAAAAATTTGAAAAATTGAACAACATCAAAATAGTTCTCCATGTTTGGGAAAAGGGATTGAAGGGTGTCCGCTACAACTCGCGTTCGAGTTGTTATGAGCACGTTGTCAACCTTTTGTTAGTAAGACAGGATGATAGTGAGGAATGGCACTACTGCGGCATTCCCAAAATTTCTCGCTTATACCACCACTTAAGAAATTCTACCTCATCAGAGATTTATTACTGTGACAGATGCATTCGGAACTTTAGGAGTAAAAACAAATTTGAAACTCATTATGAGTGGTGTAAGCGAGGTAAACTGCAAATGGAACGCATGCCCAAAGATAAGGAGTTTTCATATAGAGAGAATGGCGATGAACTAAGTCCTCTTCGTGTCATCTATGCTGACATCGAATGTTATATCGATGATAACATCCATCGACCAGCAGCCATTTCCTGCTATGAAGTATGGCATGACCATTTCCAAAATAGAAAAAATAAAATGCACATCTGGCAAGGTGAGGATTGTATTTACCAATTCCTACAATTCCTCGAACAGGCTGTCAAATTTCAGCGAAAGTATGCTGGTGAACTCTATCGCAGATCATTGCATATGACAGCAGATGATCAAGCAAAATTTGATAGCTGCAACGTTTGCCCCAAATGTAGGAAAACATTTGATGATGATAAGATTAAGAAAGTGCGCGACCATGATCACATCACTGGTAAATTTAGAAACGCACTATGTTCAAAATGCAATTTTTCGCTGAGGATGAAACGGCGTACATTACCCGTCATTTTCCATAATTTCAAGGGCTACGATAGCCATATGATAATAAAAGGAGGTTTAGGTCAAATGAAAGAGTGGAAGCTTGATGTAATAGCACAAACGAGAGAGAAGTTTATGACCATGACAGCAAAAGTGCCTGTCGATAAAACTAAAGAAAATAAGACGGTCTATTTTGATATAAAATTTTTAGATTCCTACCAATTTATGACTGCATCACTGGCCTCTCTCGTACAAAATCTGAAGTCTCTTCCACTAACACAAAATCTTAAGAAACAATATCCAAATCTAACCGATGAAGTCATCACACGGAAAGGAGTCTTTTCATATGCATATTTTGATGCAATTAGTGAACTCGGCGAGACTTCTCTTCCGCCCATAGATAAATTTAAAAATGATTTGAGCGGTGCAGAATGTAAGACCGAAGATTATGATCATGCACAAGATGCATGGATAAAATTTGACTGCCATACGTTTGGTGAATATATGATTGCCTACCTTAAGTTAGATGTATTTTTGCTGGCTGATGTATTTCAGGAGTTTCGACGAGTGGCATTAGAAGAAGATAAGTTAGATCCCGTCCACTTTGTCAGTCTGCCAGCCATGTCATTTAAGTCTGCTTTTAAAATGACTGGTGAGACCATTCATCTCTTACAAGATCCAGAGATGTATAATTTATTTGAGCGAGGAATTCGCGGTGGTCTCACATTTGTAAATAAACATAGGTTAAAATCTGAAACAGTAGGTAATGATCATACCCATCTTAAGTATTATGACCAAAATAATTTGTATGGTAGTTCATTATCCAAACCGCTACCTCACTCTGACTTTAGCTGGTTAGATGATAGTGAAATTCAGCATCTCTCCAACCTTTCTAACATACTAGCAATTCCAGATGAAGGTGATTGGGGATATTATTTTGAGATAGATCTAATCTATCCAAATAATATTAAACAAAAAACCGTAGATTTTCCACTCGCACCCGAATCAGGTGAAGTGAGTAAAGATATGTTTTCCGACTTTATGAAACAATTTCATAAAGATTTAGAATCATGCGGTCAACCCGACTATAAGCCTTGCCGCAAACTTTTACTCACTCAATATGATAAAGAAGACTATATAGTCCACTTTAGCATCTTAAAATTTTATTTAGAAATGGGCATGATTTTAAAAAGAGTTCACCGCATTATTAAATTTAGACAGAAAGCCTTCCTCAAACCATATATTGATAGCAACAGCCAGAAACGTGCACTAGCCCAAAATAATTTTGAAAAAGATTTTTATAAATATAAGAACAACAGTCTATTTGGTAAGACGATGGAGGATGTTAGAAAGCGCGTAAACTACAAACTAGTTAATGATGATCAAAAGTATCACAAATTGGTCTCATCACCTCTATTCATCGATAGAGACATTATCGATGAGGACCTTGTAGGTGTTAAAATGATAAAATCTGAAGTTGAGTTGTGCAAGCCCATCTATATTGGCCAAGCTGTACTAGATTACTCTAAGCTTGAAATGTACCAACTCTTTTATAAAATACTAAAACCATGTCCTCTCGTAAAAGAGGTTCGTTTGTTGGGTGGTGATACAGATAGTTTCTTCTTAGGTATTACCACTCAAAAAGATTTAAATTTCAATGAAGTAGGAAAATCTTTAGAAAGATATTTTGATACATCAAATTATCCTACTGATCACCCACTCTACTCCATCAAAAATAAGGCAAAACTTGGCTGCTTTAAGGATGAGACAGCAGGGAAGGAAATAGATGAAATGATTCTCCTCCGTCCAAAAATGTACAGTATGAAATTAAAGGATAGCGATGATAGTATTAAGCGTGCTAAAGGCATATCAAGATCATTGGTCTCTAACATGAAACATAAGAATTTCAGGAAAGCCTATAGAAATAAAAATATAACGTTTGTCAATATGACAATCTTAAAATCTAAGTCGCATGAGATCAAAACTCATACTTTTAGGAAACGGGCGCTTTCAGCATGGGAGGATAAGAGGTGCTGGTTAGAACACAACATATCTCTTCCACATGGACATCCTGACACAAACATACCACCACCCAAAAGAATTAAACTCACACTACCACATTCAGGAGACGTCTTAGCATAATCATCCTTAACTTAGTATTTTGATGTTGATTTCTGTAGATAAACATTGTTGTTTTATGTATCGCATGAGATTGTTTTTTCCTTGTGAATATGTGTCCACATCTGTACATTCCCCATGTAATGACTTTTCCACTGAAAGACATTTTTCCTATCCCTGTATATTTCCACCCTTCACGAAGTAAAAAGACTTTTTGTATGTAGCAATGTTTATTGAAGTGCGCTCATGTATATATTTTCAGTGGATGTTGTATAAAGTCTATTGCTTCACATTCATGCACATATTTCAATAAATGTTGTATAAAGACTTCACTTTGTTTTCCGAAACACTAAAGTTACGAGGGATTTAGTATCTTTCACATGGATGCACTCTTGTAAACCATTGGTAATTTTGATAGCAATAGAGGGTATAGTTTGTTTGACGACGGGATGATAGAAAATAGATTCAAACATCTTCTCGACTATTCCATATGAAGCGTCTTTATCATGAATGAAATCGCGTAAAATGTATTCTTTTTTCTCACCAACAGAAATAGGTAGAATCAAATCACTTTGAATGTAAAGGTGCTGTTCATGTTTATCAAGTGTCATTGGTGTTTCTATACCAATCGTATGCGCAGCAGCAAACACTGTTTGTAGCATTGAAAAACCAAAGAGTTTTTTCAAATTTTTACTCAATTGACATTGAATGTCATCACCCAGTTTCAGAACAACGCGTTGATTATCAATTGAAAACGAAATGTGGTGTGTCTTTACATCATATTTACTTTTCATCACATGCTTCAACTTCTGTTGTATATAAGGATTTACTACATGAATGAAGCTTTCAACTGTATGATATAGACGCGGCATTATATTGATAGCAACTTTAGATTCTTCATAAGACTGGTAAATTTTCTTGATGCGATCGCCATAGATGTCCACCCACCATTCATCATTAACTGAATCAGCTTTAGTGTGATATTCATGAGAACCATACACCACACCGCTTCCAATAATAGGTGTATAATGTCTTACAAAATGACGCAAGGTTGGAGAGAAATAAACTGTAAGTTTGTCATTATATTTCTGAATAACCAACTTATTTTTGTCCGCCATAATTTTCTCTCCATACTTCTTACCTACAGTCTCATTCCATCGTTTTACTAACTCAATAAGTGATAAAGGTTGAACACCACGCTTTTTCAAAATGATGCGTTCTTCGCATTCTACAACATCTTCATCAAATATTTTAAATCTATAATGAAATTTGTTGATTCGATTTGAATAAACTTTTTTAACATTTGCAGTAGCAATTGACGTTAGATGTAGTCCATGACCAAAACCAAGATGTGGATAGAATTCATTATCCAACCTCAGTGTAAGACCTTTAGTAAAAGAATGAAAGCGAAGGAACTGTCTCCCACTCCAATGATGGATAGTAAACTCATAAGCTTTCTGATTTTTATTCTTCATGATGGAAGTATTACCACTGTTGAATGCCTTAATAATTTTCTCATTCCCAAATGGTTCATAAGAATCTGATTTTATCTGAATCCATTCATAGTTCCACTTTCCATCTGATGTTAAATTGTATGGGAACTGAAATGCATTATTCATCGTTATTCCATCATGGGTGCGAGGAGTCAATATCATTTCTTCCAAATCATTCACATTCTGAATATTGCTATCATAGCAAATACTAGAAACGCCAACCTCCCATTCACCTTCCAAATGCAGTGGGCGATTTAATTCTACTCGATAGTCTGATGGTTTATTTTTGGGAAATTTATTCATAGAAGCATTACTGGGTAAGTAGATTAGAAACGAGTCCTTATTTTCACTTTCCATATTATTCACATTGGAAAAATATATTAGCATACGTTTGCATTAACTCTTCATTCGGAAATGGAGTGTGATACTTGTCACAGCATCTTTATGAAAAGGAATCAACGCACCAGCATCGTCATAAATGGCAATATCAATTTGTGGGATGTAGTTTGATTTCAGCTTTGTATAATGCACTTTCTTGAAAGTATGCTCAGATAAAATACTGCAGCTTTTTGGCTGGTATGGTATCATTGCTAGCAATGGAGCTTCAACATCTCCCACACGTACATCTTCACCAATATTGGAATATATCTGAAAATAGTTAATACGACGCGATAGTGACATGTCTGCGCTAGCTTTGGTTACAGTACCACTTTTAAATATATTTTGATCAAAACCCAAAATGTCCATTAGAGTTTTATCCATAATTAGTTCAATACCTTTTCCACTTATAGTGAGAGACAAAGTACCTTCTTTTTCAGAAAATGAAATATGTTGCTCATTAATCACTTCATTTAAATAATCTACAACCAATTTAACCGAAGTAATAATGCGAGGCATCAACACTCTTGTTTCATGTAAGATACCACCTAAAGACTCTACACACTTTCTGTATAAAGATACGGACCATTCTGTATCAAATTGATTTGACCTTTCACATGGTAAATGTTGCATATTAAATTTTCCATGAACAGCTGCAGAATGATGTCGCAAGAACTGATGAAAATCTTTTGAACAAACTAATACTAGATCATCATCATTTAATTTACTTATTGCAATATGATTAGATGATTTAATATAAGTCAATGTTGCCACTTGTTTACCATCAACTCGAAGGAGATAATTAAATTTCTTCAATAATGTTTCAGGAGTCATGTTTGTCTTTCTTGGCTTAATCACAATCTTCTTCACCAACGTCTTCTCATTTTTTGGAATAAGATCTACATAATAAGCTTCCTCTCGATATATTAACTGTTTATGACCACTTATGTGGTAATTAACGTTAAAATTATCATAGCTTGTCAAGGCGCTAGCGAGGTAGCCTAAATCATTTCTTAAACTTGGACTTAAACCAACAATCCAATCTTTCTCAACTACATGATGTATATAAGTATAATCATCATTGTACGGAGTAAATTGGACAATATGTTGGACACGCTTTATTCAAGAAATCATATATAAACTTTTTACATGATAAGAGATCTTTCTTTGGCCACTGTGGAATGTATACTCGGCAGCCCTTTTCACATTGATAAGCAGCTGTACGTCTCATATTAATAGTCATCACCTCATGATCAAAAGTATAGACACAGTTGCTATAAACAAGTTGAGTGACACCCACTTCCCAATTTCCATTTAGCTGTTGTACATGATCAATGGGAGTAGAAAAGAGTGCGGCTCGATTACTAGCAAATCTATTTGCGGCCGCATTGCTAAGCAAAATATGATAAAACGACATTTTTATATTGCTGATCTGCGACTTTGCATAACATCATGAAGACTTGGATTTTGGACTCTCTACAATATATCAGAGTTGATCGTGATGGAAACGTACATTTCAAAAATTCTCATGGTCATACATCAAGAGGAATTACATTAACATGGCGACAATTTGTCAACCTCAATGATATCATGAGGGATTTGGAATATTTTGAAACATTAAGATTCATCTCCTTGGGTGATCAAGTTTGGCTTCAACATTACAGAAATGAAATTCAAATCTACCATTCTCATTCCGCAAACTGTTTCTCATTTCGCAAATACAATTGGGAGAAGTATAGAAGATACATACATCGCTCCATCATGACATTTATTCGTCGTGAGTTCATCGCCCTACTATGCAAATCTTAATCAGACATGACTACCACACATCATGAGTTGGAAATTAGATTCCCTACAACGTATTGAAACGGATCATGATCGAAACGTCTATTTCAAAGATTCAACTGGAAATGTGAGAAGAGAGTTTGTTTTATCTTATCGTCATTTTCAATCTCTACATCAAATCATGAAGGACTTGAAATACTTCTATATGAAAAGACATTCACGTATTGGAAATCGCATCTGGCTGCGCGTCAACAATCGGCGAATTCAACTCTATCATTCCAAACTTCATACTAACTTCACATTTCATCAAGGTAGTTGGGAGAAGTATAAAAGGAAGGTGCATCGCTCAATTTACTCATTCTTTCATCATGAAGCGCCATCGCTACACCATCGTCAACATTCTCCGTCGCTTCAGACTCTACACCAAAATCGATCTCACAACATTACACCAACAGCTTCCAAACAGCAAGTATTACCCGGGCCGACCTCAAATGTTAGTGGTGAAGATGAACAATTCACGGAATCTTCAACTCTTCCCAAATGGAACTGTACAGATTCTCGGCGCCCTTTCTCATTCATCGGCGCAGTCAATGCGCTTAGAGCTACAAAGACTACTACGTCGGATATGGAAGAGGGAGAGGTGTGTGATGTCGAATCTGACTGTGGACAATATAGTGATCTCTACTCAATTGAGTGAAAGTGTATCATTTTTGAAGATTCGTACCAGCAGTTACAATTTGTGTTATGAACCCGAACTTTTTCCTGCAGCTCTCATTAGTTGTTGGTTACCTGTACATGTGGCAATCTTTCATAATAGTAAAGTGATCATTACTGGACTAAAATCTCATGTACAAGCAAATGTGATCCTAGACTATCTCATTGAGTATGTACGTACCCAGCGGATTGTAAAATAAAAAACAATTTTTTCCAACATGATGTTTTTATTTCAAATCATGATAGAACTTACAAATCATTTTTTCATTAGAGGATGGATTACATGAAAAGTTTTGAATAATAGATGCAAATCGAGATACATGTAAACGTTTTAAGATGAAGTACAGTACAAAAGCACCACACGTTGATGAAAGTGGATGTTGTAGTATGCGTTCATTTCGCTGATATTGACGCGTATGTTTTCTCAACCACTGCTGTGTTGGTATATTTGGAGGTTGAGCAAGAGAGTCAAATAGTTCACCACGTCGGTCTTCTCCAATAAAGATCGCTTTCCAATGCTCACCGCCTAAATTCTGAGAATGAGTGTTTAGCACAATAAAGATGGGATAGTGATTTACTGCAGGTGGTAAGGTATCGAGTGAATAGACATTATCGAAAGCTTTCAACGTCGCTTCGTCTGCATTACGCTGCACTTTAGTCTTAATATCGTCAGCAGTCAACCAACTCATTAACGATTATACTGAAGAATCACGTCACGATACTTTGTAATTTCAATATTTGAATCGAAGACTGCATAAATTAATACATTGATCGTCTCAGGTAGTGTTCTTTTGAACGTCAAATCCAAACGAATATTATGAGGCACGTTCGCTTGACGATAGGGTGCACTAATATCGCTGTCAGCAGTGAAATCAAATGCATAAATAGTATATCCACTCTTAAATTCTTTCATAGTCAGTCCGTTGGTGTCATCCGTATTGTAAAAGCCAAAGACATCCATAAAATCAACATAACTGCGCATAAATTGATCCGAAGCAAAATCTGGTTTGTAGGGTGGACCAGGATGACTCACACCATTTACACGTAAAGCAATTTCACTTAACTGATTGTGTTTAAAATTGAAAGGATTCTTTTTTATATTACCATTAAATGCATCATTTTCAACCATTGCCACCATGAGGAGCTTCGGTGCTTCGATGGAAAGAGGCCATCTTTCATGAAACTCTTTTGATCTTTCGGAATTGTAAAGGTGAGAAGCTTTGTATGCTGAACGGGGTAAATGGCATTTTGGCGGTTAAGACCTTCAGCATGTCCTCTAATGACACTTGGATTCGGTACTACTCGACGAATGTAAAGTGCAATATCTTCCACATGAATTCTAAAATTGTCAACTTTAGCAAATGCATTCAGCGGAAATTCAGGCTTATTCAATGTCAGCTTGAGTCGCATGCTGGTATTACAGAGTAAAAACTTTGACTGTCTAAAGAAGTCTAAATTCAGCGGACCATATAGCTGACATACTCTACTATCTTTAATCATAGCAGATCGCTTTACAAAGCCACTGTTTGTTTCAACATCAAATTTTCCTGCTTCATCTCTGTACCATCCCATGGCTTCCATATGACTTTTTTGTGCTGCTGGATGAAACTGTGATACATGATTGAAATATGATTTATAGGGATAATCGCTTTGACCACCTTCCACCTGCTGCTCTCCAATCGTTAGAGAAACATCGCGAAGTAATGTAGTCAATGGTAAATTGTTCAGTCCAACTTTATGTGCATCGTCAATAGCAGTTCCATCTGCTTGCTGAATTCTAAACCTCAAATCAAGCATCGCATAACTCAAATCTATGTAGTCATCACTACCACCAGGAATAACAAATTCAATGGGGCCAGCATTCTCAGCTGTTCGAGGATGATAATCTACAATACTTGAACTAAGAATATCTGTCTGTATGGCTTGTTGATCGAACAAACAAAAACCGGATGTTTTACACTCCATGATTAGAAGTTATAGCAGCGTCGTCGTTTAGCGCCTGATGAATGATTAGAGCCTCTGCGACGTTTGCGTGAATGCCTTTTGACTGAAGATCGCACCTTACCAGCTCCGCGATGTTTCCTCCTTCCTTTATTCATTCGTTTAGGTGATTTCTTTCCTTGAGTAACACCAGCAATGGTCTGCTTCAATGTTTTTAAACCGCGTTCCTTCCCACGATTCAACAAACTGCTCTTAAAACTTCTACCTCTGGAAAGATCACTAGCAACATCACCAGCAAAGCCAACGGCATTACTTAAAACATTTCGTTTTAAAGATCTACCGACATTGGATATGAGAGGTGCTACAACAGATTTCAGTGCACCAAGTATGCTACCTCCATATTGGCGGCGTGCGCCGATGTAAATTTGTCCTCCACCACTTACATAGGAGGGTCGTGAATAAAATGAGGCAGTTGGATTCATAGCTCAAACCCTAAACATTGTTAGTTACAACTTTGCATGAATCACTGTCGATCACTTAGATGAAAGATGTCGGCACGACGCATCCAAGAGTTCATACTTGAAGGATAACCACTCCATTTAACAAGACACCATTCTTCACCTTGCCGTTTTTTACATCGAATGATTTTCTCTACCAAATATGTTTTACTTTCAGTGACTACCTCAATCTCATCGCGGTAAAAGCTACCCTCAATTTCTTCATTATCGTAATCTTTCAACTTGTAGGTGGTCGGAGAGTCTTTTTGATTAATCCTTGATACTGTAAATACCTCCTCTGTCCAATTCGGGAGGTACCCTTTAGCAAAAACACTTTTCACTTTTGAGATACGAACTTTATCACCAATTTTCACATCATTTTTCACATGAGTGCGTTTACGTTGGAATGATTCGCGCACTTTATCTACATTGTCAGCATTTACATCTACTGGTCTGAGTCCAATAGAACGATGGATAGAGTGATTGTAGGCATGGAGTGTATCTTGTAGAACCTTTGTCCAATTTTGTGTCAAGTTGGCAGTAAAATGTCGCCACAAGCGATTTTTAATGTGCGATTAAAACGTTCAACGAGTGCAGCTTTATAAGCACTCTTTACACTAAACAACTCAATGTCATGCCTCTCAAATAATCTTGTCACATGCTGATTTTCAAACTCTTTTCCTTGATCACTCTGAATTCTTTTTGGAATGCGACCTTCTCGAAAAATTGTTTGGAATGCTTTTGCTACTCCTTTCCCTTCTTTAGTTTTTAAAGGTTGAGCCCACGCATAACGCGAGAAAATATCAATGACGGTTAAAATAAAATTATTGCCCGAGTTATGTTTTGAAATGGAGGCAACATCACACAAATCTGCTTGCCACTGTTCATCGATGTCATGAACAATATAATGGCGGGTGCGGTACTTCTTTTTCGCTTGTTTGTGGAGTGTATAGGTAGCCTGACCCTTTAACCATCGTTTCACTTGTGATTGTGGAAGACCACTCGCTTTTGATAATTTCTTGATAGATGCAAATCCTGCCGGATGTTTTACATCATAATAGATTGACTTCAAACGTTCAGTCGATGACGACTGACTCTTTTTCCTCCTTCTCATCTTTTTGTTTTCTTGCCTTTCTACATTTACAACAACTGCAGGATTTAGCTTTAGCGGTTTTGCGATCGTGTTCACATTGCTTAGGGGTTTCATTATGAGAGCTGGCGCAGCAAGTGCAAGTGACAACGACATTCACCTCTGGCGGCTCATTACATGGCAAGCAACACATCTGCTTCATATTAATAGTCTGAGAACATGTATTTCCTAGGAGGAGCTGTTCTACGTTTTCCTTTTACCAGTTTTAGTGGCGATGTAGATCTACGTCGAGTTCTTCCTCTTGTTTGCTTAGTGAGTGTGGGAGGGGATGTAGCAGGTGACGCCTTAAACCAATTTGTTGGCATTTTCATCGCCTGAAGCATTGGAGTAGTAGCCACTGTTGAATCAAGTTCTTTCAATGTCTCATTATTTAAAGCAAATTTTGGCACATTATGCTTTTTCAATAGTTTAAGAAAGTATGACCAACCAGGTGGAACATAGCCCTGACGTGTCGCATACTGAATCAAGTCTTCATAACGTGAAGCATCAATCACTTTATTTTCATCTGTAATGATTTCTCCTCTATCATTTACATTGAGATGGGGTTCAATACTGTTGAAAAGAGATATGGCATGTGCGCGAGATGCTAAAGGTGTAGCAGTCGATACAGAGTCACGCATCTTATTCTTCAAGTTTTTCAATTGCTCAACAGTTTCCGATTGTAATAATACAGCACGATGTGGATCTTTGATGTGAACATTTTGCTGATAATCTATTTCTTTCCTATACATTTGATTTGCAAGAGGTTGCTTTACTTGCTGCATGACAGTCAATTGTACATATTCATCCTGAGGAATAAAAATCATGCGAGAATAAGAACTCATAGTTTGTAGATAATCATGGGAGTTTTCAAAATATCACTTCGAAATCTAAATTCTTCCGGACACTCTTGCGTAAAGTCAATGAATAAGTAACCGTATGGTTTTTCAGTAGCTGCTTGAAAAATTTCAATTAAGGCTTTTGATCCTCTGGGTGGAACTTGTCGCGCTAAAATTTCAAATTGACTTTTATCTCGCGGATTCTTGAAAATAGCATAATAGTGTGTATTCAGGTTTCGTGTACGAGCTTCTTTTCCATCAGGAAACAAATTTTGTGTGATATAGATGATAAAGCACCTTTTATGGTGTGCTGCGCGAGTGAACATATCTGTAACATCTTTTGAATTCTTACTTTCTTTTAATAAATCATCCAATACAACAACATCATTAGACTGAAGTTTATCCACTGGAATAATTCCTTCGTGTCGAATAAAGTTGCGACTTTGCAATTCCTGAAACAGGGACGGTTGATAAATACCATAACACCAAATCACTCGATTGATAGGTTCCTTAAACAACTCCCATCTTTTATCCAATAAATTCAGCGTGAAAACAGTTTTACCTGCATGAGATGGACCTGATACAGTCAGAACTTTATCACATTGAAGTCTGAAATCCATTTTATTACTTTGAGATTCAACATTTGCATAATTAACGCTTAGAGCCAAAGATATTACCCAATAGGTTGCCCACGGCAGGAGCTATCATTGGAAGTATTGCTGAAAGGAAACCGCCCTTTTGTGTTAGAGTTTTCCTCTTTCTTTGAAGGGTGACTTTAGGATTGGAGATGAAACGCAATTTTGTAGCATATCGCTTAAGTAACTTTCGTTGTTTTGGCGCTAATTTCTTCGTCCTCAGCTTTCTCACATGAGAAATAATTTCATGAATGAATTTATCGTTGGCATGTCGTATAGCATTGTATCGCTGATTTGCTTTCATTCGTCGGAGAGCTTGAATAGCTGAAGAAAACTTTTGACTTTTACGTTTCGCCATTTTACGTTTCGCCATTTTCCGTGTTAGTCTTTGCTAAAACCTATCTTTACCACATTTGCATAGGTACTAACTATTGCAACATAAGTGACACTCGAAATGAGCAATGTCACAGTGGCTACATTGGCAAAGTTGAATGCAATTACGTATGAAACAGCGTTGACAAAAAGCATGCTTACATCTCTTGAAGATGCGCTTTTCATTTCCATCCTTTCGCTTACATACATCGCAACACATAGTTTCACCGTTACTGATGTCTATAGCAAGTCTTTTTGAAGATATGAATTTGCTAGCCTTTTCTAAATAATAGACGCATGTACAGAAGGAATATACTTCGAGAGTGAGCAGACATAGCTCGAAAACCAGTTGTGCTACAATCAAGTACCACTGCATTTTCAATTTTTGTTTATGGAAATTTGAATGTGAATATCTGAAATCGCTTCAATCACTAGACTGCTACCATGATGGTTGAATGCGTTAAGACGTTCAGCAATTTTTATCATATGTCTTTTAAAAAATTCTTCGGGGTGATCTACCACTTCCATTGAATAAGAAGCAAAATGGAAAGAGCGAGTTTCCACCTCTTCCTTTCCAAAATGACTAAACTTAATTTTCGCAACTAATCGCGCCATGATAATGCTATCAGAGAATGTAGTCATTAACTCTAGAAATAGAGTGCTAGCATCATCGACCACTGCTTCGATGTCGGTCTCATCTTTATGAAAATTTATCACATAATCTTGAACAGCTCCTTTCAAACTTTGCCTATGAAAACGTAATGTTCCGCAGTCGTTTGAGAAAGACATGATCGCCCTTTATCTAACCCATCCATTGCATGAAAACAACAACTCTTCTCATAGTAACATTTATTGAATAACGGTAACAAGCATGCATTATAAATCAATGGTATGAAAGAGATAAAATAGATACAGCTGGTAACTATCATACAGCGAGCAATGATAACCATACAGGACTTTGACAGTGTTGAGGTAAGGAGGAAAGAAGCATTGGTTATGAACGTAGCTACTACAACGAACAGACAAAATAGGAACACACAAATCCTTAAAACGTTTCGTGACTTCATGATAATGTTGATTCACTCTACTATCCCAAGGCGGGAGCAAAATATCATCAATGATTAGATTGGGAAATACTTTCCTCTCCTTACCAGGATTATTACAAAAGATGCGTATAACATTGAAAGCAGCTAACCATCGTTTAAAGTCAATAAGAAGAGCACTTTCACAAGAAAAGCCATAGTCTTGCAAATATTTCAGATTAAGTCCATGAATGTGTTTTCTCGCCCATTGATCAACATTGGGATCGCAGTTGGCATGTTGATGATAGACACTAACAATCTGATATGTCCAATTGTTCATAGCAATAGCACTGAGCTCCTGTACAGGTTCACCCTCACAATCCATAAAAATGATGATAGATGCCTAAAACGGAAATTTACACATCTAAGGAAACGTTCTATAACATATTACAAAATGAAGAATTACATCGATGCTTTTCACGACAAAATACACAAATGATATGATGGCAACGAAGAAGTAAAATGTATCTAATAAGACCACGTCTACGACACTCAAAGCACATAAGCGAATTGTCATAGGGTAGAGTTAGGAAAGGACTAGTAATTCTCCTTCTTTGATTTGCGTTTTGATGCAGCATTCTTCTCCGACTTGCGCTTCGTACCACTGCTGTTAAGGATTTGATCAATTATGTCGTCCACGTTGGGTGGTTTTGGAATATATAGGATGGATTCCATATGCATGGAGAGAGAGGCTATTTTATTATCCTTGTGTCGACCATAATATAGCCCATTCACTTTGAAAAGGATATCCCAAGTACCTTCTCCGAGCTCATCACATCTGATGGGTATTGAATGATCTCCATCCTTCTTATAGTAAGTACACCAATGTGATACCGGTAGGCAAATGTGATTACCATCCCAAATCTTTCTATAGGGAGTATCCTTGTCATCTCTCGCCTTCCACTCTTGAGCAAGAGGAGTAGGAATGTCCATATTTAATGTCACGTACTCCTCAATAATATCAAGTTTGCGGCGAATGTACGGACTCACGGGGATCAGTATGTAGTCCCCATACTGATTGTGCATTATCTTGACATCCGTGGAAGGGAGCATTCCCGTTTGGAGTACTACGCTATGATCATCATAACGCAAGGCTTGTTTAAATTTACGCTGTAGCGGTGTAGGATTATGTACCTTGGTTGTTTCTTCCACTGGCCTCAGTTGTAGATGATCTGACCGTAGCGAACCTTCTAACGTTTGACCGCCATTTTGTCCTACTAGTGCAGCAGATGGAGTAGATGCCTGAAAATGAAAAAAGATTGTATTAAGTTTACGTTCAAGGGAGGAGAGGGACGGAAGTAGCGACTTACCATTTTAGTTGGATAATAGAACAGGGAACTAGAGAGAGAAAATGTTCGTCCGTCACTCGTGTGATTCAACGATGGAATGATTCTCACTGTGGAAGGCTCGCTATTTATAAAGAAATGCTTGATTCTCATTGGATGATGATCCACATTGGACAATAACATCAAGCTGATTCCAAATCTGGCCTCCGTTTACCCATCCGAGCCTTCGTTTTGGTGCTACAGCCCAAAACGTCCCAAATTCTAACTCTGTCGTTTTTCGCCAATGTCCCAAAATCTTAAATGGCGTCTCACATCTAAACGAAGACAGATAGGAACAAGCTGATTCTTTCACTGAATTTGTCTCACTCTTAGCTTTCAAACGAGCTATCGCACGACAAAATCCGTCCACTGGAAGCCAAAATCGAAGCGAGCTGTCCAGAGGGGGGGGACGTCAGCGAAAAATTTTTTCTCTCCGATGGCGTTCAAATTCACCATACCGATGCAGAATTTCACGCTGAATCCGAATCTGGCCTCCGTTTTCTCATCCGATGCTTCGTTTGGGCGCTACACACCAAAACGTCCCAAATTCTAACTCTGTCGTTTTTTCGAAAAATGTTGAAAATTTTTTCTCGCCGATTGACTTGAAACTCACCATACAGATATAAAATTTCACGCTGATTCCAAATCTGAAATCCGTTTTCCAATCCGAGCACTCCTTCCACTCGAAACAGCCCATTTTACAACCCAACATTCAGCAGATTGCACGAAAAACATCACACACTATAGCCTCAAGACAAATCCTGGCGGTCGCCCAAGTCCACCACGACACTCTGTCGTTCCAGAGGGGGGGGGAGTCAGCGAACATTTTGTGAACCAACCTGGCCGGCACACCACGACACTCTGTCGTTCCAGAGGGGGGGGAGTCAGACCCGAAGCACCACGGCGGCCGACCACGACACTCTGCCGTTCCAGAGGGGGGGGCGCCGGTCGAGTGTTCGCCGTTTTCTTACTACTCACTTATATCCAGATGCATGGAAAAGATCCGTGATTTCACCCCTTCCAAAGACTTCACCTGCTGACATAAGCTGATTTCGACCTATTTGCGCATTGTCAACGCAAGCAAAGGTTTTTGAACGATGCATCTTTGGATTTTTGAAGCCTACATTTGAGAAACTGTATGGCAGCTCCCAACATCGTTTCCGTAAAAATTATTCCACAACAACTGCGCTTGCTGAATGATGGAGAATGTGCACAATATCTACGACAATCCTGACATTATAGGTGCTGCTATAGTCTTTTTTGATTTGTCCGCTGCCTTTGATTCTGTAAATCATGATTTGATGCTGGAAAAATTTATTCGCAGAATTTTCCGAATTGTCTTCACGGTAGGCCTGAGCAAACTTTTAGTCGAAAAAAATTGCTCAACAAAACTATTTACAAATTATGATTGTACTATCAGTTACAAATACTTCTACGTAAAAACGAAAAAAATTGTCGGCATAGATATCGAGAAATTGAAGGGAACGTATTTTTTGAATTTTGAATTTTTAAATGTACGCTTAATATTAGAAATGTTTGACATAAGTAATTGCTCAACCATAGTACCTACTGAATTTCAGTCCTTGAACCTTCCAGCCCAATGTTCAATTAAAATATCAACTATCGTCGGCTTACTTTGGATAATAATTGGTTTATAGTCATACTGTGTTTATATTTAGATGCTTCAATAATCCCTTGTACACAGTGCTAACCATTCAGCATTATTTTGAGTTTCTATGACAACATTATAATGTTGAAATTATGACGGTAGCCGTATATTATCAAAAACCAAAATTCTATATTTGAAAGTCAATGCATCTTTTAAATTTGAACTGGTATCAAAATATCATTGCAATTATTAAACATGTATGTTGCAGTAATCTCTTACTGCTGTAAGCAGTTGCTGACCATACCTATCATTGACATTAGAATTAGAAACTGCGTGTCGATCCCAAGTTTTTTTGAAGTCACAATGAACTGACTCAGAGGCTTGCTCTGAGACCTGGCCGAGACCTCTTCCATGTGCCTCGCAATAGTCTTCAACATGGTGGAATATCACATGCAACTTTGGGGTTATTCGAATGCCTATTCCTTGGACTGCCAATCTGAACTCTTGTATCTTTTCTTTATAGTCAGGCCGAAGATTATAGTCAAAACATGCATGAACCACACGTTTAAGAGCAACAAAAGTATTTATAAAACCATATTCTGAACAATTATAAGATTCGATCATCAACTTATCAATGTTTTCTAGAAGAGTTATACAGTTATTTCCCGAGAAAGTTCCTCCATGGTAACGCTCCATCCGTACATTGCAATCAATCGCCCATTTCTCGGCATTTGGAAAAATGCTTAAAGATTGTGGTGAATGATCCAGTTAGCAAATGGAGCTCAGGAGGTATAAGGTCCAAGATGAGCTTATCATCAGAGATATGCTTGAAAACTGGAGGATGAATGACGTTTCCAAACAATTTGGCCTTTTGTTTTTGAGCACCTGAGCCATGCCATGTCCAAAACAGTTCTCTGAGATTGCCAAGCGTTCTGAGATTTCCTTTTTGACCATTTTGCATATCACTTCTCTCCACATCGCACCACGTACAAGGATGATTTGAGGGCCCATAAGTCCACAAAGAATATTAGCAATTTTGAGGTCAGCTGTTACCGTGAACGGAATAGAGAGAGATTCCAAATTTAAATGGATCCACAATGCCAAAATATTCCGATAGTTTTCTGCCACATTAGGAATTATGCCGATGATGATGAGTTTATTCACACTGGTGAATTATCATAATATCCCGGTGACATCGACGTTTACAGTTCTCATCATCACCGAATGAATCCTCATCGAGGTTGAGAAGGTTGAGACAAAACTTTCAAATAGCCTTGTCCACCGTCGATTCCAATTTTTACGTTCCTGTAAGTTTTATGACGAAGTGACTCAATATTCAAAAGATTAACGTCAGGGCAGTATACTATCTCACTTGATTCTATTTTATTACCTGTAATGACAAACCGCTCCGTCGAAACCGTAAAATGATTATCTAGTAAATAATTTTCATACTTAGTTTCTCTCTCAGACCTGACTCCACACAAGAACGGTCCTGAGCCCCAGCACGAATAAGTGTTGATAAATGGCGTGTTTGATTATTTGACAAATTTAAGTCTCTTTGAATCACAGAAAATGTCTCCATGGAAAGTGGTCTTTTTTTGAGAGGAACTTGAAAAGGAGATAGATGAATTGGTTTACCGGTCGATGAAGATAAGGAAATGGGACTGCTGCATGGTAAGTTTTCCATCTTACGTTTCTCACGGATGACGCTTGAGCACAATTTTTCTTTAGTTGTAGGGGAACCAGCTTTAGTCAATAAGTTGTGAAGGCGTGAAGATTTTGTGCACTGGTGGGAAATACCACGACTTAATGTTGAGAAACATTTCGCACATACCTTAACTGATGTAGATGCAGAATTTGTCGAAGAAGAAACCAAGTGTGGCCTTCCAGAAGAAACACGTTTAGGCATTGGAATAACATTTGTAGTTGAGCCAGAAGCAATATTTTTTGGTACCGAAGATGCAATGAGGCAAACTGAACATGAGCAATTTTCATCAAACGTCGATGATCGGGTCGGTAATCAAATCTTAGAATAGTCATACATTTGAATATGACGTATAAAAATTGATCTCCCATATTCACTGACAACTTTTTGACAAGTACTACACAGCGATGACGGAAGTCGAATATCTGACCGATCAAATCCAATTGCAAAGTATCTCTCTATGATGTTCCACGAAGTGTCAGATATATTTTTCATCACTTTCGTTTTCCCGAGGCATATAATACAAACTTTTTTTCTCAGATCATCGTGAGACAATGGCATTTTTAAGGTGAATTATAACAGTCGACTGTTCGATGAGATCAGAAGTCAGTGAATCACAGTTTGTTAAGTGAATTTGTACTTTCACTTGAAGCCATAGAAGTGGATAATAGTACACTAGAATGGAAGTTTGATATCTTGCCTACGTACAATGATGGCACATGGAAAAATCTATGGTTTATAGATCAGATTCGATCTAAAACATTGTATCATAGTCAAACTATTTGCCAAATTGGTTGTGGAAGTTGTTGACACCTAATTACAGGATTTTCATGAAAAGAATTGCAAGTGAGATGGCGGCATTGTTTCATGTGAAATAGCTTACTATTCCATGGATTAATTTGTAGCAGTCACTGACAACAATTATCAAATTTTTCAATATTGGAATGCGAATTAAGAATTGGTTCACAAAGTCATAATTGAAAGTGGTCGGTGTGCTGTTTGTAAGAACATCTGAAGAATTCACCGATAGATAGTCTAATTATTGGATAATTTCTTCTTCAAGCGGCTAAGAAACCTGGCGTTTTTCTGGAATAAACACATTGACAGTTTCTTTACCGACAATCATTTCTCAGATAAATGAAATGTCGCTAGAACTTTTCAATTAATCATTGAATGACACACGTGATATTTTGGAAGCTGATATTCGAATGCATGTAGAGATTTTGAAAGTTATTCAAATTTAGTGAACAAGGGAATCCTTTGAAGTAAAATGACTTCTCTGAGATTTCTTGGTCTCTGATTTCAAGCTGGAGTTATGAATGTTCTGTAAATCGACATTACAAGTTGCGTAGGAGTCTGATTATTCTATTGATAGATTATCGGAGCGATATTTCAAAATGATGAACGTACAGAACGTTTAAAGGATTTCCTTCTTTGTCATCCTGTCGGCGCAGCATTTTGTAAATTCACTACTGCTTTTGAGTACATGGTCTTTGGACAGGGGCCAACAATGCAGATCAAGAATTGGCCTGATAAATATAAATGCCAATCAAAAAAACATGGAAGCCAGATCGCATAAGTTGCATTTTGCCCCAACCAAGTTCCCCCGGCGTGTGCCATAATTTTCATGCAATTTCCATTCTAGGACTTTCTATGGTATTGTTAATTTCTATGCTGGAAGCCGACGACGTATGTATGATAAACAACGGTGACTCATCGTTGACTACCAATCCCGTGACATCGGATGAATAGGAATGTTTCACAGATATTGCCTCACACAAGTTTCAAGGACGCCTGAGATCTACATGCAGATTGCTATGAATCAACATAGTAATCGGTACAAACTTGATGCTGTCCCAATATAGTAAAATGGGTGTATAACAATGTATTAAAATAATGCTGAATGGTTAGCACTGTGTACAAGGGATTATTGAAGCATCTAAATATAAACACAGTATGACTATAAACCAATTATTATCCAAAGTAAGCCGACGATAGTTGATATTTTAATTGAACATTGGGCTGGAAGGTTTAAGGACTGAAATTCAGTAGGTACTATGGTTGAGCAATTACTTATGTCCAACATTTCTAATATTAAGCGTACATTTAAAAATTCAAAATTCAAAAAATACGTTCCCTTCAATTTCTCGATATCTATGCCGACAATTTTTTTCGTTTTTACGTAGAAGTATTTGTAACTGATAGTACAATCATAATTTGTAAATAGTTTTGTTGAGCAATTTTTTTCGACTAAAAGTTTGCTCAGGCCTACCGTGTCTTGTCAATTTTTTGTGCAGCTATCTTTGCGATCGTACCTGCATTGTGAAAATTGATGGTGCTTTTTCAAGACCTGCAAATATGAGTCGAGGTGTGCCACAGGGATCAGTTTTGGGTATTTAAGTTTAATATTACCTCTATCAAAGCATTGTCCTAAGAAGACTCTTGCAAGCTATATCAACCAAGAAATTCAGAATGTCGAAGGGCCGATTTTTAAAACGAGGGCTAAGTTAAGCCGCGGATCATGGAAGGCCGCGGCCTCACTAGGCCACGGCTTATCTTTGCATTTATAAAACGAGGATGAACCGCGGCCTACCGAAGTCGTGGCTTTGAGCCGTGGTCTATCTCTGACACATCAGCCACACCGATGAAACCTTAACTCTGACGTCATCTTGATGTCATTTCAATCATGGCCACTGTCTCATTGGATTGATTATCAAGAACGATATCGAGAAGAGCGCGATATCGAAAAACGTGAATTTGTATACATGGAGATGTACATGTACATGTGAGCCTTCGAAATCTCTCCTGCCGTTCGCGAATTTGCTGTCTCAACTTCAAGTAATTCATTCTACTTCCGTCCTTAATGATCGAAATTCCGCTTTATATGGATGAAAACCCGTAGCTCACCAGCACTTAGACCTGCCTCTGCCCAGGTCTAACTTTGACAAGAAAAAGAGAGCAGCGGCTTAGGCTGTGCAATTGAAGCTTCGTTTAAAAAAGATAAAATCGAAAGCCGCGGCTTAGAAAGAGCCGCGGCTGAGAGAGTGAGCCGCGGGTTAGCCCGCGGTTTTAAAAGTCGTGTTTTATTAAGTGAAAGTTTCTTGGACCGTGACCTGACTGCGAATTGAGCCGCGGCTTAACTTAGCCCTCGTTTTAAAAATCGGCCCGAAGACTGGTGTGCTCTAAATGAATAGGGAAAAATCAAGTGTCATTTATTGTATGAAGAACAACATAAAGTGTAACTTTGATGTCACTTTACCTATGAAGTCCAAATTGAAAGTGTTGGGTGTGACGATTAACAGAAAGCTCACGTGGAATGATCACATCAGAGATGTTGTTTCAAAGTGCAATCGGCGATTTTATATCTTAATGAAGGCAAAGCGATATACACAAAATAGACAAAGTCATTATTATTAGTCAAAACATACACAAAGTCATAGATGAAAGTTCTTGAAAATGTTCAGTAGTAAGTAGGTGATCGTCTATTTTCCAAGTTACATTGAAAATCATAAGATGCAAGTTATGCGGCGATTTAGAAAATATCAGGCGGAGTATACACAACGGTTGTGAAGGAGCTCGTAAAGTGATTGTGCAAACCGAATTCAAGAAAAGACTGATAGAGTTGTCGATGATCAAGAAAAAGCAGGTTCTCTCCCAATTTTTACGACTTCTATTTCAATAAATAAAAAGCGAGTCACCCGACGCGTTTCGTCTATACACAGACAGTCTCAAGGGTTAAATTGTCGCTGTACAAGTGGGTTTTTATACATAAATCAGTCAGTGAAAGCAGCTCATCTGGTCATCTCATGACGTCTGTTTATTTTTGGCATGTTCATCGCAATATAGCGGGATTCAGCCACCCTAGTAGTAATCGCTGTTAGTTGTTGATCAATAATTTTGTAGTCGAAATTGTTAATGGTCATCACTTTATCACTGTGGGCCTTCATCGAATGTTCACTAAGTGCACTCTTCTGGTCTTCATACCGTAAACTACGCTCATGTTCTTTGTAGCGAACTTGAAATGGACGACACAACTCGAGGTGGACTGAGTCGACGAAGGCCCTGAATAGGAAGACTACTTCACTCAAGAGGGAGTTGATTAGACAAAACTTATCTAGCCTAAAGAAATCGTATGACATCAACCAGGAAATCTCCTTCGAGTATCTGACCTTCACAAGGAGCAATGTCGACGTACAGCAGAAGAAAGTGATTTTTGAGAGATTGGATGAAGCAGCTATTGAGGAAACATCAAGGATCTACGAACGTCACTCTAGAAAGTGGAGTTGGTGGACAAGTGACTTTTTCCCTTGTATCAGGAGTTCGTACGATATGAAGTACAAGTGTTGGTTTTTCTTTGATTACGTTGATGAATTTTGGTTCAGTGTCTGATTCGTCTGATCACATTCATGACAATAATCTCGATAGTAATCGCTTGACTAACGAAACCAAAATCTCCATTCCTAACGATATAAAATTATTTTTGAGTAATGGTCCTAAATTTCGGTTGCCTCATCATATTAATGACGATTTTCTTAATGATAATGAAATGCTATTGATAGTCTGTCATATAAATTGCGCTGGTCTCATCACTTTAACAGTTGTGGAGCATCTAACAAAAATAAAATGCATATTCCTTTTGATAAGAATACCGTAAACTTACCTCCACGTATGAGCGAAATCTTGGAAAATAACCTAAACTTTTCGAAATAGAAGCTAAACGTGCTTTACACGAAGAAGCTAAAAATGTAAAGAAAAATAAGAAATACAAAAGTATCAATAGTATAGATAGAAAAACTAAAACCTTCTTGAAACAAAATAAATTATCTGTTATTTCGTCAGATGAATCTAATCACATCGTTATTTGTGATGGAGAAAGCATAAAAAACCGCACCGAAAGTCTCCTTCAGGAAACAAATACTTATAAAATTAGAGAAATCTCAAAAAATTCTGCAATAGAAAACCAAGCTAATCGCTTAGTTAGAGCTAAATGTAAAAAATGACAAATATCGACCACGAAAAACTTCTCGTAACAGGGAGCCATCCATCCAAATTTCAAGTTAATATAAAAGATCATAAGGACAAAGAAAATGGATTTTTTCCATTGCACCCAATAGCGTCAACTATAGGTACACTAACTCAGAAAGTTGTCTGGTTGTCAAGTGTTCTACTTAATCAACTAGTAAAACATGTACCGGCACATATAAATAGTACTAACTCCTTGATAAATGATATGAAAAATAGAAGTCAAGATATTGTTAATGATAGTGATCAAATATTCATCTCACTTGACGTTAAAAAAAATTATACCCTAGTATACCTATTAAGGAAGGTATAACCGTGATAGAAGCCTTTGCTATACAACATTGGAGTCACATAGAAAATTATGGTTTCACCGTCAACGATCTCACAGACTTGCTGAAATTTGTATCGTATAATTAATTATGAGATAATGTACAATGATAAGACATCCTCCAAAAAAAGTTTGCCCAATGGGAACACATTTCGCACCCCCATTTGCGATAATTTATATGAATAGCGTAGAAAATAAAGCCATAGAAAAATTGAAAAAGAATCATAATATTTCTCCAACCATTTATAAAAGATGCATAGACGATATCATCTTGGGTCCTTTCCCCAAGGATAAAAATGTAGTTAAGAACATTCATAAAACGTTTAACTCAATAGATGATAACATTCAATTTACTTTAGAAGTTCCAGAAAAGGATTATCTCAATTTCCTGGACATAAGCATCTCAGTGAAAGGAAGGCTAAAATATAGTTGGTATGGCAAACCTTGCCATTCTGGAATAAGTTTGCGCAAAGATAGTTGGCTGCCGAATTACGTAAAAAATAATTTTATAAAAAATAGTCTCTGATACGTCGAGACTCGATGCTCTGACCCATCAGAAAAAGCGTACGATATCATGAAAAATAGATTAAATAACAATGGTTTTAGTGAAACTGATATGTATCGCAAAAATAGAAATAAAAAATTTAACGTTGTAGAAAATAATGTAATTTTGAACCTTGATTTTGTTGGCGATGGATTTTTGAGAAAAATCAATAAAATAAAAAATAAATATATACGATATCCCGATACGTATCACCAGTAAACCTGGAAAAAAGCTTGTTTCAAATTTCAAAAAATCGGATAAAAGTACTTGGTCATGTAGTATTTGTAAAAATATTGGCCCAAAGTATAACTGCAAAAGTAAATATGTTGTTTATGAATTTACTTGCATAATATGTGACCAAAGCTACATAGGTCAAACGTGTCGTCCATTTCAAGTTCGCTACAAAGAACATGAGCGTAGTTTACGGTATGAAGACCAGAAGAGTGCACTTAGTGAACATTCGATGAAGGCCCACAGTGATAAAGTGATGACCATTAACAATTTCGACTACAAAATTATTGATCAACAACTAGCAGCGATTACTACTAGGGTGGCTGAATCCCGCTATATTGCGATGAACATGCCAAAAATAAACAGACGTCATGAGATGACCAGATGAGCTGCTTTCACTGACTGATTTATGTATAAAAACCCACTTGTACAGCGACAATTTAACCCTTGAGACTGTCTGTGTATAGACGAAACGCGTCGGGTGACTCGCTTTTTATTTATTGAAATACAAGTCGTAAAAATTGGGAGAGAACCTGCTTTTCCTTGATCATCAAGAAAAGACAGATTCATTAATCAACAAAAACATTGATAAATGTGATTGACGTTGCAGGGAAAAAAGAGTCTCGACGGCGAGTCGTTCGAAAACTGGGTGGAAGAAATCTGCAGGAGCGGCTAGAAACAGGAGGACAAAGAGAGAGTGTAATGGGTGGTTTTGATTGCACTGAATCGCACGTAGTAGACGAATAGCCGCGTCAGTGCGGCGAGATTGCAAATCCGGAAGAATTGAACAACTGCGGTTATTATGACACATAATCTTATGAGCACGACGTTGAATATTATCGAGTAGTCTTCTATTATTGCTTGAAAGACAAACAGACAAGGGGAACTATATTCTATCAGGGACTTGATCAACTCAAATGGAGAAAAATGTATGGGAGAAAGCGAACCAATTACACGACTGTGTTAATGAAAAAGACTGTGTTCGGCTTGGACGAGGAATCAGTTAGGCCTAAGGATTGGCATATCAATACATTAATAATCGGTGAATGCTGTTCACTTCACGTCTGATTGATTATCATAGCTATGTAGACTAAAGTGCATAATGCGCCAAGTAATTGAATTTACTGATCTGTCCCTGAGCCAATTGTGTTTCATGCTCAAATGTGTGTAGACAGCGGATGATGACTTCAAACAATGTAGAATAAAGTAGTTACTGTAGACTATGTTGAGAAAGCTTATTTCTAATCTCGTCACGTCTCAAAATTTTGAAGTCAATTTAAATCGCAAAGAACCTTAAGCCATTTACATGTTGGGTATAAATATAGACTACTTATTAAGAATCTAATATCTCGAAAAATTGATACCGCTCGAAGTCCCTTTCATTCACTATTTTTCTATTGAACATGCTCTTTCCATTGCTTCGGCTCCCTAAAAGTGTAGGCCTATATGAAGTAGCAAAACTAGGAACTATCGTAATAATTTCAGTAAAATAAAGTTGACAAATATGATTATAGTTCAAATTTTGTTTACAAGAGACTGCTGACTGATCAGAAGGATCTGAAAAAGGATGGTTGTAGCTTAAACAAATTTATAAAAACAACTCAATTTCAGTCCGAAAAGACGTCAAAACTAAAATACTAAAAATTTATAGTGCTGCTTACAGTGCGTGTCAATTTATTAGGGACAGTTTGATTTTTCGCTGATCTTGTGAATTCTAGAGCACCATTGTATTTTCTGGCTCACTGATGCTTGCCATCTCATTAGATTTAATTCAATTAATAAATGTAAAATACATTTCTGCCAAAATTGGTCCAGGCATGGCTTATATGAGTCCGAATTTACTAATTTCATAACTAACTCGTTCGAAAGATATACCAAAATGGGGCGGTCTATCAACAGTTAAGCTGTAGTTATCGAGCCAATCTGTCAATATCCCTAGTCACAGTATTGTACTGAATGCTCTCCACGGCAGGCACTTTTAATTGGCTGCTGCGTCGTCCAATGACAGATTTCCCTTTTGAACGTGACGTTCAAGTCACGTTTTCAGGTTAGCTGACTCACTTTGAATATTTCTAACGTTCTTCACTATTTCACTGCGAGATGGGAAAGAAGAAGGATGTATCACCTACCAGAGTAGCTAAAATCGAGATTTTGTTAAAAGAAGGCAATTCATCAATAAGACAAATAGCTGAGCTGACCAAAATAAGCAAGTCAACCGTTCAACGCGTGAAGAATCGAATGAATGTAGGTGGCTCTACAACACCGGGCCGGAGACGATGTGGTAAGAAACGATGTACCACCAAAACTGATGATCGCATGCTTGTTAGAATGGTGAAGAGATCACCTTTAATCACCGTCACCCAATTAACACACGCTTTGAATTCTTCTGGCATCGTTGCTTCTCGAAAAACGGTGCATCGTCGAATCGTCGAGGCGGGATTTGTATCCAAAACACCAAGAAGAGTTCCTATCCTTACCACATCGATGAAAAAGAAGAGACTAAGTTTCGAAAAATGTTATAAACATATTTTTGGAAAATGTGGTATTCAAAAAAGTCTATCATTTCCAGGTTGCCTTCAGCGACGAATCCTCATTCGAAGTTGGGTTATCAAGTTCCAAGAAGGTATGGTCCTCCAAGAAATCCATCAGACCCGTTAAACCGGCGGCTCGTCATCCCATAAAGGTGATGGTGTGGGGAATTATGAGTCACCAAGGTGCAGGTCGTTTGCATGTTGTCGAGGGTTCCATGGACAAGGACCAATACCTACGAGTTCTCAGGACAAGAGTGAGACCACAGTTGGCAGAATGGTTCCCCCTGGGTGATGGCATATTCCAGCAGGACAAAGCGCCTGCTCATACAGCAAAGCAGTGTCTCAAGTACCTGGAGGATGAGCATATTCGCGTACTTGATTGGCCTGGAAATTCTCCGGATCTCAACGTAATCGAAAACTTATGGGCCATCATCAAGAAGCGTCTGCAACTTGATGGAGGCTCACAAACCCGTTGTGAACTGATTTCAAATGTGATACAAGCTTGGCATCGTGATGCAACACTGTCACATGTGTTGCAGTCATTGGTGGAATCCATGCCGAGGCGCATTGAGTCCGTCATTAAGGCCAAAGGTGGTCATACCAAATATTGACTCCATTTCTTTTTTTATACCTCTAAATAAAGGTAATCCTGGAGAAGACGTGTTTTGGCATCTGTTCTATTGTTTTATAAAAAGTATCGGTGAAAAACTAATTGCAAAGGTAAATTCTATCATAATACAGCAGGATTTGGAGCAGAAATTTGAGAGAAATATCATTATATTAGCGTAACCGTAAAAAAACGTTAAAATTCAGGTGTCCCTAATAAATTGACACGCACTGTAAGTGTATGCCAATGCTAAATATCGAATTCATTATGTCATGGCAGCATAACAAATTGAATAAATTCGTCTTTATAATAGCGATAAATAATAAATGATGATCAAATATATGATAATGTTTTGATGAATTCATATTAATACATACATGTAGGCCTACTACTTAAAATACCAGAAACCACCGATTTTTGGAAATCTTGTTAGTGAGGGAATTCCCGCCGAATCGGAACACTGATTCAGTCCCAGATATCCTACTCGCCCTACTTAATAACATTAATCCGATAGTGCCTATTACTAATTACCTATTGACAATTATTATTTTGATCCCACAGAAAACGATGTGTCGCCCTTAAACGTAAGTAAAAGATAATAGCTAAACTTGAATATCCGAGAGTACATATAAGTGATAGTGGCATCCTCTTTCCAAAGAGATAGAAATTTGAATTTCAAAGGAGCCCGTCAGTCCAACCTTTGACTTTAATCACATTTTCTTCCATCCTGCTGAGATGGCTGGTCGACTTCAAGTCTGTACATGTAGTCAAGTAGTAATGATTGATTTGACACACTTTGAGTGGTAAAAGTGGCGCTGGATAAACATGTAAATTGACACTAGAATCATTTTCAATTTCTCTGCTTATATATAATATGATGAGCTGATTTATCAGGTTCATTTTGTGTTATTGTCACCATCTGCCCACTCGTCAATGCTTTTTCGCCCCAAAAAATCACGCATTTTTGCCAAACTGTGCAAATTATCTTACTCATCATTGCATAATCAAATACGGTCATTATTATGTAATATCATGTGTATTATCTGTATTTTACTCTCACATGAACTAGAGACGTACTGTGCAGTTAAAAGCCGATCCTACAGCACATATGTAATAAGCATCTGCGTAGGATCAATGAACATAATTCGGCACATACGCAGGTTTACTGATGACTTGAATTACCAGGAATCATACCAGACAGTAGTGGAGCAGATACATGGTTTTTTGTGACGTATTCATGCATGATTCTTTGGTGAAAAATGCATTGTGACAAGAAAGCATTGTGAAGCAAATGCCCATTACATGCACGTCCCATTATTTCATTGATTTGATCACTGGAACATTCTGAATATTATCAAATAACCAGTAAATTAAATGGCCACTTAATATTTGAGGAATCTAGTTCCACTATTTTTTGCAAGATCTTTATGTTATTTCGCATCAGATAGAGTATCATAACTTAAATCAGATCCACTAATGCATCAGAGGAGTATGCATCATTCTATCTATGCATCATTTTAGTTGTAATAATACAGGAGTTAGGCCTATTCGATTACAAAGTGAAAAGCGCAGAAATTCTCAACATGCTTGACTGTTTGCCTTCAATGATTATTTAGTATGATATGTTTTGGAGATTATCAATTATTATCTCGTTTACATAAAATAAAGAATCCCTCTCCATATTTTCAGCATTATTTGTGGAAATGAGTTACCGATAAGGAAAAACTGATTTCACACAACTCTTGCAAACAGAAGAACATTGAGTACAAGATTTGCGACAAATTTAAACGCCTTGATCTGTGATTGTGAATTTCCGTCAGACATGCCACCGAACACTGCAAGGGACAATGAAGCATCTCGATCGAAGGAGGCTATTCTGATTCTCCAGAATTAGTGTCCAGTGCACTGAAAACCTCTCTAAATGAATAATTTGCTGGTGAGAACTTGAAAATTCAATTTGTGATTACCAGTCAGAATTGATAATACACATGACTTCTATTATATTTTCTTGGTTTTGATCTTCGAATTTTCTATATATTTCCATAACTAGCACGATCAGCTTCGTATAACCAGGCATAACTACGACAAAATTGCATAATGTTGAATAAAAAAGCGATGGCCAAAACTAAGTATTTTTCGAGTTGGGAAACTAAAGTTTTATTAAGGCTTGGAAACTGGAATAAAATTAAATATTTTTCGAGTTTGGAAACTAAAGTTTTACTGAGGTTTGGAAACTGGAATAAAATTAATTATTTTTCGAGTTGGGAAACTAAAGTTTTATTAAGGTTTGGAAACTGGGATAAAATTAATTATTTTTCGAGTTGAGAAACTAAAGTTTTATTAAGGTTTAGAAACTGGAATAAAATTAATTATTTTTCGAGTTTGGAAACTAAAGTTTTACTAAGGTTTGGAAACTGGAATAAAATTAATTATTTTTCGAGTTGGGAAACTAAAGTTTTATTAAGGTTTGGAAACTGGAATAAAATTAATTATTTTTCGAGTTTGGAAACTAAAGTTTTACTAAGGTTTGGAAACTGGAATAAAATTAATTATTTTTCGGGTTCAGAAACTAAAGTTTTATTAAGGTTTGGAAACTGCATGGGATAAAACTATGTATTTTTCGAGTTGAGAAACTAAAGTTATATTAAGGTTTGGAAACTGGAATAAAATTAATTATTTTTCGAGTTTGGAAACTAAAGTTTTACTGAGGTTTGGAAACTGGAATAAAATTAATTATTTTTCGAGTTGGGAAACTAAAGTTTTATTAAGGTTTGGAAACTGGAATAAAATTAATTATTTTTCGAGTTTGGAAACTAAAGTTTTACTAAGGTTTGGAAACTGGAATAAAATTAATTATTTTTCGGGTTCAGAAACTAAAGTTTTACTATGGTTTGGAAACTGGAATAAAATTAATTATTTTTCGTGTTGGGAAACTAAAGTTTTACTGAGGTTTGGAAACTGGAATAAAACTAAATATTTTTCGTGTTGAGAAACTAAAGTTTTACTGAGGTTTGGAAACTGGAATAAAATTAATTATTTTTCGAGTTGGGAAACTAAAGTTTTATTAAGGTTTGGAAACTGGAATAAAATTAATTATTTTTCGAGTTTGGAAACTAAAGTTTTACTGAGGTTTGGAAACTGGAATAAAATTAATTATTTTTCGAGTTGGGAAACTAAAGTTTTACTAAGGTTTGGAAACTGGAATAAAATTAATTATTTTTCGAGTTGGGAAACTAAAGTTTTATTAAGGTTTGGAAACTGGAATAAAATTAATTATTTTTCGAGTTGGGAAACTGAAGTTTTATTAAGGTTTGGAAACTGGAATAAAATTAATTATTTTTCGTGTTGGGAAACTAAAGTTTTATTAAGGTTTGGAAACTGGAATAAAATTAATTATTTTTCGAGTTTGGAAACTAAAGTTTTATTAAGGTTTGGAAACTGGAATAAAATTAATTATTTTTCGAGTTGGGAAACTAAAGTTTTACTGAGGTTTGGAAACTGGAATAAAATTAATTATTTTTCGAGTTGGGAAACTAAAGTTTTACTGAGGTTTGGAAACTGGGATAAAACTAAGTGCTTCAACTAAAGTTTTACTTAAGTTCCCACTTAATAGAGTTAGTTATAAGAGTTGACAAAACTCTAATAAAACTAACCGAGTATCAGTTTAGTTTTACTTCAGTAATACTTAGCTTTCTTTGACTAGGAACAGATCGATGACCGATGACGTGCTGTGTACCACTTCATAGGTAGTTGGGGCAGTGATGCACGCTGCTAGCCAAACACAACGGGTCTCAAGAAATCAAGCCTAAGTGCTGTGCTAATAAGCTTATACCATCAGGCACATCATGCATTAAAGGCATCTGAAGCTCCTCACCATAAAATGTGTTCTCAAGTGATTGAGGATTTGGCGGAACCCGTCCTTTGACGATTTTCAAGCTTGAAACTGTTAGAAGAGTTGTATGCAGCTCTCATGACTTTGAATGATCATGGCATTTTTTACATTTTCATAGCTAAGGCGAAATCCGTCAGTTGACGATTCATGTCGTTCACATTTTTACGTTTTATAATATCAACGCATTTAATTTTCCAAGACTTTTAACTACATTCTGAGAAGGGAATTATACATGTAGGCCAATACAAGTACTTGTAAAGTCCATTATTAAATACTTTAGTAAGTCGTATTGAATTTCAAAGACTCTGTACGATGTTTGCGAAAACATTTTCAGCTTAATTACCTGTGTCTGCATACCGTCTCTCTTTTAAATATTGCTTCCACCGATTCCACTTGTTGTCAACTGATGTTTTAAGTGAGCTAACAGCAGTAGCCATTTCAGCCATTTTCTTTCTCACCTCCTGACGAAATATCTCAAATTTCTCATCAATTGTTAGATTTTTGCCATGTTCAGCATTGCGATCTCGCTCTCCTGGGAGAAGAATTCTCCTCTTTACATGAAGTTGGTTGGAGTAGCTGAAGATGCCGGTTGTAACAAGAAGAATGACGAAAGTTTCCTTCAGTGACATTCTGTAAATTAAAGGAGGATCATTAATATCAGCTTTTTTCTTCCAAAAATATTTACCTCATAGAGTAGGGATATACAGGTACACTGTAAACTCTAGGGCATGAAATTTCGCTTGAATTAGGCACGAAACTTAGGCATCAATTCTAACCAACACAAGGCACGAGTAGGCACGAAGTTCTTAGTGCCGAGTTCGTGCACATTTATTTTTCCTTCGATTTCATTGGATAAACAAATATTTGGTCTGGTGGTCATTTGTACCTACTGGTGCCTCGAAGCATTAGAAAGGCACTAAGTAGGCGCTAACTGGCACGAAATTTCGGCTTGGTGCCTAAATTAGTGCCCTACAGTTTACAGTGTAGAGTGTCGACTCAATCAAGTGTCTGTATACAGCAAAAATTTTTATATCAAAGATTCAGTTTTTTGCGGAGACTGCGTTCCCGTGGTCCAAAAAATTATTTGAGCAGTTTTAAAATGTCAAAATTTTGCAAATTTATATACTAACGAAATGACGCCCTTTTACAAGTAGTATGGAACAAGTTGGATATCAATCAAAAGGAATGAATATTTGCCAATAGGCATCCAAACTACGCGGAAGTAAAGCTAATGTACAAGGAACCTATCGAATCGAATTGATTATAATATTTAACAAACATTAAGTCCCCAAGGCTGTCATGAAACTATTTTGAACACATGTATCTATTTTTGGTATGTTCTATCCGATGGTAGCATCAATTCTGTATTTCAAGTGGTTCTTGTTATTATGATTCAAATCAATTATTTTTTCAAAATGTATGTAATGGATTAGTATGTAATAAGCAAGATTTAGAACTCTATGTACCAACAATAATGTCACTAAATATTTCAGAACAACATAGGTGAAACCAGAGAAGTTTGTGTAATTCACTCTGTCATTTTTTTACAAGTGGCTTTTTACAATGTATTTACAAGTAGTATGTATATCTGAGCAACAATTTAGCAGAATAGCTCGACCACATTTCCTGAATGGGCAAACTACAGAACTTTCAAATTAAACATCAAACTTGACTTATTTTAAATAGAAGTTGACTTGTTTTAAATAAGAGTTAAAAAGGTCTAGTCTCGAGGAGCAAGAGGATCAATTTTCCATTGAACGTAGTGCAATCCAGGCCTGAATTTTGACGAGGCAGACGACTGACACCACATCAGATGTACACAGTCAGAAAGTTTAGACCGTGAAGAGTTAAGCGGTATGAATAATATTTCCATTTGACGAATTGATCACTAAGAAAAATTCAGTCAAAGATACGAACTTTCACTTGACAGGCGTGTCTTAAGTCTGACCGCTGAAGTTCATGTGTTCTCTGACACGAACTATTTCTGTAATGCGTGCGCTTGGCCAATTACACAAGGCAAAGAGGGACAAAGATCGATGTCAATCTCTATCACTTGCTACAGAACTTTCAAATTAAACATAAAACTCAAAATTCTTTTCAATAGAGGTGAAAATCCCAAATTTCGAAAATCTTTCTTCATGTGACTCGTGGCTAAAATATTGGGTCTACAAAAAAAGAACAATTGCCACTCAGAGAAAGTCAGCACAAAGTTAAGAAAAGTCACTGAATGTGACCTTCAAACAATTATTCGATCCGGTGTGAGTTACCCTCATCACTGGGGTATTTTCCGAACGTGCCTCAATGGTGATGCAAGTAAAAATGAAAGGAAAAATTGAGCAAGTTACTAAAGCAGTAAAACTAGATTCACTGCACAGCCGTTTAGCACTTTCACTGCCAAGCCAAAATTGCTAGTCTCTTCCTATTTGCCAAACAAATCCAGCTAATTACCATGAAAAATATTGTGTTATTTGTAGTCAGTGGAAGTCACAGATACCATTTTAGAGCATTTGCATAGATATGGACCACTACGAGTATACTCGTAGCTGGCAAATATGAAGAAATTTCCATGATATTTGCCAACTACGAGTATACTCGTAGTAGCAAAAAAATGAATTTTGACTGTCACCTGAACAGTATTATTCTGCATAGGCATCTCCAATGAGGCGAATTGATAACTCAGGCCATGAAAACACTCCAATCGCGTGGTAGATCGCCTGGTATACTCGTAGTTGGCAGTGAACGTGTTAGCGAGTAGAAATGCAGCACGTGGAATGCTAATCCATCGACTGAGACTAAATGCAACGGCATTCTTAAATGCCGAAAAGAGAATCGTTCCTGTGGAACTGATGTGAGCTGTAGACAGCTGTGATCAAGTAATTCAACAATTTGTCCATCTGACCTCAACGCAGACAATAAAGAGCTCAACGGAAATCAGTTTCAAAGAGATTCATGTCGTCTTAATTCGTATTCTGATTATTTTCTATTCATGAATGACACACTTTGAGAGCTGTAGCATAACGTATATATAATGATCAGGTGCGTATGGTGGATGTACACTATCTAGAAAATTGGTCCGTATTGAAGGTACGAAAGGCCCCGCATGCATAGTTCCGGAGAGTCACTGTATGAGGACCATGTGGTCCACATTAACAAAGGACCGTAATACTATCGGGTCCATTTTGAAGGTCCAAGGGTCCACTTAGTGACTTATAGGATGAAATGATTTAAGAATTTATGGTCGGTTAAATGGTCCTACTACTTTCTACTTACCTTCAAATACCTACTCACCATACCCTACTTTCCCCATTCTGCACTTTCCACCACTACCAACAAAACAATGTCTTACAATTCCTCGGTTATTTTGTCAATTTATATGAAATACTTTGCAATATGTTTGGAACTAAAATTACCAATGAAAATGATAACCGTTTATTTTTCTACAGATTTACCGATTCTTATAATCATTTGATAATTACGAGTATGTACTTTATCCACAATAAAATGAACCTGAGATGTCTTTGTCTGTCATTTCAATTTTCAAAGGAGGTATTTTGGCATGGAAATATGCTCACAACACTACTTACCCGTTTTCTCTTTCGCACCTCAAATGCAGACTGTATTTGTTATTTCCGACCATTCTTTGTGCCACCTTAATGCGGACCTCATCCAGATTTTATACAGAAGTGCATCTTTGTAGGATTGTTTCTTTGCGTTCATCTACATAATTAGTTATTTTATTGTCACATCTGGACAAATAATTCTGTACCTTCGTGTCAAAGTGACCTAGGCGACATTTTTTCGAAAATTCAACTAATGCTGTCTTTGGATACAACAGTATCCTAGTTTCTTTGGGAAATTGTCAACAATGAATTTTTATTCATCGGTATACAGTTGTGTCATTTCAACCTAAGTGCATAACCTCCAATTTCTTTTTGTGTCAAAACAACCTATCCGATAAATGAAAAAGTTAAACGTTCAATTTTAACAGAATATTCGACCAAAAAGAAAGTCAAAGTGAATGTAGGACATTGTTTATGTGAAATGATTCATCTATGTTAAAAGAAAACAAGAGATGGAAAGATCATGGGATGGAATATACCAATAGGAATGGTGAGAAAAAGATAGTCAGAAAATTGCAGCCAGTTGTATGTAAAGATGATTGCAATCATAAGGTATCTGAAATCCAACGTGAAAAGATTTTTAATGATACTTTTTCATGAGTTAAATGCCAACGAACAAGATCAATTTATATAGCGATGTATTATTGAAATGGAAGTTAAGAGAAAATAGACGGAAAATAAAGAAAATTCAAAGGCACTTGTATCAGGAAATATTTCCTTTCAACAAATTCAGGGCTCCATAGCATTTGCAGATCGTTCCTTCTTAGTACACTTGCAATAAGCGGTTCCAGAATTGGTAAAATATCAAGAAAACGCAGAGAAAATGAAACAAGTAGTATGAAAGTCGATTAGCGTGGACGCCATCCAAGCCTTAGGCGGAGAATGGCGGAGAAAGGACGGATAAGCTATTTCTTTCACCTGACTGAATTGAATGTCAGTCAGATGTATTCTTTGGATAAGGAGGAAGCTTGTAGAAAAGATGAACAACCTAAAAAAGGGTGGCTCTATTACGAAGTGTTCAAATAATACTCTTATCTATCGTTCACGAAGTTGAAATTAGACACTTGCAATAAGTGTGACAAGTTTAAAGCAACCGGTGACAGCCGATCTGAGGAACATTTACTTCACCTAAAACTGAAGCTGAAGCTGTTTATGAGCAAAAAAGGAAGGACAAACAGCGGTACTCTAATGAAAGGAATTTTGGAATGACAAGTTATGACCTTCAAAAGTGCCCTCCTACCCTGAACTTGAGCTGCTCTGAGAGCTTCTACGAACGACAACTCTGAGTATACAACCTGACAATATATTATTACAAACATGGTCCATCCTGTTGCTACATGTGGTCAGAAGATGTTGCCGAGAGGGATAGAAATGAGATAGCATCTTGCCTATATGATTTTATTTGCACCAAGTTGAAGAATGATCCAGAAATCGAAGAATTTACATTGTATACTGATTCATGTATTGGACAGAATAAAAATCGATATGTTCTTGCAATGCTCAAATTTCTGGCAGATACTCTTTGTGCAAGGTATGCATTTATGGCACCTGGACACACACACACACACACACATGGAATGTGATTCCGTTCATGCCATTATTGAGAAAGTGAAAAAGAGAATGAATTTAAGGGTACCATATGATGGGTTCAATCTTGTTAGAATGGCCAAATCCTCTCCGCCTTTCCTCAATGTAATTCCAATCAGTCAAAGTAGCTTCTACAAATGGGATAAAGCATCAGAAGAAATATTGAAATTGCTGAAACTTGGATATTTCAATTTTTCATGCATCAGAAATTACTCCATTGAAATTGAAGCCCCGAATTTGATGATTTACAACTACAATATGCATGATGAATATGAAAGAGTAGGCATCGATGGAAGAAGCACACAAAAGCTGATGAGATACGCTTAGAACAAGTATGTTCCAAATATTCTCATAAATACATGTAAGTGATGGCTCAAATAATAATTCTATTTTCAGAGCTACTCAACGCCTTTCGCCATTTCGGAGAAGAGGAAAGCAGATCTCCTCACTTCATCCCTACTACATACAACCCATATTATGAAGGTCTGAGATCGACGTCAGAAAAAGATGAACCCTATGAATTCATTTAGTGACAGCTGCAACATTATGAGCTTCATTGTGTCTTAGTTACTGTAATTACCAACCCATTGTTCAGATTTTTGATAAATGTTGATTTTCCAAACAATGTCATTTTGACCTAACTGCCATCATACGAAAGAAAATCGTGTCAAATCAACCAAAATCCATAATAGTACATGAGAAAGGTCATCTTGTCAATACAGACGTAATCGATTGAGAAGTATGAACATTAGAGTCAATTCTGTTAAAAAAAATGAATGCTTTCATTTTTAGAAAGTTTTATTTTCGTCTCCTGTAAAATTCAGATTTTGTGGCTTAGGTCACTTTGACATAAAGGTACCGAATTTACAGAGAATGTGGAATTCAGAAAATGTGTCTAACAAATTTCGGACCCTTTTATACGGACCATTTTGTATGAGAGTGTAAACTCCGCATTCTTGCTAAACACTCAACACAATATCCTACCCAGTCCTTATATCCTTCGCTATTCATTTGAACTTTCATCCTTTTGTTCTAATTTGCAGCACTCAACTTTCATGTAAAATTAAATACATGTAGATATTGAGTTCTCAGTTGAAAGTTGGGAACAAACCTGAACAGTCGCCATTTGATCCAATATCATCAGGAATCATCAACAAGTAAACTGCAGACAGCGAAAAATCAGACAAAATAACAGCCAAAATGATCAGCAACAGACAGCATCAGACAATCAACAGCCAAATGTGGCTGTTTAGAACAGACACGATGAGACAATTACCACACAAATATATCAGCCCGTCTATTTTTCTAGAAATATTGACAGTGGAGCGTTGTGACTCTAGCTACTTCAGTACATCTGGACACTCCTAATCATATCTGTTCTATCGCTGTCCAACTCACCCACACAAGCGTTCTTATTCAGATTATGAACTACTCTGATACCTTCCAAGATATCTTTCGGTCTGTCGCTGGCAACTTTCGGGAAGTATATATACCCCTGAAAGTTGTAAAGAACATAGTAAAAACAGAATTAAAAGATGGCATCAATATGTCAAATATTCAGACCGGTTATTCCAATGCCTTCAAGTATTTCAAAAGAAACCTACTTATCTAAACATTGGATATTCTTATAATCGAAAAGTATCAAGGATACCATCCAATTTTGATAAAAGTGTATATATTAGTCATAAGTAGCATGATACGCAGTAAACGTAATAATACAAAGTAGTCCGTGCGATGAGACAAAAATTGTCTGATAAGCAGGAAATTTATATGATAATACGTAGCAGCAGCCAAAATACTGATTTGGCTGATAAATTGTCTGACAAGTGGCTGTTTACAGTTTACAGTGTAGTTCACTTCTAGTTCGTAATCTTGTTTTTTGTGTTTTCTTATAGAGCAGATGTGCAACTCTTCATTGTGCAAGCTGCAATGCTATTTCTGAATGCATAAGGACATACAAATAACGCCATTATTATTATCTCTCAACATCGACACACCTCATTCAGAGTTGTAGCCATACCCGGGCAAATTTGAGATACGAAATTAGCAAGCCAGTGAAATTTCACTTAATAGGCCAGTTGCGCATCTCGTGTTCAGCAAATACATGGCATCGTCATGGAGTGAAGTGGGATAAACATTTTGAGTAATTGCTACGCTGTAAAATTACAAATTTATCTACAGAACAATCGCGGTTTTCAAAAAACTTTTCGCTTAGAGTCTCGATGTTAGGATTGTACCAAAGTCATCCCGTTACATACCTCATTCCTCTATCTTGATCTCCTCCATGGATACATTATTGGATACATAATCCAGTTTGCAATATTTATGTCACAAAATATACATGTAGAATGTAGATGCTCTCAAATATGTTATCTTGACAATGATTGACTAAGCAATCTATTCTAGACTGAATGTCGTCAACGGTCGATATGGATGTTCCAACCCTGGCCATTAGTACTGGTGGAAATTCCACCAATATTTCAACAGTTGAAAGATTTCTATCATCTAGCCTTTGATAGGACTCCGACTCCGACTCCGGGAGTCAAACATATAAAGCCTTTTTGAAAAACTAACTAGTAACCTACATCATAGATCATTATAGGCTTACCTGAACCCATATTTAGTGATCACTGCTGTATCAATTATCAATCATTATCGATGAAAGTTTATCAAATGTCGCTTTAAGTTGGATGCATGCGACTCGACTGCTCTCATCTTCTTGATGTGTGCTTCACACAGTGTTTTTCTCCAGTCTTTACCAGGCAGGAAAATCTCCGCTCCCATCCTTCTCCAAAAAATATGAGCACACTTTCGATTTTAATATGCGCTTTAGAGGAACCATCACGCACGATTAACGTGAGGGTAAGAGGCAATGTTCTCAAGCAAACTAGTATTTCATTTTTGTCTCTGATGTGACCTTTGGTGCGCAAGTGTGATCGAGGCTAGGAAGACTTGTCTTCTCTACTAAATCACCGAGTGAAAAGACAATCCTTTTTTCACCAGCACGGTTCATTCCCTCAACTATTGCAAGTTTTACATGCAGCAGTGTCTCTGTACTTTTGTTTGACGGAGAAAGTTGACAACAAGACAGTGATGATTTTATGATTCACAATTGGCGTCATTTCATGAATCTGAGCAGTAATAGCAATGTGGATCCATTTGCATCTTTTGAAGTCAATTATGAGAAGTTTCTATGATTATGATGCTTTGTTCTTTCAGTGTCAGGTAGATTGCGATGTGATCACGCTTACGAAAATAATTTCATTATAAAAAAGTTGAGCTTTTAGTAGTGGCAACCCATTGAATTGCCAATCTAACAAAATATATTACCTCTCCAAGTTGTCATGCCATGTCGGATTTGTGGAATACTATTCTTTATTTTGTATTACTATAATAATCAGTCAAATTCGTGTACATTTCTGATAAAGCAAAAATATGCATATCTCACAGGTTGTACCCGGTCAATAAATGCTGAGTTGATACTCTACCTTATCTACCTACTCTATGTCATGTAATTAGTTATTTAATGAATAAAAAACCTTTATTAATCCTAGAGCACCATAAATGCATATTCATTCAGGATTTCATTCGGGTAATCCCCTAGAAAATCCTGCAGGACTAAACGAAGTTTCGTCCGGATTTAAAAGAAAATTCCTTTAGGAAAAGGTTCCATAATACTGCAAGAACTGGTCTACAGGAATCCCGAAAAAAATAATCCGTCGGAAATAGCTATTCCTCTTAGTGGAACTTGAAATATGATAGAATTAGAAAGGGCTCATGTAATCTTTGACAAATCTGTCTGGCGGCGCACAAGAGTTCATCATTTGCTTGTGTTGTTTGTTGACTTCTCCTTACAGAAAAGTCTCATGTAATTACATGAGAAATTGCTTCTATAAATTATTTGACAATTTGGAGCGTTTTCGCTAATATTACAGGAGCATTTGCTAATTTATTATTGGAGATCACCATTATAACTTGAGAGGAAATGTAAGATCTTCCTCGTCAATCAAGTTTTTAAAGAGTGTCAAGTGGAGTTGGCAAATTAGGCGCACTTGCTCATGAAATTGAATGTGAACTGACTTTATTGAAGCAATGCACCTGTAATTTCATTAACAGAGCAACTGCCCATGAAAATGCGCATGAAAATATATTAATGGCGCACTTGCTCATGAAATAATGCGAGATTTCAGGGTTTACTGAGGAAAATGCTCCTGTAATTCATTATTGGCGCATTGCTCATGAAATTACAGGAGATTTCAGGGTTTATTGAGGAAAATGCTCCCGCAATTTCATTAATGGTGCCATTGCTCATGAAATTACAGGAGATTTCAGGGTTTACTGAGGGAAATGCTCCCGCAATTTCATTAATGGCGCCATTGCTCATGAAATTATAGATTTCACAACTTACTGTGGAAAATGCTCCTGTAATCCCGTTATAGGAGGAAAAGCTAGATTTTTCCATGAAAGTTATAATGAGAGTCAGTGTAAAAAAGCTAAAATGGAATTGTAAAAGACAAAAATCAACAAATCATTGTCCTGCTAAGCTAAAATGTTTCAAAATGTCAATAGAATTCATTTTGGCTTTAGATGGCTGTTTCTAACTTTTCTCAGAACTCTTGTCAGAGCTGTTTAAGAAGCACTATCTTTGGGGACCTACACAAAAATCACAACTCAGGGACTTTAGGGCTACACCTTAATTTTTAAACCCCATTGTTCAAATATTTATCTGGCATTTATTTATACAATCATTTTCACTAAATATTCATTTCTCTAAGTAATCTTTAGTATTTAAAAAGTTTCAGCAGATTCAGTGTTTAATCATTACAAGCATACTGTGAATGAAATAATGATATTACTTACAGATAAAGCGTAATGTGTCGATGTTGAAAATGCAGCGATTTGATTAATGTTGACTGGAACGTCCAGGTTTTTGAAAATATTGCCTCTACATTGTTATTGCAAATTTGGCAATATGACCATTGCATGCAACACCTCTGTAAGAATCGCAAATTTTAAATCCTTTCAAATTCGTATGAATGATGATATTTAGGCTTCATATCCCATATTTTTATGTTTTATCCCGGACATAGAAAATAGCAACATCATAGAAAGCCTTTATCTTTAGACAGGGATGTCTATGAAACATAGAAAGTGTTAGGGATTTCCAACTCTTCATCCGTAGGATTTAGCGTATGCCGGTTTTCTATGCTTTATAGACATCCCTGCTTTAGAGAACTTCTTATGTAAATTTCACATAGTCTAAAGTTTTCACGCACCAAGAGATCAACCATAGAGATGTTGCTGGTCAGAATATTGATGAAAATGGACCGCCTATAAGGTCTGCTATTGATCGCATCAAAGAAAATTGTGAAAGTTGCCGTCTCTAGTTCATCTGCCACATGATGTTCGCACCAATCCTCCCCAAAATCTTAAGTTTGGTCCTATAATTTCAAGTCAGTATCCACCTACGTCTCGATTAAGATTACACCTCTCTCCCAAGCTATTGTAAGGATAATTTTCATTTCATTGACGGTTTACCTCCAAATCAGCATAATAGTGCCTGATGAACAAGTTTCATGTTTTCTTATTTTGTTTTGAGTAGTGACATTTCGGCTCAGAAGGATTCTGACTAATGTGGCAAAAATATGAGACTTTGAATCAAATACTGGGGTATTGAAGATTACCATGGTTACAATATGCATTTCTTTCACTCATTCGGAAAAGGACAAAAGATATATATCTCGAGGCTCGACTACTGATGTTGTTTCGTACACTGTAAACCCCAGGGCATTAAATTTTGCTTGAATTAGGCACGAACTTTAGGCATCAATTCTAGCCAACACAAGGCACAAGTTGGCATCAAGGTCATAGTGCCGAGTTCGTGTCCATTGATTTTTCTTTCGATTTCATTGGATAAACAAACATTTGGTTTGGTACCTTTTAGTGCCTTGTGACGCCTACTGCTGCCTCGAGGCATTAGTAAGGCACTAACTAGGCGCTAATTGGCATTAACTAATTGAGAGGAGTCATTGCTCATGCACACTAACAGGGCAATTTATTTTGCAGGCATTTAAGACCACAGGCACACCTGATAAGTCACAGCCGCAAGAGGAGCTCGATACGTAAGCTTCAATGAGAGCTGGTAGAGAGGCTAGGCCATAGGACATCAGCCGCCTTTGATTAGGCACACAAGATAAGCCACAAACCAAAAGATATAAGCCATAAGTGCAAGCTACAAGCCAACAGTTGGTTGAGAGTCCTCGGCGATGATTTTCAATAGGACCGACGTTGTGATATAAAGACATGATCGATTGGCCGAATCTTTGTCTTACCGTATTTTACCATTCACCAAATCATGCAAGAGCCCTGGGTGTTAGTCGAAAGTCAAATTTCTCTGGCAGACCCATCTGGCCAGAGAGGTCTGTGAGAGGGTTGTGATCTCGAAGCGTGAGGATTCAAGTCTGACCATATGCGGCAGTTAAGTCTATGGATGCCTCCATTGACAGAAAAGTTAGATTCATCACTGCACAGGATGTTCGGAAGTTGATCCTCATTTGCTTCCAACCAATCACAAACTCAAGTCGTGCTGATTTATCAGATTCCAGCAATTGCGGGAAGAAGTTGGTGGCGGTAGTTTTGAATAAAGTCTTTCAAATTCGATTACATAGTTCGTTTTTTAAAATTATCTCTCTAATTTATGAAGCAAGATAGCCATCAACTAATGATATTTTCATATTGTTGTCTTAATGACTTAAAATGTGTGAGTATACTTTTTGCTCCACTTCTTTCACTTTTGAAAATATTTGAATTTTAAATTTTATATGGTTTATGTCAGGAGCATCTATAAAATTTTGGCCGACAGTTGAGATTTATGCATGTATACAGTCTGATGTCATGGCCCTACCTGAACATATAATATATATATATATATATATATATATATATATATATATATATATATATATAGCAAGGTATAACAACCACAAAAAGTCATTCAACAACGTCCGGTATAAGAACGAAACCTCATTGTCAACGTACATCTGGTCCCTCAAATATCAAAGATCACCATACAGCATTAACCCAGCTTCTGGTCTGTTCTGGTCTGTTAACCCAGCTTTAAAAGTCTTAATTTCATCTCGTTGAGTCTTTTGCGTTGGTTATCATTTTCTGACACTATTCTTCGGATACGATTCGCAAGTGTGAATGGAATATTGCGTATTACATGACGAGGATGACCAGAATTGAAAGGTAGGTACGCATGGCTGTCCGTTGGCTTATGATAAATGTCTCTCTCAATCACATTGTCACGTCGATAAACCAAAACATCCAGAGAAGCATTGCATTAAATATCTAGGACCCACCTTAAATCGTGACATGTAGTTTTGCTCTTGTCTACTAATTTGATATCTGACTTTGCCATGATGACATCCTGCTTTTATCCGCCATTTGATTTCTTGGTCTACGTTATATAGAATGTATGAATGCTTAGATTTCAAATTATTTTTGTATGTCAGTTTACATTAAAGATCAAGCCCTTGACAAGCCTGGTGACAGGTAGAAACCGGTCGGGCATTTCAGTTGAAATTGAGTTTTTCTTTGATAATTCCGTGTCATACTTTTGTTGGAATTATATATATATATATATATATAATAATGTAACTAAGTTGATTGATGAAAACAGAAAAAGTCATGAGTGGTGTTACCGGTTTCTGTGATTTTATTCACATCCTCAGACACCAAGTTCGACCACATTCAGACACCAGCGTCGGCATATCGCTGTCCTGTCAATGTTCCTTTCACTACGATTGATGGTGTTTTTCCATTGTACCAGATACCGGCCCAAACTATAACACTACCGCCGCCGTACCGGTCGTGTTCTTTGACGCAACATGGAGCAAATCGATCACTTGGCAAGTGATGAACACGGATCCGACCATCGTTGAAATCGAGAGTAAACATCGATTCATCAGTCCAGAGCCCCCGTTCCCACTGGCTGTCACTCTACGACTGATGACCTTGACACCACGTCACTCGTCTCCTTCGATGTTCCAGGCTCAGCGGAATTCTCACAGCGGGTCGTCGAGACTGTATGCCAGCTTCTCGCAATCTTCGATATGCAGTTCGAACGCTTCAGGCAACTTTTCCAGCAACCTTCCAGTACACAATTAGCTTCGGGACGGACACAAATCTGTTTCTTTTAGCAGCTAAAACTAAACGTGCATCTGTCCGCTTGGATGATACCCTTGGTCTTCCTGATCCGTTCTTCTTTCCACATTTCCTTCTGCATTCCAACGACACCACCACCTCCATATAACGACCCTTGAAATTTTCAATTCTTTCGCAACAGTTGTAGAACTTTGCCCACAACGCATCATCCCAATTGCCACTCCTCTGGTAAAGTTATCGTGCGCCATTTCATAAGTCAAATCTGGTCAGCAGTAGGTGGTGATTCTGTTCAACTTCTATCTGTTACTGTGATCAATATCAAATTTTGAAATTTGATGATCCTACATCATTTCCCTTATCATATGGAGTTCAATGTTGATACATAGAAAGCGAGATATCATCTTAAACCATAGAAAAGAATGAAACAAACTTCCATTCAAGTCAATGATAGTTTATATCGCAAATTTTTGAGAAATCGCAATTTTAAAAAATTGTGAGGAAATCAGTAAAAAAATGACCTCATATTTGTAGTTTTAAAGGAAACTGCGTCAAACAACTCCATGAAATACGGTAGTTAAGCCTATATACATCATATATTTAGTGGCAAATGCAAATTATCTGTATTATATACATACTGAAAGCTTGTTATTGTTTATAAGTAGCATAATATGCGTTTTACAGCAAATTTAATTTCAGCCGTAAAATTAAGTTAAAAGTGCTTGTAATTTCAAACGATAACATGTCTAATGCATGTCAGTGGTTGCCTATAAATCAAACCTCAGCGTTTATGTCCATCAAATTATGTCAGCAAATATTTTTTCTCAGTTCATAATTTTAGCGCGCATATTGCATCCTCAGAAGCATGGATATCCGACCATTCTTCTTTATACACGCATCGATTGTCTTTGGCTGCTATGTCCTGCTGTCGGATATCTAAGTTTGAACAAGTAGATGACGCGTGCGTCCGTGTCCGTCCTTTTCACACATCAGTCATCATACCATAGCGCATCACGAGATCGAAACAATACTCATTTGAAACACACATCTAATAGAGGTGCGTGCATGACGTGATGAGTCATCACTTCGTATTGATATAATCTTACATCAATTCTCATGAAAGCAATCGAGCGAAATGGCTGCAGCCTGTACAATCGTCGACGAAATTCATGACCGAAATAGAAAGAAAGTTTGTGTTATTTGTTATCGCAAATCGTCTCGAGCCTTATCACCGAAGGAAACTAACTACGTAAGAGAACATCTGACTGATAATTTTACCATCCATAACTCAGATTTTCATAAATTTGAATGTAAATGCGAATGTCGAATTTGTACCGTCGCGAAGAAGAACAAGCAAGATGCCATCAAACTTAAACGAAAATCTGGTCGTCCTACTACGAATCAACAATAGGTTAAAGTTGACTATAAAGTCTGTGGTAATTGTTATACTAAACTCTATCGAGGCTGCAGTCATTCGGCACAAATGTATTTTTCCATACGACAAAGTTTCTAACGCCGAGGCTCTACTCGATTCTCCAAATGCAAAAACAAAGGAACGGGTTGCTGCCCGAATAATCAAAGAATCTACATTGAGTAAGCCTGTAACAACGGTTTACACTTCCTCAATTCAATCCAAGGAAATCAAATCGCCAGACTTGTCTCACATCCAAAAAAGACTTAATCTTACCACACGAGGGGTAAACAAGCTTTCTCATGATCTGAGATCATGCGGTTCTGTTGAAACAGGAGTACGCGATAAACTTTTTCAGATTAACCATACACTCGACGATTTTTTTGATCTTCGTTTATTGGAATATATTACTCAAACATCGTCGGACCATACACAAGAGAAGCAATGGACTGCTGTTTGTAATGACTTGAGTTCATTCATTGATTTCGTCATTGACAAGCGTGATCTCGATTCTGTATTGATCAAAATCGGCATCGACGGTGGAGGAGGATTCTTAAAGTGCTGTTTATCGATTTTTGATCCATACTCCGATTCATCTGCGTCCCGGAACAGTGATTTTATGGACTCTGGTGTAAAAGTGTTTCATCATCGGAATTGTGCCGGAAATTCAGGAGTCATATTACAATCTCAAGCAACTCTGGCTAAATGCTGGCATCAACCAGCTTGAAAGAGATTTCACAATTGCATCGGATTTAAAACTTTGCAACATTCTTTTAGGCTTGATGTCACATAGCTCACAACATCCGTGCTGCTGGTGTGATACTGCCAAGCAAGATATGAATTGTGTTGGATTACGGAGGACATTGGAATCACTGAAGAATCTTTTCTGGGACTACTTCGACAGCGGATCAAAGAAAGTAAAGGCCAAAGAATACGGTAATGTGATTCATCCCCCGATTTTCAGTGACAATATTCCAGACTCCACAGCTATTGTTCGCGTTATACCTCCGCCAGAACTACATCTTTTGACCGGGCCAGTCAATACCATGTATTGTGCAATGCAAAAAGTTTGGCCAGAGGCAGATGAATGGCCAAAACAGTGTAATGTGAACAGAAAATTGTCACACGGAGGAACATTCACTGGAAATTCCAGTCGAAAGTTACTACGAAATGTCCATGTACTTGAGGAGCTTGTACCTCAGCGATGCATTCATTTTGTTCAAGCTTTCTATGATTTTGATGGTGCAGTTCAGTCTTGCAATGGAAATCGATTGAGCGCAGATTTCGAAGACAGAATCAAGAAGTTCAGATCTTCTTATCTGAAACTGAAGATTCCTGTCACACCGAAGGTGCATGCAGTTTTTTTCATATTGCGGAGTTTTGCAATTTTACCGGCCAAGGTTTAGGGCCATGGAGTGAACAGACCAGCGAATCTACGTCACTGTTGTAGCTGAACATTATTTATCATCTTCCGATTTTATTAAGCGTAACATTCGATGTTTAATTCACTTGACGTCTTTCACATAGAGATCAAGCGAGGCCATGAGGAGCTGGTTTTTGATTTATAAAAACAATGTTATTGTTAAAGTGTTCAATATAGTTCAATATTACAATGTTATTGTTCTGAGTTTTCTGAAGTCTGGCATATGCATTCAATATAGGAGGATAGGAGGTGAGTGAGTCAGTAGTCGTGACGCAGAAGTATATTCATGCAAAGTTGCTATGCTACCATGGATCGATCAACAACGTCTGTTCTTACTGCAGTCTTGGCCAAACGTATTAATGCGCCACGCTTTAAGCTGACATCACTTGGGTGTCGAGTCGAAACTCGGAACTCAGCATTAGCAGCGTGAAACAAAGTCATTTTCTGATGAACTGTTTCGGCTAATATTCGCTTTGCAGTTACTCAATGACTTTTCAACGGAAGGCCAATGCGAACTTAATTTACAATTGCAGTTTCACCTGACTTTGTAGCGTCGTGAAGGATTGCATTTCTGTCAAACAAGTGAGGAAGAGAACATATCCCATAAATCCTGTCAAACAAGATGCGGAATCGAACCTTCTTTATCACGTGCGCGGAAAGGGGACGGTTATCAAGATCGACTGCTCTTTTACATGACAAGATTCCAGACCTAGGTGAGAAAATATAATCAATCTCAATCATTTTATGCAATAAAAATATTACGATAAGTGAAAATGTAGGATTCAAAATTTAGGAAAATTACATGTCTGTCAGCTTCCTATGTTTTGAAAGTTACTGATAACCTGTTAAATTTAATAAAAAGCACGAAAACTTGAAGTGCTATTAGTTAAGTGATCGTGTGACTTATTCATCTGTTTACTGACATTCATTTAGATTTGCTAATTCTTATCCCTATTAAGAAATAGCAGCATTATGTTTGAACTGTGTGCTGTCTGTGCAGGCCAGATATTAAGCGCACGATGAGGTCAACAAAGTCATTCCCCGACAACTCGTGAAGCGATGATGACCAGGCCAGATCCCTTACACTAACATTTTTTCAACTAAAAAAGGTTGTGGCAAGGCAGTGGTCATGTGAAGATTTTAAATGGCAGTAGTGGATGAGAAGAAGAGGGAGATCGAGAGAGAACAATGTACACACGAGCAACAATAATGCGTAGAATAGACGAAGTCAAATGAAGCGGTTGACATCGCTGCGCTTCACGTTGTCGTCTATAATGCAAAAAGTACTTGTCCGATCTGCATAAAGTTTTGATGTAGGTAGAAAATATGCTTAAGTAGGCCTACGTCTACCCGAAGCTTGGTGACGATTGATATTTTTTTGCAGATTTTAGACAAATTTGAAATCCTGGGGATAATCGAGTTTCCGCACTCATCAGATAGTGAATAACAATTTTATGGATTAACATCTTTCAAACAGAAATTATCGAACAAATATGTAAATGTGATAAAATGTCTCATGATCAAATTGAAAAATGACAATATGAAAAAACATTAAAAATTTCGCAAAATCAGGAGTTTCTTAAATATCATTTTCTCAAATTATATCATGGTAAAATATCAAGTTTCAAAGTCTTTTGAAATTATTTTGAAGAATACTCGAGAGCTCAATATTCTGATGCTTAATCCACCTTTTATTCCTTACCTGATCATTCTTGTAATTGATGATTTATATCAAGAATAACTCATTATGAAGTAAGCGCTGAATAGAATGGTGATTTAGGTTTGACCGATCAAGAAGCAAATCATATTAAGTATCACAAGTCAACTGCAGAACACGACCATTCGAGTTCATCGCTGACACTCCAACAGCATAGTTAACGAAATGAGGGGAAGATTGCCCGTTTCAAATGCCAACAATCATATCCTGCAATTGCATTATGCTTACCCTGGGCAGGGAGTCCTCTGAGCATAGGATTCGCTAATTCTTTCAGTCATAGTTAAACTTGAGATCATTTTTTCATTTCCTTCAGAAAATTATTTATTGTGTAAAAACGTCTCTACATGAACATCTGTATGTCGTATGTTTAATTTCAATATTACCAAATTTCTTGCTCTTTATTTTCCTTAAGACAGTAGGACATTATGCATTCTCTTGAAATAGTGCATGTGAGCTTAACTTAGACTGTGCGCAGTGAAGCCATCTAGATAAATGTGTAAATGCGATGCGATTATAGCATTAAACGCTCGTTACCTGAGTTTTGCTCCTGCAATTGGCGCAGTATGTTGCTGATGCGCCGTGAGAGATAAGCTACCAACGGAACTCAATGAACTCCTCGATCCTCTCTCACTAATGAATATTTGGAGATTATAATTTGTTAGTGATATTTATTCGACAAAATTTGATCAGATCTTGAAAAACTGCAGATAAAGCTCTTATAACTATAAGAGAGGTGCCGACATGATAAACTTTTAATCATTCTTGACTTTTTGTACAAACAACGTTCAGTAGCCCTTAATTTCTTATGGCACCGGATTTTACAGAAAGTCCCCCCAAATAACAAGCTTCAGGATTTTCGCTTCCGGTAGCTTGCCGCGGAGTAAGCTTTAGGGAGGTATTCATTTGAGTGCGCTTGATCAATCTTTGCTTCACGCTGCTACGTCAGGACAATTGACACTTCTCTGTTCTTCTTCTCAACCATGAGCCAACATGAATATTAATTTCGAGGGAAAATAGAAATCCTTTCACTTGAAGAGCATTATCAGCATAATTTCACCTTAAATAAACTCCAACATTGAAGCAATGCAATTGATTGGCATCATCTTCGGGATGGACTGAGAGTTTCAGGAGCTTATCATCATTATAGACCATCGACCAAATCAGATCAGAAATAACTTTTTAGCATGACAAAATTGAGTTTGATACGATGAAAAAATCAGTTTCAAAGCGTCGAACCACGCATGTTCTCTTTCTCCTGTGATTAAGCATCACTGGGATGGAACAGGCCGCGGGCACGGCCTTCCGATTAATTTTAATGGGTCTATGTTGAGCATAATTGTTCATCAACACATGAAGAATTTGTATCATATATGAACAACGCTGCATAATAAAGCTTTACTTCCAAGCTAACAATTAGCAAACTCCAAAATGAAGTACATTATTTTTGCTCCAGATCTTTCACATTGCATGAAATTATACCCCTTTTGTAAAGTAAGATTCACGCTATCCCAAACGGTGTCTGTGTGATAATTAAAAATGAGGCCCAAGCCACTGGTGGCAAAGGAATGTTCAGAAATCCGCGGACGGAACTCGTATTGCTACGATCACTTTAATCAAAATAATGATGAAATCAAGATTTTTGACTCAAGATATTGGTACGTGGCTATCTCGAAAGTGGAAGCGCTCAAATTATAGGGACTATCAAAAAATCAAAACTTTCAACATTTTCCAAAATTTTCCAATTTTTTCCATAATTTTCCACGGAAAATGTTGATTCAAAATTTTCCGAAAAAATTTTCATCACTATTTACTGTACAAGACAATTTGCTGTTTTGCATTATGTCTACTATTTTTCCTCATAATTCGTTGAGCTAGTGGCGAACTGCTAGCGACAATACAGCAGAAAGAATTTCGCTATCAACATGATATGCAGTGCTTATTGTGTTCTGCATTACATCATCATATAAATTTATAATACTGCTCAATATTCGCTAAAAAATTAATATTACTTTTTAGGTGATTTTAGGATAGTGAAACAGGAAAGAGAGAAACAGAAAACGACAAGGCAAACTCATGGCACAAGAGGCGTCCAAATGTCAGATGCTAGATGTATTGTGGCAAAGAGCAAAGATAAGTACAGATGCATGTGAAGGGACTGCAGAAGCATCGGCATGTGTAGGAGAGAGTGACAATCAGGAAGCAGATGTGTTTACTTCACACACAATCAGCGGAGATGATATTGTTACTGCAAAGCCTACTATCTCCACTGATCCAAATTCAGATGGCCGCAATGTCGATTTGGATTATGAGTCGGAAATTGGAGTACCGGTAGCATCATTGTCAATGACTTCAAGAAGCAGTAAATTATGGTATCGCGGTATGAAAGTTGATTTGACTTGGCTGGTGGCAAAGAATGATTGTTTGAGGAGGTTCTCTCAAGGAGCAGGTGAAGGTAAACAAAGACCATTTATTCAATGCATTTCATGTGATGAATATGAATACTTTGCCAAGACTCTATCAAAGAATGGTGTTGTACCAGTCGCATCTGGAATTCGAGCGAAGTCAAAAGATCGATTGTGTCTAGTTATTGATCATCTGCTATCGGATTTGCACATGAAGACAATAAGGATCACATAGAACTCCGGAAAACATGGACTAATTGTTATCCGATGACCATCCATGGATCAAAATTTTGAAGAAGCATCAGGGCAAGCATGATCATTTCAGTAAAGGAACTGAAGAATAACGCATGATTGTCGCCGGTCAGTCGTTGACCGGCCGCTCAAAAGAGCGGTCGGCGAAAGCATAAAAACAGCTTGAGATGTCCGTTCAGATGCATTCCGACCGATTCCAACTTTGATACACAGTCAATGTTCAGTGACGCTTTTTGCTAATGACATCAAGGATCGGGAGATGAGTGGATTGGATGTCATGGTGAAAGGGAGCTGGCTGAAGAAGGAGAAACTCCCATGTTTCCTGGGCACTACCTATGATATCGTGTTTGCCTTCAGGGAACAAGTGGAGAAGGTATTGTAGAAGAGTGAGAAGGGTGTTTGTTTGATGAGACGGTTGGCTGGGAAGGACTGGGGATAGAGCAAGGAGTTGTTGAGGGTGACGTATATTGTGTTGGTGAGGAGTATTCTGTTGTATGGTACGTCGGCGTGGGCACCGTGGCTGTCCAATTCGTTGTATAGCAAGATTGAGAGGGTGCAGTTGGAGGCAGCGACAGTGATTGGAGGTACGGTGAAAAGCGCAACGAGGGAGGAGGTGTTGATGGAAGCAGGTCTTTGTGAGGATAAGAAAATGTGCGGAAGGTCTATGGATGAGTGAGTTCGAGAAGTAATAATAATAATAATTCCTTTATTCAATGAAATGGAAATCAAAAAGACAATTAAGATAGACTATGCAAGGTACAAATTCTCAGTGAAATAACAACTTATAAGATTGATTCAAGTCCATTGTAAATAATACTTGAATATACTGTGAAACAATTCCTCCTCCTGCTCGTTAGAGCTGTAGGAACAGAAACTCGATTGTCTGTGATTGATGGAACTAATGATTGTAAGGGATGTCAAGTGAGTTCGCTGACCAGAGTAGCTTCTTGTAGGATGACTTGTACTTATCAAAGAAATGGTTGCAGCTAGCAAAGGCACACGAACAAAATGAAGAACAGATGATACGTATTTGAGCGTGGGGATGAGAATCCTAGGAAGAGCTGGGGATTCAAGGCGTTTGGTAAGGAGGGATGATTTGGTGATCTTGCGCCAGAAGGTTGTTGGGTAATACGATTCGTGAAGGGATCAGGCGGATGAAGATGGTGCAAGGTGAGAGACCTTGGAAGGTGTGGAAAGGTGTTCAATGGTTGGTGGAAGGTGGGAAGTGTGAAGATGAGCAGAGCAGTAAAAGAGTGGCGACTCAGAAAGATGATGAGTGTGGGTGAAGTGGATGTGACGCTGTATATGGACGGGTCGGTGGTTGATGGATGCAGAAGAGGTGGATCAGCAGTAGTTATCACCAGTGGATCACCAGTGGATCCAGTCTTAGATGGTGAAATGTTGAAGAGAGCGGGTGTGATTGCTTTTTCGTTTCAAGCGGAGTTAGGGCGTTGTTGCAAACGATGAAATGGCAGTTTGGCCATCAAGATGACTGGACTAGTGTGATGGTGGTGTCTGATAGTCAGTCAGGACAAACTGCTATGATGAGGGCTGGTAGTAGAAGAATGAACAGTTGCCTTGGGGAGATTTTTCGGTTGGGCATGCAGTTGGGCGATGCACGGAAAAGGATGGTGTTCTTGTGGGTGCCCGGTCATTGTGGGAAATGAATAGGCGGATGAGGCGGCTAATAGACCTAGAAGTGAAGACCAAGAGGATGCAGAGTGCTTCTACGAGGTAGTCAAGAGTTGGTGGAAGAAACGGGAAGTAGTTGATGCGTGGTCTCATGAAAGATGTGGAAAAGTGTATGGTGAGGGTGTGAAGCACATTTGGAGAGCAGGTGGTCCCGGGAAGAGAGAATGAGTATGGCCTGTTTGAGATCTGGACACTCTCTTGGGTTGGGGGCATACACAAAGAGAATTGGGATCGATGGGTCCGGTTTTGTCGTCGATGTGGTGAGGAGGTGTTGGAGTCTGTTGAGCATGGCAGAGTGTGTTGTTGGTGAAAGGAAGCATGATGAGTTGGAGATTTCAACTAATAGTTTCTCTGTTTTATGTTGTAGACCGCAGGAGATTCTGCAGTACTGGCGGTGGTGGAGGCCGGTGAGTCTAGTCTGAGCCAACGACGGCAACGTCAACAACAACAACGGCAAGAGTTCATTTAATAAACTCGAAACTTGAGAAATGCAGGAGCGCTTGGGCTCCAAATGTTACACTCTTAATGTTAACAAGAGAAAGTCGAAACGGCTATCTCTTTGGCGATGAAATTAATACTGAGTTGTTGCTCTTCACTGTTAATTGAAAAGGTCTATAAGGGTCAGAAAATGTCTAATATAACGTCTAACCGCGAAATCATGGATACATCTAGACCCTCTAGACCTTCGTAGACCTCCCCAGACCATGTCAGACCAACTTAGTCCCTGATTGGACCTTCAAATGAGAGCATATTTTCTATTTTGGTGAATGTCATATTAGGCTTAAAACTATTCCAGGCTTAATAACGGTAAAGAAATTTCATTCAAATGCGATGTTTTAGAAAAGATTGTTTAATGGGCTTTTCAAGAATTACGTAATCCTTTTCTTCAGGATTTTGAACCCTTTGTCCAATAATCAGTCCCGTAATCACCGATGAACCCCTTCCAAAACAACACAGATAAAGTAATCGCTCAGTCATCAATCTCTCAGAAAGAATTGAGTTTTTCCGCTATCATTGTTTACAATATTGTTTCATTGCGTTTGATTAGTCAATAATTATTCATTTCAAAATAAACATAATGAATGATAATTTTCAGAAGTAATTTGTTTGACCAGTGTTCCTTCAGACAGAATTTTCCCGTTATTCTGTAAGATTGTGACATGACAGAATATCGGAAAAATTCTTTCGAAGGAACACTAGTCAAGCAAATTATTTCTAAAATTTATCATTCATTATATTCATTTTGAAATGATTAATTTCCGGGTTGAAAAAAGCCGAGATAATTTATCTCATATATAATTGATGGTGATAGATTTTATAAATATTAAGTAATTGTTTTATAAAACAATCAAATACTTTATATTTGATATTTTTTAATAATTTTTGATGCATATTTGATTGTTATTTGATAAATATTATCATATTCACTTCAATGTTCAAATCTGAAACATTTTACAAATATTTATAAATTAATTTGTCTAAATAACAAAAATATTTCTGCATACTTATATGCTTATCTAAACAGAGCAGTGAGATCTGAACTTATCTGTTGGGCTACCTGATAACAATGTTTGCGTCAAATGATATAAATATCAAAACTTTTTATCACTGGCCAGCAGCTGGTGTCAAAACGGAACCGAATCTCCAGGACAAATGCGTGAACAATTAAATTGCCATTAATTAATTGGTGCCATTAAGAATTGCAATTACAATTGATGCCTGCCACCAAATAATGGCAATTAATTAATTGCTTCGATGCATTTAAGTTTGATAGATTCCGATTAATCCAAAATTTAATAAAGTATGCAATCATTTTTTTGCAATTCTGAGTTAGAGTGACTGACTTGTCGGTCAGCAAATTAAAAGGGCATCATTTGTACAGAACCACATCAGCTGGAAGCTGTTTTGTCTCCTGATACGTTTGAACATCCATTAGGGGATGTTTCACAATGTAACTTGTAATAGCGGCGTAGCAGAAGCGTGTCGGTCTAATGGTCTTCAGATCAGATTGAAGTCGATGTAGTTTGATTTCACAGACAAGCACAAACAGCACCCCATCTTTCCCATATTTTGTTAATGCTTAAAGTTCTACAACAATATGTGCGTTTACTTCTCCTTTTCATGTCTTTCGAGGACTACTTCTGTTAATGCGATCGAGTGACGTCAAGCTTGCCTCACACTTTTTTAGATCATTGCTTTATACAGTGACTCACGCATAGTGTGTGTGTGCGCGCGCGCCCCCGCCGTCTATGGCGCGCATTGACTTACTTTGCTGTCGTTTCTTTTAACAATGCGTGACCTGATAGTCTGGCTATACTTGTGCGCGCGTTTCGATATGCGTTCCTCAGTCGAACGGTAGCGCAGTGAATCGTGAAGCATCACTGGATGCCAGTAAATTTTCTTGTTGATTCTATGCATTGGCGAACTCTGAATTCGTGAAACTTCTTCGAATTATACGAAATATGATTGAGGATGTGTGAATCGAATACCTGTGTGACTCAATTTCTTCCAATTCTATCAAGTTTAAGTGCGGATAAGGAAAGAACGGATGCCACGTAAAAGAAGGCGAGACGATGAGGCGCACTACAAACCAAGTTATTATTCCATAAACTGTGAGTTAAATTGAATCTTAGCCGTAAACGTGCACCTTCATGGTTTCCTTTTTGGTCTAATGTACTTCAGATTGTCGAGAAAAAGTGAATATACTTTTTTAGACTTACGGAAGTATTTTTTTTAATTAAAAAGAGAGAGAGACAGAGCATTCTCGAATTAGGTGACATGTTTGATCTGTCTATATGCAACACTTTCTTCGTGAAACTGGAGAACCACCTTATTACGTATAATAGCGGTGGAAACAAGAGCCAGATAGACTTCGTCCTTGTCCGAAAGAGAGATTTGAAGGAAGTTCTTAATGTGAAGGCAATACCAAATGAAGAATGCGTCCAACAACACAGCCTTGTAGTCACCGATTACTCCATCAAGAAGATCAAAACCTTAAGGAAGAAGTTTGTCCCCAGACTGAAGTTATGGAAACTTCGTGATCCTTGAAAGTCCATGAAAGGTTTGAAGCCGAGGTGAAGAGAAGAGCTAGTGAAGTGGAGATTGCAACAAATGTGGAGGATAAGTGGAGTGCAATGAAGACCATTTGGTTCGAGGCAACTAAATTAACATGCGGCATCTCTGGCGCTAATGGGAAATCGGCAGTGTCATCATGTATGTTTGCAGGATATTCCAAGTTCAAATAAAAAATATAGCCAATTTCACCATCATCATCGATAGCTTGAATATTTTCTTCGTTTAAAAAACAGCTTACTTCACTATCATTCAACCATTTAAAATTTGAATGTGGTAGACTCTTACTAAGTGAAGAACCGTAAAGGTTATTGACATCAATGTAAGATAAGTGACGACTTTCATTTGTATTATTTTGTAATTCCGAAATGCGTGCACGTACTCTGTGAATGTTCGTAAAAGTCATTCCACCCCTTATTCCTCTTTCGAAGAGATTATGCATACTTTCATCTTGTATGTAGTGTGGAGGATCAATAGATGTTAAATTTAAAGCTGAAGTAAAGCTAAGATGTGGAAGGCTAACGATATGTACAGGATCTACTTCATATTCACTTTGACTTAGTAACCTAAAAACTTCAAAAATATCTGCCAGTACTAATACATCCAGTTTCAGATATGCAAGCATGTAATCACCAAAAGTGTTACAATTGAGAGCAAACCACGCATTACTAGCGTGTTCATATTCTTTATCTGAACGATGTTCACGAGTGAGATCATTATAAATTCACATTGTGGTGGCAAACATTTCTCTGACAATGTATTTAGACTTTCGAAATAACAGTAGGGAAACACTCCCTTCTGATAAAGAATGTCATTTGTTAGCAGGGGAAATTCATTTCTTAGGTTTTCTACATGTTCATGAACTTGCAATCCTCTTGGTAACTCACTCAATGATGCACTTAAAAATTGATAAGAATCTATGAATTTTAACTTGAACTAGATTGTTTTTCCTTTGTATTCGTTCACAGGGACGCTGGCGGATAGAGTTATATACTTTTCAGCTGTTGCTGCTACTACTTCCAATTTCCATGACTTCTTCTCTCCAATTGCTTTATAACAAACGATATGACTATCATAATTCTTAAAATTATGGAAGAAGATGGGTAGTTCCCGCCTATTTAGTTTTAATCGAAGATTGCATTTACTGCATATTGTTTGTCTGCATCTTCCTGTTAAATGGTCGTGATCTCTTACTTTTATGCAATCATCACTAAACGCAGCTTTACATTTATTACAAGTTTTTACATTTTTATGTTTTTTTCTTCATCAGAAGAAAGAGACATTGGTTGCCGGCTTATTGCACGCTGATTATCATACAAGTTTTGAGATATATTTTCTAGGTGATCCAAGAAGTCCATAATACAATTCTCTCCTTTAAAGACATAATATTTGTTTTCAAATCTGGACTGGAGAGCTCTATGCCAAACATGATAAACACAACTGCTGCCGGTTTGTGTACTTTATTGTTAATGTAGCACTCTATATCTGCATAAACAACTAAAGGAGGACTTAATTGATATTCCAATTTACTTGTGCTTACCTCCACTTGTTTAGGCATTCTTTCTATTTGTACCTTTCCACGAACACAAAATTGATAATGTCGCTCCAAAGTTGTCTTATATGTAAACGATTGGGTACATCGATCGCAGAAAGGTTTGTATCTTCTATTTATTTTTCTATATAATCTTGATAGTTTTCTGATTCCACAATAGTGTGCACGTTCATTGTTTATAATTAGTAGTATATTCATAGTTCGTTTACCAATAAAATTGCTGCTATATCGAACACCTTTTACTCCTTTTTCGTAAAGGTGAATGTTGACTTTAATGTCATAATTTATCTCAAACTTAGGAATATCTTTAATTGATACTGGTGTAGAGATGTCATTCATATTTAGTTCAGATGTCTATTTACTATATGATTTTATCTCATTCCTAGAATATGATACATCATTGTAATGTAGCATTGATATAACTGAATACAAGAACAGTCATTTGCATTTGAATGTACATTAATTACAGCCTTCGAATCTTTCAGACTCTGGTAGATTAAGTGCTTCTCCACCAGAAAGTAATGGACTAGTAATAACATTGAATTCTATGTTTAGTATTTCATCTATAACCCAATTGCTACCCTTATTTGCAAAAGCTTCAATATGACTTGAGAGACTATTTAGGTCATCTTGGAACCATGTATCATAGTCACAAATATAGTTTGTGGATGATGAAGTAAAGTGTGCGTTAAAAGTTTCATCTTCCTGAGGATTTGATCGCACATAACGAATTTGTGCTACCAGACGACCACGTAGTTGAAAATTTTCTAGAAGGTTTGACACTAAGTTCTCTAATATAGATCGCATACTTAATAAAAAGGAAGTTATATCTACTGTGTATGCTGATGGTGTGATGTCGTATACACGAGCATGACCGTTGAGCGCGCTTTCGCTGAGCCTTACAGTTCCATGATTATCTTGAATATTCATCTACCTATTTGTATTATGCATATTCATATGCTGACGGAATTTGCTTATAGAATTATGCGTTTTACCACAGCGGCAGCAGCATTGCATAAAGATCAAACTATTATTTGAAGCGCTGATTGGTATATGTCTAAACGTTGATTCAGCAGTACTAGATTCGGGTATTTGACTATCATTAGCTGACATACTTCGAGGATTTGAATTTAAATTACAATTACTTGGTTGCTTATCACAGACTAGATTGTGTCGCTTTAGATTATCCTGCCGTTTCGTTTTATATGCACACTTCCTACACTGATAAGTTTTTCCTAACTTACAAAACTTTTCATGGCGTTGCAAATTACCATTAAGGGTAAACGTTTTTCCACATTTAAAACAGACAACCATGTTTATTAAACTGGTGAGGATTATAATTTTCGCAGACTATATATATTTTTTATCCTATGACGTCACAACGATTACTACCCAATGACATTTGTTCCAATCTACGATGAAATAAGAAGACAGGACTTGTAACATTTTCTTTTTCCATTAAGTTAAAAAGTTAAAGTAAAAGAAATTACAGCCTTTGGCACTTTACCATGTCACTGTGTGACAGTTTCAGATGGTGACACTGCTCGCAACAGTCGGACGTATACTCCATTCGAGTCAGTCTTACTCGTGAAATGTCACCTTCACGATACACTATGTGCATGAGCGTCTCGCGTTCAAATTGGCGATTGCCTCGGGCCACAGAAGTGGACAATAGCAAGTTCGACTGTGTCAAATTACGAACAGACACAACTAAACCCCTATTTACGTCCCTGAGCTTGCTCTCCCGCTGCTCAGCCATCCGCAGTCGTTGCTGACACAATTTCAATTTCTCCTCCAGTCGCTCATCACCTTCGAACGTTTTACCCAGGTCCACATTGTATTCTCGCAGAGTTAAAGGGACTGGAGCGGGAGCAGGAACAGGGACCGGACCTGGAGCAGGAGCAGGATGAGAAGAAGTGATCGGAGCGGGAGCAGGAACAGGTGACATAGTAGGAGTTGGAGCTCGTGGTGGTGTGAGAACTCCTGGATGTTCGAAGATCGGCGTAAAAGGAAGCCGAGCGCTGCAGTTTGGCGACACCCGGATCCGCGAGAAGGAGATCTCCTCTTGTGATGTGAAGAAATAATTGTCTACTATCTATATGTCCTTATAATGTGGATAGAGCAATACAGGTCTAACAAAATTTATAAAAATCATACCTCAGGAGTGACACATGATAGATTGTCCCGAATTGTATTGTTCACAGAATAGAAAATTTCTATAATAGAAAATATCTCTTGAAAATAGATATCACTGCTCTAATTTTTGAATCACATTTATCAAGAGAAATCATGAGATATAGTTAATAATTATGTAGTTATTGTTAAGTTCGATACTTACAAGAGAGCGTCTTGTGTCATCCTCATCAGAAGATGATGTGGGTGACGATGTCGCCGATGACGTAGTAGACGTCGCATCCGATGAAGACTCCGATGATGACTCCGGTATCGTATACGGACGCTCTTCATTGTCCTCAACTGACGTGGTAGTAGCCGGAGTTGAGGCGATGCTACCAGCCCTGGTTTTTTTTCAGGGATAGGGATCGCATTACCTGAAGCGGTAGAAAAAGATAGAATGATAATTGAGCAAATGGATGATGTATGATACATTTACAAGTGGCGAGAGGGACTTATAATAACGACTATAACAACTCTACTTACGGGACGTGGGGTACTTGGCTCTTCTACCGCACTCAGCCTGTGAACCGGTGGTAGAATTTTGAACAGCTGCAAAGAGAATTAACGCATTATTATACATCGAGGGTGATTAATTTTTATCAACATGTCTTACATTCTTCATTTGAGGCAATTGTTTGACAACATTTGTCTTCTTCTTCGCCGGAGGCCTTTCACACTGAAATGTTTTTGAAAAGTTAAATTTACTTCATACATAACGAAACAAATGTTATTAACATCAATCATTTTTATTTTAAATTTAGCATGTACAGTTATCGGCACTCACCTCTAGATCACTTGATGAAGAGTCACTATCAATGAATGCTCTTGACTTGAAGTTGGGTTTTGTGGGTTCGACATATTGGCTGAGAACTCCCTCTGCAGCCCTATCCTCCTTCGCGAAAAGTCTCGCCAATTTACTCTTCTCATCTTTCAAGGTTAAGTTAAGACCACCCCTACCATTTTCCTGCGCGCAGGATGTATGTTTACTGATGAAAGCCTTGGACTTGTCATCATTTGCCATTTCCGTGCTTCGCACGTAGGTCCTACATGTAAGGCAATACACATAGGTGCAGCCCTCCTTGAAAGTACACTCCTTGTGACCACTCTTGCCGGCATGTCTCACCGGTTGTTTACATGTTTCACAAAAGTGAAAGATTAAGCACTGGCGTGCGATGCTTGCATGACGAACCATTTCTGTAAGTCATGAAAAACGTTTGTCATTATTTTGTCTGTTAGCAAATGTGAATATCATTTAAGTAACTATTGCATAAATATTGGAAAGTAATTCTGCAGGAATTGATTCTACAGTAATTGGTTAGGGTTAGGGTTAAGGTTAGGGTTAGGTTTTTGTTATGCAAAAAAGGAATAGCTATGGCACCCGGAGCCCATGGGTAAATAAATTTTCGAGTGCGCGAAGCGCCCGAGAAATTTTCAGCCCCCCCGCCGTGTATGAAGTGTATGAAGGTCAAAGGTCAAGTTAAAGGACAAGGTCAAGTTCATGTGGAGGTTTATGCATTATGGTTATTTCGAGTGATCGAACTTTAACTTTGAAAATTTTTAAAAACTTGAAAACTTACATGTAGTTATTTTTGAGAAAAACTTAGAATTTTTCCAGTTGCATACACTTGCATACAACAAGGATTTTTTCATTGAATAGGTACATATGTTATATCATTCGAAAGCTCTTTTCATTTTGATTCCAATGTTGTATTGTATACAATATGTATGACACCATCCGAAGCAGCTATAGTCCTTTGAAAGATAGGTAGAACTTAGTTGAGAAACTTAGAAATTTGAAATCATAAATTTTTCTTCCTGCTTACACTTGCATACAACAGGGATTTTTTGATCGAATGGGTACATACCTTATATCATTAGAAAGGTATTTTCATTCTCTAGCTAATGATGTATTGTATGCAATATGTATGATATCATCGCAAGGTGAAAAAGAATTCGAAAAACATTGTAAATCTATTCAAACTTTCATCCAATTTGACTATTATTTGAATTACACATTAATTTTTTTTCCATTTTGTCCGAGTATGTGCGGTGCTGTTTCAAAGTCACAAACAAGTGATTTGAAATATCTATCTTAGAAATACTTATAGGTAGCTATTTCAGAGCTGAATATATCCCCAGTTCCCTTTCAAATCCTATCAGAAATTCGATTTGTGAAATTATAAAACAAGATTGTTCATTATGTAAGTGTTATTGAAGAGAAAAAATCACATATTATCAATATTAGGGAAAGGAATCAGTCTCTTCAGGTCAACTCGAACACATACTGTTGTCTTTTTGGGGGCACTAGGCCAGCGGCGAGGCGTACCTGGATCCATTATGCTGAACTCAGCGCAGTTGTCAAATTCTTTTCTTCAGGCTCTAATCGCACACATATCCGCTTCGTGTTTGTTTTTCGTGGAGCATTTCGAACCTGACTTCCACTACGTGTCTTGACTGTTATAAGAGCTTCCACCGGTGTTTCGATGACACTCCTCCTTAGAACCACGCTTCCATCTTCTGATGATTCTGGATCAGGAGTTACAGGTCTTCTTACCAACACTCTGGGTTCGCATGGCGATTCCGTCCTTTCAACAGGAGAAGTGGGAGGTGCTGTGATACGTTCCATTTTCAATGTGATTAGAATAATATGGATAAGATAGCTGATAATATGGTACTTGAGGATTAGAACCTTTGATGAGAATTGATACACAGCTAGGACTTATATACTTTTTAAACAAAGGAATTCCCAACAGCCAATCAGAGAGGTTCTGATTTTCCCTACAGGGATATATAAGGGTGACATTTTTCCAATTAAGCAAGTTCTAATCCTCGTGACTTCAGCAAACACTAAAAACGAAACATGACTACCCAGAAACAACTGTTCTGCTTCAAGAATGAAAGTCAGATTATAATGGGAGGAGAGTTAGATACAAACGTGAATTTATCTTGTGGATGCAACGTAGAGTTGTGGAAGACTCTAACTGTTATCGCACTCCAAAGAGGACAGGGACTGCCGGCAAGGTACCCCGTTCATGACTGTGACCACGATTTCAGTGACAATGTGACATTCCACGAATGGGCAGAGGATTATTTAAAGATCATAGAGTCCCCTGAGGGACGTAACTTGTATCCATCATTTATTTTTCATGCCTAATTATACTTACATTGTAAACCTCTTGTTTTTTATTTACAAAGTCTGTAAATGGGATTCTGATTAGCAAATAATATAAGATTGATAACATAATTCCTGATCTGTAGAATCTGTCTTATGAAATTCAATAAAGATTGACATCATAGTCACAATGGTCACAATTGTCGCATTTGAGCAAGCAGACTCAAAACAAGCATCTGTTTAAGTTCCAAAATAGATGTTCGCATCCCTTATAGAGTTCTCCATTCACATACTCTAATTCAATTTCGGAACAAGCCGTTCCGATCCCAACACACAAAAAGGTGTACCGAATCATTAAGTATGATCTCAATTCGGCTATCAATCGGAACGCGGTTCCTATTTACATGTTCAAAACATGTTCCGATTGGTAATTCGGAACATGTTCCTATCCATGTTCGCATCCACTACCAGCGCGTCCGCAAAACTAACTACTGGGAGAACGGGAGCCAGAGATTACATGTTTCTCTGTGGGTCGCAATTGAAGTCCGGAGAAGGAAGACAAGGAGGTCGGTCGGTACACATCTACGTAGTTGGTACATACTAATGTGCATATGTAGCACACCAAGTGGCTTTAACAATTAAATGTGTCTACTCCACACACAATCAGCGGAGATGATATTGTTGCTGCAAAGCCTAGTATCTCCACTGATCCAAATTCAGATGGCGCAATGTCGAGGTGGAGGTAAACAAAGACCATTCAATGCATTTCATGTGATGAATATGAATATTTTGTCAAGACTTTACCAAAGAATGGTGTTGTACCAGTCGCATCTGGAATTCGAGCGGAGTCAAAAGATCGATTGTGTCTAGTTATTGATCATCTGCTATCGGATTTGCACATGAAGACAAAGGATCACACAAAACTCTAGGAAACATGGACTAATTGGCATCCGATGACCATCCATGGATCAAAATTCTGAAGAAGCATCAGGGACAAGTTCTGAAATTTACAGTTAAACAAGATTTCGATGTTTACACTGACTGTCTTTGTGAAACCTCGTCTGCATACTCTTGGCCTTCAAGATGAAGTCATGACGTACATTCTGGCCGTCGAAAGCTCGAGCTAAGAACACTCAAATTGATTTTCAACAGGTGGAGTTCTCCGGAAAAAACAGACTCTAAATTCACCATTGTCGAGAAGAATATAAAATCATTTGATGAGCCTCTTGAAATCGAATATTTGTGATTTCAAGAACAGCTGACATGTTTCAAAAATGTAAACAAACACAAAATTATATTTTAATTTTACTGCAATTTAAATTGTTCTAGCTCAAGTCATAGCATGTTATTATAGGAATTTTTGATAAAAGGGTTTTGATATCATTATCAAAGGCAATTGTACAGCATGTATTTGATCAAGAGCTAAATCTATTTGTTTATGACTCGAATGTATCGCTATCATACATGCCTAATATATGAATTTGTATGGAGCATTTCAGTAAAAAGACTGCAGATTAACGCATTATTGTCACCGGTCAGTCGTTGATCGGCCGCTTAAAACAGCGGTCAGAGAAGGCAAAAAAGGTCAGAGAAGTTTGATCACCCGACGTGAAGGTCCGGTCAGATACATCCCATTTCTTTGTCAAAGGATCAATTAATAATGAAATGTTGATGCAGATTACATGAGATAACACAATGAACACTATGACATATCTAGACTAAGAAATACGAAATATCGGACATCAAAACTCGTCTTATTCTTGAGAAGCCAGAGGCAATTATTGAACTATACAATTTTCCAAGAATGGCCAAACTTGAACAAAAGTTTGATCACCGGACGTCAAGGTCTGGTCAGATGCATCCCGACCAATTCCAACTCTAATGCACAGTCAATTTTCTGCATCAATTATCTGTGTACTCAATTAATTCATGCTTTTTGTGATAAAATATTTCTGATAACGTATTATTACAACTTTCATGGAGAAATTATTCATCGTAAAAAATGGATCATTAAATGATCAGTCAATACTGTGCTAATTTCTCTTAAGCAGTGAGAAAAGGCAAAATTCACATGAGGTGCTACAACAACAACAACAACAAGAGTTCATTTAATAAAATCGAAACTTGAGAAATGCAGGAGCGCTAGGGCTTTAAATGTTGCACTCTTAATGTAAACAAGAGAAAGTCGAAGCTGCTATCTCTTTGGCGATGCAATTAATACTGCGTTTTTGCTCTTCTTTATGCTTTCTCTATGATGTGCAAAAGTTCCACCTTGATGAGGTCACCATCACCTTGTTCCACCATCTGTATTTCGATATGACGATTTTCATTTAGACTACCACCCATCATTAACTCAACCGCCGACTTAAGAGAAATTTCGAAATCAATACAGATGTACATATGTAGGACTGCCTGATGGTGGACTCGACATCTGTCTTCGTGCAATAAAACTAAGCATCGCATCAGTGATATTTGTTTCATTTATCATCCTTTGTTTTCTTACTGTTACTTTCCAGTGTATGTAAGTAGCATCCTCGTGTCATTATTTTCATCATGAAGCGATGCAATTTTATTCTCTGAGCGTTCCTACTTCTATTGCATTATTTGTGTCTGACCATTCACAATATGAGTGATGCAAAGAGACTAAAATCATCGTAGATGACAAATGAGAATGGGAGACCTGTCGGTGAAATAGAAAGCTCCCATTTGAAGACATATGGTACAATTCACGTTTTGTTCACGCAACAGTGCCAATCACCTCAATTATTGTTGCTGGAAATATGATATATACACTGAATATTGCCACAAATGCGTTCCCGATACATTCCAGCTTCAGCATAATTGTAGTCAGTCCCACATGCACGTCCAGTAAATACTGCATTGCTACAGAACGTTGTTTAGGAATAACATTCGTATGAGGACGGCAATAAACTCGTTTAGCGCCTTCTCTATTCACACGCAATACAATAATGATTGTGGCGAGAGGAATAGTTTTACTCGCCAGGTCTCCTAGCATGAGGGCAGCAATCATTATGTCATCCATCTTCCACTGTCTTTGAGGTGATAGTAAGTCAAGTATGAGAACTGCCAAAAGAATGGACTCGGTGACTTATGAGCCACCGAATATATTGCAATATTCAAACAGTGTTGGAAGAGCTTTCCACTAAACAATAATTTCGTTAACAGAATTCACTAACAAGCTCAAATCCAACTGAAAACTAAAATATTTTAACCAAACTTCATTGACTGTATTTAAGTGAGTGAATTTTCCGACCTCTCTACTTGGTCATTGGCTGTATTTCCTCTTATCAACTATAAGATCTTCAACAAATCAACAATTTGCAAATGCTATTGAATGTCTTTTCTCTATTATAAACACTTGAGTGGAAGATTCCCTTACTAATTGCTTGTCAAGATGGACGATCCATTAGGAGTACAGTGCACAGCAGAAGAAAAGATTTACTATCGTTCCCTTGATGGCTTCATTAGCAAGTACATATTTCTGATTGTTTTGATTGTCGGAACAATCAATTGGATTTTGATCACGTTGGTGACACGTGCAGGGTTTTGGAGGTACATTTCGACCGATTCTCTGAGAGCTTCGACAGCCGACCGCTTACCGTTCCTGTTGTTTTGTCTGTCTATCACGGAAGGGCTGACAGTTTGGATTGCTTGCAGTTCATATTCATCGCAGGGTTGGTACGGACACGATATAATTTTTCATTCTGCAGTGACCTGTCCACTGTCAGCATATGCGTCCCTTATGCCCAACTTATCCAGATGGTTGGTTGTTCTTCTGACTTCTGAGCGATTCTTTCTCATGTATTTTCCGACCAAGGCAAGACACATGCTTACAAAAGGTAAAACATTCTTGATTTTTCTTATATTAGTAATACTAGAGATTTTGAGACATTTTCCTATAGCTTATAATCTATCGTTTGTGTCGGAACGCGACATGATAAGAGCTGAGTTGAATGAAGATATCGATGCGGAGATTCATGAAAAATTGAACAAAATGCTGATTGAAGTAAAAAATGATACATTCATTTGTAAATTGACCTCAAGCACATCACTTGCATATCTCCTATATATAACGGGAATCTATGCCTTCACAGAGGGATTTGTCATGATGATTCTACCGGCAATATTAGTTGGAGCATTCAACATACTTATTGTCATTAAATGGAAAAGGCAAATTGCTTGGAGAATATCAATGGCCGGTGGGAGCGAAAATGTCGATGAAATGACGAACAAGGAAAAAAGGCAACTTCCTTTGATAATAATAACAGGAGTAGTGTTCTTTGTCATTCATATCGTTGATTTTATAATTGAAGTTGTTTCAGCCTTCTTATGTGCTGAGAAAGCTAATATTGCAAGGTTGACTGCGACTTTGCTTCTTTTAGTCAACCATTCCACAACTTTTATATTTTACATCCTTTTTTCGCGTGTTTATCGAGAGGAACTTGTCAGAAAGATGAAGTCAATGTGCTGCTGCTGCTGCATCTCAGGAGTGGTTGGACCAAGTGACTCAGCTTGAACAACAAATATACTTCGTCTATTTACATTTAACTGAACTGCAACGCATGTTGAGGATCCTTGTTTGTCCTTTCATTGTTGATGTACACAATGTTATTGTTCATTTGTTTATTACCACGTTTCCTAGCTGGAACTGGAACTGGGAATTCTGTGGTACTGTGATTGGAATAGGACAGTAGTGTGCTTATATCAAATGTCTAGATAAAATACATGCATGTTTTAAACACAATTTGTCTTAAAAACACGATTTCGTTCTCTTTGTAATTCCTGTCAAATAATAGAATGCGATGCCAGAGTTACTTATCTAAACTGAAAACTTTCGCCTTTCACAACATCTCATTAGACTTCATTTTCATCTTTTAATGGCAGCTAGCTGAATGTTCTGTGTGCTAAATTCTATCCGATTTCTATTACGTCACTTACTAAATGGTTGAATATTAAAATAGTGTGAATGAAATGCGAAATAATTATTATACAGAAGAATGAAATAAATATATGAAAAATACAAATTTAAATAGAATATTTAACTAGCGAAATTTTTGATTTGAACGTCTTTTCAATATCGATTGCTCAAATTTATTGAAAGCGGTCGTCAGTAGAGGCTTTAACAAGGAAAATGTGAATAATTTCAGAATTGATTCCAAGTTCTCTGATAGGAACGCTAGGCGGATTGCGGTTAATTTTCATTTCCTCGTGAAGTGCGCATCAACATAAAACACAGCAACATCTATTGAATTTTAATGGCTGTTTTGTCAAAGGACGAAAAGGGCCTGTTACAGACTTCATTTTATGTTGGATGAACATTTTGACACTTTGTTGCTTCACAGAAAATGGTGTTGGGACTGTAAGAAATTATCAAATACATAACTTTGGCATGGTCATGACATTTCGACCATAATAAAAATGTCTGAAGAAATTGAAATGACATACAACCAGTTGGAATGTTGTATCGGATGAACAAGATGGAATTTTGACCGTTTCAATTCTCTATTTCAAGCCATTTTCTATCTAAACTAGTCAGACTATAGCCTTCGTTTGCCTTGCCGTGAATCTTTGTGACGAGGATTGCAAGAATTGAGGATGTGAAAAATTGCAATTATGCTATTTATTTCGCATCAGGTGAGACTTTTCATAAGTAATACCAATCACATACGAAGAATGCATACCAAAATATTCTCTTGGTATATATTTGTATGCTTTTCGTATGTTATTTCAAATGTGGTATGCTTTACATACTAAAGCCATACTAGCACAATGTTAAAAGAAAGCATCAATCATCTCCAAAGTATCTTGATTTCAGGACTTTTGTCAATAAAGATCACACTAATGTTACTACTGTTCTGCAAGTAGTGAGATAATGACATTCAAGAGTCATTCTTTCAATACTAAATTCGATTTTAATACACGTAAGTCTAAGGCATTTCATGAATAATTAATAAGATTTCAACCATCAACAATTATGCATTATGTAATTTTGAAATTAAGCATATTATCAATCCGAAATAAAAGCACATTATAATTCATGAACGCAAAAATAGTCATGTTTGAGATATATATGTCAACATGATTTCAATGAAGATATAGTTAAAATGAAATGATGTCTGTCATTTGGATCATAAAGTAGAGTTATCAACGTCCTGTTAATGTTGCCAGACAAGTAACATCGACCGCATATTCGTGGAGCATAAAAGTCACAATAAATCTAATGTACTCAAATATCTCTCTATCAAACAAAAAATATTCACCACCTGTATTATCGGAAAAAAGTTATTTGACAGTAGTATGTAATATATACATTTTTTGCTATGTGACTTAAAGCTGCACATACCAAAGGGATACCAGAGGCATACGAATATGAATGAATTTCCATCGGGTCTCGTATATAAAACATATCAACAATTCGTATTTCAGTGTAAAACGGCCAATCACAGATAGAATAGTTCGTATCGCTACATACCAATCAGATACGAAAGTAAGTGAGGTTTCGCATGAAAAATAAACCAGATCTCTGTAAACATCCGAGAATCTCGTATCAGATGTTAGTTTCAAATTGTATGTGAATTTTGGTATAAGCGCTGAAATGAAAAAGAATTATCAACACTGCATGTCACGCATCATTTGAGAGGAAAATCTCGAGGCTCTTCCTTGTTGTATTTTTTCATATTAGGCTTCCGAAGAATTTGGAAATCTTTTATTCGAAGAGTAATAGCGTGTCAACTCTTACACCGGCTATTCAATCCATTTAACTGATGAAGTACACTGTAAATCGTTGGATAAGAAAATAACATACAAATATATACCAAATTCACATACAATTTGAAACTAACATTTGATACGAGATTCTCGGATGTTTACAGAGATCTGGTATGTTTTCCATGCGATACAGATGATACAGTTTCGTCCTCATTCGTATAGCTTTCTTATGTAGAGCTTCAAGTCACATAAAAAAAATACATATATATATATATATATATATATGTATGTATGTTTATATATATTTAGGCAAGTAACCTGGCAATTGATAAATTTATCAAATCTCAACAGATGTAACCACCACGAGACATGTTTCGGCCTTTTGGGCCTCATCAGTCGTGGGTAGGTTTGAACCAGCGACGTTGGAGCTAGAGGACGTTGGTATCATTATATGAAGAAATTGCCATGAGCCTGATATTGAATATGAGTATTGAATATACATCAAAAGGCGACAAGGGCTCAAAATTATTGTATTTATTGCGAATTTTCGTCGAAGACTTCCTCAAGCAACAACATACTTTACAAAAGTGAAGTGACAAGAATCTCAAAATATTTTATATCGTAAGAATGTTGCATCATTTTCTGCGGTTGATGGACGGCTTTAATTTCTCAATCCAGGTGGACTCCATTAATCGACGATGATGAGAATCATAGGAACAGCGGGCGAGGATGGATGGAGTTACATCACTAATGATCGGACTTTTGTTATGTTTAGATTTGAAGTGTTGATAAACTTGACTACATTTCATTGTAAGATGCTCCGAAATTCTCTTTCTAAAAGTTCTATGAGTTTCACCTACATATTCCTGAGAACAGATGTTACACGTGATTTTGTAAACCGTATTTTTGATATTACAAATGTTATTATTATGACACATACAGTTGTTATTACAGGGTAATTTAGGTTTCTGTTGTAAGAGGCGATGCAAAGGTCTATTGGTTTTAAATATAGGTTGAATATTCAGAGGAAGATTCGACTTTCTAAAAATATTGAAAACTTTGCTAGACCTGTTGAGAACATCTGTTCTCAGGAATATATAGGTGAAACTCATAGAACTTTTAGAAAGAGAATTTCGGAGCATCTTACAATGAAATGTAGTCAAGTTTATCAACACTTCAAATCTAAACATAACAAAAGTCCGAACATTAGTGATGTAATTCCATCCATCCTCGCCCGCTTTTCCTATGATTCTCATCATCGTCGATTAATGGAGTCCACCTGGATTGAGAAATTAAAGCCGTCCATCAACCGCAGAAAATGATGCAACATTCTTACGATATAAAATATTTTGAGATTCTTGTCACTTCACTTTTGTAAAGTACGTTGTCGCTTGAGGAAGTCTTCGACGAAAATTCGCAATAAATACAATAATTTTGAGCCTTTGTCGCCTTTTGATGTATATTCAATATATACATATATCACAGAGCTGGAGGTGGGTCAACGAAATTTGACCCATGACCACCTGACCTACAGCATATGTGACCCACGACCAACCTGACCCACCGAGTTTTCACGAAAACATGACCCCACGGTGCACTGTAAATTGTTAGGCACGAAGCCGAAATTTCGTGCCAGTTAGCGCCTAGCTAGTGGGATTCTAGTGCCTCGAGGCACCAGTAGGCGCCACTAGGCACTAACAGGCATCAAACCAAATATTTGTTTATCTGGTAAAAACCACATAAAGAAAAATTTCTTCTTTTACGATTGCTAATTAGGAGGTTAACTTATTCGAAATTAAGCCATCTAAGCTTCAAATTACTCAACTCGTCAAATTTAAATCTCCTTTGTTTGAGTCTCTAGCATTTTATAGACATTCTTTCACTCTTCCATCCGTGAAGTGTTGTTGAGTAACGCTTGCGACAACAGCTGTTCAGGATAGCATGTGGGCTTGAATCAAGCAAAATTATTTTTGAAGAACAGAAAAAGGTGCTGCATGGAAAAAGGTAAGTACGACATCAGTTCGTTTGAAAATATTCATGCATCCTTGGAAATATAATGTACTAAGCCAAATATCAAATGATTTGTGTAGTTTAGCTTTCCGACAAGACCAACGTCCAGTCGAATCTCAGTATGATGCATTTTGATGCTTTGCTGCATACTGCAAGCGCAGATAGAGCAAATATTTCTTGGAAAGAAATGCTTTCTTAACTTAAGTCATGTTTACGCTATGTTTTACTACCGGAGCGGGCGACACACTTTAATAGTTGGCTACCTAATAATAGAAGCATGTGTATTGTGAGGTTTCAACGAAATCACTGGATCCAATTAAAAAGTCACAGCTCCTATTGTGAAGAGATGGCCATAAATAGTGACGCTACTCTTTTGGAATTTCCTCACTCGACTGATTGTGAATCATCAATGTTGTATTCCAGCATTGATACCGCCCTTCGAAGTCGTTATTGTTCGACCTTCCTCACAACGCGTTACTATAGACCCGTCAACGACTGAATGCCGAGAGTCCGTGTTTACTTGCTTTCCGAATGTTCAGTGCGGCAGTGACATCGTGATTATGCATCATTCTGTCGACTGACAACTGTCTTGGAATAAGGTGAAAGTGTTAACTGGACGACTTTCATATTCGTGTGACTTTTTCTTTGTGTATTGCACTGTTCATGCAACATCCATTTGGAAACTGCAAATCAAATTAAGATCAGTGTCCCATTTTCGAGGTGAGAGCCATTCCATTCATATTTTTGCTTCAAGACGATATTCTGAGTACGGTTCTTTAGGTATTATAAAACATACATGAAACTAGGGTCTTTGTTCAATGCAATTGAAACTTGAAACCATACAGAATGGTTGAAAACTATTCATTCCGAAGTAAAATGGAGTTTTATATTAGATCTCATTTTCCTAATGTTAAATAGCATTGTAAAATAAAAAATGCAATGCTATATGTTACACAGCTTCAAGTGGACAAAATGTGTAGCTAACGATCTATCGAATCTTACTTCAGAGTAATGAATTCGATCACGAGATCTCGACCATTTTTTAGGCGTTCGAGATCCCAAGATTTCAGTGCCGAGACCACGATTATTATATTAGGCGTGTACATACAGTTAACAAATGAATATTAATGGTTTCCCCCACCCAGTAGCATGGCATGTTTTGTTACGTAAATCGCATGAAATCAAAAGGGATCATAGTACCAGGAACACGAGTAACTTAGATATCGGGTATAGCTTATGCTGACGACGAATAGGACTCGTATGTGACGTCACAAGCTGCGCGCTCGTTGACTAGGTTCCACCGGAAACGTAATATGCGAGTTTTTATTGCAACTGATCGCAATGATTCACCTAAAAAATTAGGGTTTTGACAGGCCATTTGATGCTCGATGGCCGCAGAATAAGTGAATTAAGAAAGACTTTAAAGTCAGAATTGTAGAGGTGGCCATTTGATGGTCCTGAAACTCCCGCAAAGAGAGAACTGCCTATTAGCTACTGGCATGGGGAGACTAGAAAAGAGCTAATTATTGTTACATTGAGTTGCTTGCTGGGACATTAGATCGAATGCTGATGCCAAATGCACTAGCATTCGCATGCCCACATACCATGCTGGCCATTTCATTAGCATAATTTTCTATTTGTGTTAGAAAATAGTATATTGATGCAAAACATCTATTCCAACTCCTGAAATATGTGCCTAGGTTAATAGCGTGATTTTTACTTATTGCGCTCGTTCAAATATTACGAAATCTAAGGCTATTACTTCAACAATACAGTCAAAATGTCAATACTTTGTTGGCCCTCCCATGGCCTTCAGGAAAACTTATGTATGCGTTTCGGCACTGGATTCAATCAGCCTCTTTCAATACTCTTCGTTCATTTCGGTGGTCCACGCTACTATTACCGTCTTCTTGAGATCATTGAGGGAAGTGGGTTCCGTTGAGCAACTCGCTTCTCCACCACAGCCCAACAGTTCTCGATGGTTTTCAAGTCAGGAGAACTGCCGCGCCATGGTTCCAAGACTTCGATACCAGAATTTGATACTATTTTCTAGCTCAAATTGGAAATTATGATAATCAAATGGCCAATATGGCATGTAAAATGCCATCTGAAAGGTAGGCCTAGTGAATGATCTGGTTTTATGGATGCGCAATGTTTAATGACTGAACTTTTGAACTGACTTTTACATGATGACAACCCGGCCAACAATGCTACGTAGCACCTACGTAGCAGATGGTAGCATTGGTAGCAGTAGGTAGCGTGTTTTTGCTACAAAACTGCAACGTAGCAGCTACGTAGCATTTATTTCGGTAGCGAAAGCAAGGTAGCGCAACGTAGCAGCTACGTTGACAGTTTTCGGTAGCAAAAGCAAGGTAGCGAAACGTAGCAGCTACGTTGATATTGTTCGGTAGCAAAAACAAGGTAGCGAAACGTAGCAGCTACGTTGATATTTTTCGGTAGCAAAAACAAGGTAGTGAAACGTATCAACTACGTTGCAATTTGATCGGTCACTAATGGAAGGTAGCGAAACGTGGCAGCTGCGTAGTTGTTCGAAACGGTCCTAATTGGTTCTGAATAGATTTTATATATCGCTATCGATAATTAAATATTTTAAGATAAAAAAATTTGGCTCTTTCCAAAATATTTATATTTTAGGTCCTAATTGGCATCATGGCGCCACAAATTCTTGACTGGAGGTCTCGTTTGACTTTTTCCCTGTGAAAAACGATGCGATGGTGTCATCATCTTTCCGATATGCATCAGGACAGAGTATAGAGATTGTCATCATACACCATGAATAACTGTATCAGCCTACATTGATTAAAACATTGCATAACCTTCGATAAAACTGTGTCATATGTTCTCGAGATCATAGTACGTGCCTTAACCTATATCCGGACTATACATCATCTAAGTGTTAACCATTAAGTAGGTACGTGGCATGAGTAGAGCATTCGGCAAAGTAAGATTATAGCGCAGAAATAAAAACATTCTAATAGGCTTAATCCGTGGTTTCTTTAGCAAATTACATAACTGCATTATTCTCTACTTTATTTCCCTTTTAAAGTTCTGTCTTTTCACAACAGATGTACATATCAAAGTAGCTGTCAAAGGAAGGTGAACGTAGCAAAAATGTTGCCTCTGTGTAGCGAACTGCATGATGATATAAAATACATGAACATCATTAATGATCGACCGAGTATAGAGCTTTAGTGGGAGACAATCCCTGAATCAATTAATTATGAATTCATTATGTTCTAGATTTTAGATGCCTCAAGATCATTAGCTATTGTAGTTCGTAGTCTTGTAGTTCGAAGGACGCGAAAAAACTGACCAAAACCACACGTGACATGAAACCCAAAATTAATGTAGGCTGTAGTTCAATAGTAGAACAGCATCATCATTGCCTAAGGTCTATCATGAGCATGATTCTTTATCTGAAAACATCGATTTGCATATAGATATTATCACCACTGTATTAGCGTCAGTTAACAACTTTCACAAGTACTTTCAAAACAGCACTTAAAAAGAAATGTAGTCTATAACTTGGACAAAAAGGAGGAAGCGGCAGTATTTCCACTCAGTGAATGAGAGCTTAGAGACAATCACAAGATCACTTAAGTCAATCAGGAAATATGCTCTCCATTGTTGCTGTTTCTATTATAATTTTTGTATGATTTCTCTCCACGTTGAGTTTACTCAACTAAAATAACTGAAGTCAGTTCATTGAAACACAGAGCACCTGGTGAAGAAATCGATAAACGAAAATGTGGTGGTGCTAAAATTGATTTATACTTCTTAAGATTTTGCTGTTTAGAGCTTAAAGAAATCAAAAAATATTGAAAACCGTCTTCATCACACGCGAAATATTTCCTAACTACAGCTCAGTTCTGTTCAAATTCAGATCTCATTGACAATATTACAGCAAATAAAACAGTTGCATTGTATTCATCATCTACATCATTGAGCATTAACGAATCATGTCATGAACGTAGAATGCAGTCATTTGATTTGTCATCATCCTTGTCATATCAGATGTCATCGTCGTGTTCTCTGTTTGATAAATACACGGTTGAACATCTTGATTTCAAGTTCTAAGCAGCGAAGAAACGTTAAAAGGTAATGATGCATTGCTGCTTCCAATGCAGAGTCTAACTTGGATGATTTCTTCCTTGATTGAATGATAACAGTCTCTGTCAGTATATCTGAACATCACAGCTGATTCACTACAGCTGACCAGGCTGTTGATTTTAAGAAATATCACAAGAGTTCAAATATATACAATTCAACTTTAAAAATGTTTTCATTAATAAGTGAGTTGATGACGATGATGTTGGGGACTGAGTCAGTGAACTCACAAGAAGATGGATGTGAAGTTTTCTACCTTTTAGATTTTTGAATTTCTTCTGACACTAATCTAAGCAAGAGAATTATGTTCCTAAACAACTGCAACCTCTATGGCTGCGTCTGTTTTAAAGGATTACCAGCATTTTTCCTTCTGAAATGCATGCATGTCAATGCAATACATATCAATCTCCTCTCTCTTTGAAGTGTCCGCTAACTACTCTGCGCACGACCCCTTAAAGATCTGAGAGAATTCTGCTTGTTCATGTTGCAAACTTTACAAGCTGCAAAATTCTGAATAGAAGACCAAAATGAATTAAAATTTTATTTCAACGTTTTAGTTTCAAATCAAGGTAAGCTGAACTGACAAAAAACGCAACATTGGTGATCTTTCTACGTTAGCCAATGGACTACACAGTTAACTGATAATGCAGGAACAAAGCCAGTGCGACTTTGTACCGTACATAGGCCGTGCTAAGTGTGCTTGTGTATGTGCTGGACTGTTTGTGCAAAATGGCGCTAATCCTATGGAGCCTCAGATATTCCTCATGATCATCCCTTCTTATACTTTCTTTTCATCCAGCAGAATTTGTCTAGAACAACTAAAATCAGTGAGCTTCAAACTTGCTGCAAAAAGAATTATATTTGTTTGAAATTGGGCATATTTAAATAACAATCAATTTCGTTTACCATTCGAGGCTTGGTGTGGGACGAGATAACTTGCTCTGTATTCTGCTCTACAAGGTGGCCTACGCATAAATGGTTCAGAGAAACCGCAATTAAGTTCATTAATTTTTGTGCAAATAGAAAATTTATATGGCTGAAAATAAATTTCACATAGAATGGAGAAGTTGAGCACAATTTCTTGCATGTAAAAATTGCAACTATTAGATAAATTGTTTTCATGTTGTAATTTTTGATAAAAACAAGATGAAGAATACAAACTTCATAATGCGACCATCTTAAGTGTCCATCGTCATTTAGATTCAAATTATAAAAACAAAAACGATGTCAGGCTAAAGAACGCATACAGCATATGTACTATCGTATTTATGTTCCTGTAATTTGAAGCTAATGCAGGAATGAGTAACTAGATTTCTGACGATGGCCACTTCAGTTGATCGAAATAGTATGTTTAATCCTATTTTCATCAAAAAATTGATGTGGGCCTTTTGCCTCTTATTCAACATCGAGAGGAATGATGCATGTGATATAATCCAACATATTTGGAACAATGAGATGTAAGGCTGTTTGTAACGGGCCGATCTAGTAGATATAAATTAGATGGGTATGTATGATGCGCGTACTGTAACTTACGTTATAAAGCTACCGATAGCTGCCAGTCATATCCTTTGAATCCTCAGCAGTCTCCGAATCCTTCGGCTCTTGTCGTAGAAGCAGCAGTTCACTATTAAGATTATTATTGTTATTTTGATAACAATATTCGAACCAGAAGGCCTATAGGTATTATTCACGGCACTAATTTTAACCAACCCAAGGGGATATAGGTAGGACAATATTAAATTACCAGACCAACCGTATCGAAGGCTATAAGCTACTTTTTGTCAACATGTGAGGTGAATGACTTAAAGTCTAACCCAACTCTGAAGAGCTATAGGTCTATTATTATTATGTCTGTGAAATAGCAAATCCAACTCGGAGAGCTATAAGTTCGTTGTTATTATATATAAATTTATGTGGCTGGTAAACCCAACTCGTAAAGTTATGTTTACTCAGCCACTACACTTACTATACAATTTATTTATTATACAAATGTGTTACTATTCTCTACATGAGCATATCAACAACAGTACTCAAACAAGCAGGCAAACTGTAGACTACTGTTGGTGCGAATGCCTCAGTTCCTAAATATTTACAGGCTGTAAAATTTTTGATATGGCACTTGTCTAGATGTCTCTTTTTAGATTTAGTTGGTAGGCCTACTCATCCGATGCATCGCAAATTACGGTGACCATACCAGACTCACCGAGAAAAGCATGCACACAGTGTACCGAAGTATAAATCATCATTGTATGAGTAAAGAAGTGAACCGATTTCAGAAATGACCCAAGTATCGCAGGCTATCGTACTCGCAGTACATCGTGTTTACTAGTAATCAAAACTATCAAAAATTTTTACGGTCCTTGCTCATAAAATAATCTGTTTCGTGTGTGAGCACTTCTATTTTAATGTGTAGTACAGAACTGAGTTCGATATGTTCAGTCATACATAGCACCATGCTTTCTTTTGATCTCGTCGTGCTCACCGTTGTTGACAAATTGGAGAAAAATAGCCATCATGAGCGAATTACATGAGCACGATCGAAGAATTTTGACCAAGTTCCGGGAGCCTAGGTGCCGCAACTAGTATACTTATGCCATACTTACACCTTAGAGATTGTCTTGTGTGCATCTGGACCCACTCATATTTAGATGTAATGGAATGCATGTAGATTTTAATAATGTTTGCATAATAATTTACATTTCCAAGTGCATTTCTTGCATTTTTGTATGTGACTTTTGAACATGTGAAGATGTGACAATTTGAAAATGTCAAGCTGTGACAAAGTGTGACATTTACCTCGAGTGCACGGATCACCCTGCAACGGGCATGTGATAGAAGCCTGTGTGCCATAATAATATATTCCATAACTATTGATTGAATCGTTCTAAAAACATTTGAAAGCAGCAAGGTGCAATGCTCAGATTTTGATTTTGTCACCAATCATCTTACGGTGCATTAGTGGAGACCTGTTTGGGCGTTTTGAATGCAATTAATAGCTTTTAGTACAGTCAATCTATAAGGTAAAAGCAATATACTAAACTGAAAATGATACATGCCAGTAATTAAATCAAAATTTCTCATTCGGAATTCTATTATGTCTATTTGACATCATAAATTGTCACTAAGTGCTGCCGGAATCACTGATTTTATAGAATTGCACGTCTTACATTTTTCAGGTTCAGAGGCATCACATTCTCAGCTACCAATGACAGTGACGTCAGAAGTCGGACATGATGACAATCTATATCATATCTGCGAGTCGGATATTGAAATATCATCCTTTTCCTCTTGCTCTTCATCGCCGGAAAGTGCTGATGACATGGAAAAGATGACGACAGATCTACGCAATTGGGCTATTAAAGGGAACGTCACACATGCGCAGTTGGATTCTTTATTGCTTATACTGCAACAGTATCATCCGAATTTGCCAAAAACTGGACGGACGCTTCTGGAGACACCACAAACTTCAGTAACTACAACAGTTTCAGGCATGGAATGTCTGCATTTCCAACTTAAGGAGCAGCTTGCCAACGCGGTCAACCTTTTTCCTTCTCTTCGCGCGAAACATACTTTGTATATAAGCGAAAATGTAGATGGAATGTCACCATTTAAATCATCGTCTACAGTGCTATGGCCAATACTGTGCAGTGTTACAAACAGTGATGACAAATTTGTCTTTCCGTTGTCTTTAACGTGTGGTATGTCAAAACCTTCAAATCTTCGGTTCCTCGAACATTCAATAAATGAACTTCGCAATATCTCTCAAACTGGCTTCATAGTTGATGGCCAACTCTTCAGTGTGGTCCTTTCCTTCATTGTCTGCGATGCCCCTGCCAAAGCATTCGTGAAAGGGACTAAGTTATGCACAGGCTACTTCGGATGTGACAGATGCGATCAGAAGGGCGAGAGGTTTGTCGATCAAGACGGAAGTGCCAGAGTAATTTACCAACAGATAGAAAATCTTCAACATCGCACTGATGAATCATTCAGGCAAAGGTTTCAGACAGAGCATCACGTAGCAATTACACCATTGGAGTCACTGTCTGTTGATATGGTCGATCAATTTCCCATTGATTATATGCACCAAGTATGTCTAGGTGTCATGAGAAAATTCTTGCTGCTGTGGGTGAAAGGAAAGAAGAAATATAGATTATCACATCAGCAGGTATGCTTATGGTAATGTATTTTTGAGAGATCTCTTTAACTTTTAACATTGATTCGTCTCTGCTGTCATATAATTGCGGCATCATATAATTAAAGGCATCAGAAAATGAAAGAAAACGTGAAATACTGAATCAAGGATTGATACTAGGGATTGACTACACTGCTGTACTATGTTAATGTGGACCTACACATTTTTTCTTATAGGTTCTATTCGAATATAACATGTTGACAACGTGATGAATTGAGGTCTGGGGAAGCTCGCCAGAAATTGTTGCGTTCTCTACAGTCTATGTTACAATGGGTTTGATTATTACATTTTGCTTTGATTTCTCTGAAATTAAAAGTGATTTTCTATTATGATTATTCAAGCAAACTGAATGACATTTGAAAGCCATTCTACTCAAAGGCCGAATATGCTGCATATCCGAATGTGCTGCTCATATGTGCCAACTCATATAACCGAATGTGCTGCATTTTGAATGATGATCCATTATGTATTTAAATGTATAAATCATCATCAGGTACACCATCATCAATGAAGAACTTCAAAAATACAGTTAAGAAGTGCCATAGTTAACGTGAAATGATAATTAATGATTACAAAATGTGTTGTTGATTCCTTCTATGGTTGTTTTTCTTTACTGTTCCAATGAGGTTTATGAATGATGGCACATCGTTCCTAACTGCCTAACAGTTTCAGAGCAATGTGCTTTTTCATGTTGTCTTGCTATTAATATCCCCTATCTCCTTTTAGGTGTTGATGATCAATGGCAAATTATCAAATTTCTCCTCTGATATTCCATCGATATTCTCACGGAAACGAAGGTCTCTTGCACAGCTGGAAAGATGGAAGGCAACGGAATTTCGGCTTTTCCTTTTGTATCTTGGTCCTGTCGTCCTGAAGCCTTATCTGTCCGATGAGCGTTATCTCCATTTCATTCATTTGAACATAGCCATATCAATATTGGTGGATGAGTCATTAGTCGCTGACTATGCAGATTACGCTCACGAGTGTCTGGTCTACTTTGTGAAAATGGTGCCGATATTGTATTCACCTAGATTACTCGTATACAATGTTCACAGTCTTCTTCATTTATCTGATGACGCCCGAAGACATGGATCCCTGGAGGTTTGTTCTGCCTTCCGTTTCGAGAATGAGATGCGCCACATCAGGCAAAAAATCAGATCTGGACATAGAGTTATTGCTCAATTGGCAAGACGTTATCACGAATTTAAGAATAGAGAAGTTCAAGTGGCATCGAATTGCTCCATTTCATCTAAAAGTCCAAACAATGCCTTTATATTGGATGATGGATGCTGCGTTCTGGTTTCTGATGTGAAGAATGATGCATGTGCTACACGAGTTTTTAAGTGTGAATCGGTTTTTAAAAAACCGTGTGATTCAAAATTAATTGATTTTTATAAATGCTGTGGCAATAGATATGTTGAGAGAAGCATTCACAGACAGTTCATGTGCCGACCAGCAATTTGCTTGAAAGATGAAACTAACTTCTATTTCTTGAAGCTGCGTCATAATTAGTTTCGTTCAGTGAAGCACGGACATAGGGAAGTCTTTCGTGAGTTAAGGTTATTTCGGATAAAATGTAATTCGTGTGACCTGACAAAATGCAGTTTGAAATTTATTCTGGACTGGAAGGTTGCACGATAAATACGTGATTTCTGCACTCTTTCCTTCTCATTATGTACATGCATGGATTCACTTGTCGGTACCTATTTTGTATAGTGCATGTGCATAAAGCTGCAGTTCGACTGTATAGCGATATGAAAATGAGTCTTGTTAGTTTTTCTTATTCTCAACGTTCGAGCTTTTGTACCTACACGTTTTAAGAATGTTTCGACAATACATCAACTACACTGAAAATTAACTACCTTTTCTAATTCACGCATGTATGAAACTGTTCCGTTTTGTCTTAATCAAGTTACTGTACATGGTCTGTATTAACAGCAGTGCGTCAACTTTTCCGTAGATTGCCCAGATTTTTCATCATTGGCTTCACAAATAATTCATTATGGAGAAAAGTGGCTGAAATGGGGAGGGAGATGGAGGTGTCAGCAGTTTTGATTTTGAAAATAATGATGCTTTGATGTGAAAATAAATGTTCATAGTCAACGAATATTGTGACTGCCGATGTATCCCAATTTTCAATATCTTGCTTTCACATATGATTAAATCAACAATGAGGGGCAAAGTATTTGAGTCAGCCTTAATGTTTCTGAGACCACAAACCCTAGAAATTTAAAAATGCTTGAGAAAATCAAAATGTTTAAAATTCCCAGAAATATTCAAAAGTGAATGTTTTTCCCAACTCTAATCTTCACTTTTGCCGGTAACTCGAGTTGCTGATATACTGAAATTCTACTTTAATTGAAGTGATTGTCAATTCAATGTGACCTATCACTGATGTGGACTGCGTGGTTAAATTACATGTAAAAGCATATTTTCAGATGAATTCGGTCTGTGCTTCAAGATACCCTCCCTTCGGCGACATCAACTGTGCTCTCGTATATTTTAAACTAGATCGGTCTTTCTTCATCTATGACGTGAGTGACATGGAGCAATGGAATGAAGAGATGTATGCGGACATGCAAGTGATGCACGGGTGGCAGGAAGCATGATCAAGTGACAAAAAATTTGACGACTTAGTATGAAGCAGCTTTTGGCACTCTTTGATACGCTGATTTCAAAAATCATAGTGGTGTAAATCATCTATTGGCTCCTTTCGAGATATAGGGCCATGAATATTCTGACAACCAATCAGAATCGAGGATTCCTATAATTCATGTAGAGTCTATTTAAAAAGCTTTTAAATGCAGTTTTAAACTATAAATGTGATTATTTATACATTTTTAGACATTCTAGAATATTGTAGTGCATCCATTACGGATATATCAGATGATATAGGCATTCTGACGGCCAATCAGAATCGAGCATTCTATGAATTTGAAATGTGCTAGGCCTACTCAAAACCCTACGAAGTTTAGAATTTATTTATGTCATTTATAGATGGATTTACATAAATAGTGATGTTTTTGATCTGCAATGATTATATACAGACAGTAAACATGATTGTAAACTAATAACCGTCTAACAACCAATCAGAATTGAGTATTCGTATAATGCAGGAATATGCTTTTCTTAGAATTGAAACATCAGTTACAATTCATTTGTAGGCCTATATGTATTTCTGTGGAATTTGTGCTGATCACTGCTGGATGTAGGGCTTTGTCTTCGGAAATCTAGCAACTAGTGATAGTTATTTTAATTGTCAGTCATATTTATAACAATATACCGGTACCATTTAAAAACTAATTCCTTCAGCTTGTAACCGCATACAGTAGGGAAAAGTCCTTCTGTTAAACTATTTTTATTTGCATGAAACAACAACTTGAAATAAATGTGGTTCAATTCAAATCACATATGACGTCCATTGTATCGGACTGTAGTGTCAAGTAGGTTTCTGTCAAGAGCTGGGTGCACTCTTGAAACCTTCCCGCATTGAGTTCACAACGCGCCAAAGTCGGTATGCACGGCTTCTGAGGTTTGCTCTCCGTATTTTCCCAAGGACGATTTCGTGAGGTTGCAAAACTGTCTGATGTGAACCATCACAATGTGGACAGCCGTGGTCACATTGATTACAAGCCTGAAATACGAATCTGTGAATTTGTTTATGAATACCGCAAAATCTGGATGCAGTGACCGTCCACAGCAACTTTCAACCACTAAATTGAAGTCAGAGAAGGCTTCAACGTATGAAAGTAACCAAGAGTCAGTCGGGTAAATGATATCTCTGAGGACATCTGTCTTTTTCAATAAACGACGATACATATTTCCATTAAATTCACCTGAGTGCAATTTCGGTCTCGTCAGCCCCACTCTCCTGCTCCTCTGTGGCAACTGCTTCATTCCTCTTTTCCAGTTCTGTGCACATCTTATTCGTCACACGGAGCAGAAGATGAAGCTCCGGTGGAGGCAACAAAGAAATGATCATCTCATGGTCATCCCCACTGATCAACGGAGGATTCGTGCAGTTGTTGAAGTCCTTGGCACAAGATTTGTGCTTGGAATTTTGGAATTTTCGTGAATTATTCCTAACAGACCCCAGCGTGCGTATAACGGAAGATCTGCACTTGCAAACATCATTGAAGTTGTCCTTGGAAGCTTGGCAATATGCGCAGGGATGAGTGCTTCCATGGGCCTGGATTCCGGTCACTATGTCGATCACATCTGATATTTTAGATGACATGTCTTAATTTAATAGCTTTTCGACCATCAAGTAGACAATAATTTATTATCATACTGATTAGCACGAATGTTTCACAAAAATGCAAATGAATTGTATAACCCTATTGTGCTTCGATAAATAAATAATTACATACATACACACACACTACTGATGCTTCAACATTTCTAAGAAAGGCATATTCCTGCATTATACGAATACTCAATTCTGATTGGTTGTTAGACGGTTATTAGTTTACAATCATGTTTACTGTCTGTATATAATCATTGCAGATCAAAAACATCACTATTTATGTAAATCCATCTATAAATGACATAAATAAATTCTAAACTTCGTAGGGTTTTGAGTAGGCCTAGCACATTTCAAATTCATAGAATGCTCGATTCTGATTGGCCGTCAGAATGCCTATATCATCTGATATATCCGTAATGGATGCACTACAATATTCTAGAATGTCTAAAAATGTATAAATAATCACATTTATAGTTTAAAACTGCATTTAAAAGCTTTTTAAATAGACTCTACATGAATTATAGGAATCCTGGATTCTGATTGGTTGTCAGAATATTCATGGCCCTATATCTCGAAAGGAGCCAATAGATGATTTACACCACTATGATTTTTGAAATCAGCGTATCAAAGAGTGCCAAAAGCTGCTTCATCCTAAGTCGTCAAATTTTTTGTCACTTGATCATGCTTCCTGCCACCCGTGGATGGGAAAGAAAGTATCGACAAAAGCAAACTACGATTATGAAGTCTATCGAGTGAGCTTCAATTTTACAAATGTTTTCTGTCAAACTAGAGTTGTGACGTAGCGCCAGTTGTCATACCAGAGGCAGTGATGCTTGAAAGATATGTCATTAAAGAGGTAATCGTGCATTATCGCTTGGCGAAGATTACAAGCCTAATTATTTGTTACCGGTACAAACAGTAGTCGGGTACGTGGAGGTAATAAGACTGGTTAAGAGCCTAATCAATCATATTATGTTCATTAAGGCCGCTGGAAATATGGCTCAATGATGATGCAGTTGCTTGTAGGCCTCCCATGCTTAAATTAATATATGATTGCTAACATCAACGGTAGAGGCATACACTGCTGCAGACAGGCACATGCAGATGTACAGTGTACTTCAAATAGCGCGTGCGCCATCGTCTCCACACAGTGGATTCTATGATATCTTACTATTAAATCACTTCACCCTGTTGGGAAAGTAAGCGGTCTACTAAATCATAGATACATGAAAATGTACGAGGATCTCAGATTTTGCTTTGAATGAATTTCGTATTGAATGGTTTAATCAGATTTTAATACCATACATCTCGTTTCAGGTTTTAATCTTACAAGTAGCAGGTTCAAAAAGTGACTTGAAAGATGCTGAACATTTTTCCGTTGGAATGAAGCGCAAAGGATATCGGTTGGAAGCCATTACGCCAAATTTCGATACGATCCGCATACCTGGAATTCGGCAAAATTTGCCTCCTCTAACGGTGAGCACTGGTCAAATCCAACGAGACATTGATCCCATGTTATCTGATTGATACTTGCATGTTAACTATTTCATCCATCTGTTTTAATCAGATTTTCTTTCCAAAGGCATTTCCGGATCTGGTTCAGGCTCAAACAGCAACGGATTATTCCGAATCTGAAACTGAATCTCCACAGAAGAAAATTCCTGGTCCACGTGCGTCACTCCATCATGCACCGACCGGATATGGACAACCGACTACCTCTTCCACCCAATTGGTATCTCCTCCCATAACTTTTACTTCCCCGGCACCTCGACAGTCGTCAACTCCTGTTTCAAAACGAAAGATGCAGGTATTTCATAAAGCTCGATTTTATAGTAAATGCAAAATTTGTGCAAGTAGCCATTGTCATGACATCTTGGAGTTACTATTTCATCACAAAACATGCATGATCAGCTGTTCACTTGTCTTAGCCCCTTTTGCTGAAATTAGCCATTCATTCCACCAGTCATCGTAAGAATAAATGACGTCATTTTGGACATCGCAAGCACCTTTCATCGGTGTGGAATATCTGGTACTCTCAAGACAATAGCTACATGGAGCCATAAGATAGAAACAAGAGATTCTACAAGGTCATTTAAGAGAATGTTTGGACACCCTCCATCTTTTTAAGACAGACCACTTTAATCAACCAATACAAAATAATACTAATGAATGACGCATCACATACCAGCTCTTGCTATCAGATGTCGTCGTCATAATCACTACCACTACCGATACCTGTGTCCATATGTTATTGAACTTGGAGTTAGAGAATGTTTCAATTTTAAAAAAATCGTATCCACTACACCTGCTGTCTGCTTACATCTGATGTGTTGATTAAACGGGGGGGGGGTTGTGAAGGATCTTCCAGTCAATGCTATGTGCAGTTGAATTTTTTATTCAGTTTTTTCCCACGCACGCTTTTTATTGGCTAAGCTAGCGACCGGAGGGATGTCATGGCGATGATTATATTGAAGCCGTTGAACTTCAAGGAGTACGCAGTTCCCATGCCTTTTGCATTATTCAGAAATTGCCAATACTTCGGCATTACCTATACTGATTGATGCCCCTTTGCCAACTCGACCTGTCTACCACATGGAAAATGTTCATTAGTAAATAGATTCTGACAACCCTTTATGAATGAGGCTCTGACGAAAACATGTTGGTACGTCCAATGAGGAGTTTCAAGAGAGTGTTGTTTTCGGACGATGTATTTTCTAGAATAAAAATGGTGTCGAACACACAATATTTCACGGTCTAACCAGACCGCGTCTTCAGGCGAGAGTGACAAACAAACGATTCGTGAAGTGCAATGTGAAAAATCAATAATACCATGACGACATCGATTTACGTGACATGTGCAGCAATCAACGGCAGATTTGCTTCAGATTGGAGGGCAATAATAATAATAACGAAGACAACAATCAAGGCATGTTAAAACACAACCAAGGACTAATTACAAAGTTTATACAAAATATACACAAAAAGAAGATTAACTAAATAACCCCAACAAAATTGCATGAAAGATAATGTACAATAATAAATAAATAAGGAAGATAAGCGGAACGTACAATCAAATATCTTCATATAGACACGGTACATATAGCTCACAACGATTGAGACAAGGCAGTTGCTTTGAGTGCCAAGCCTCTAAGAACAAACGTTTCTTGTAGTTGGCTTCACGACAGACGATTTCAGCAGAAGACCAGTCGATGCGATGGTCCTCTTTGAAGGCATGCTCTGCCAAGGCGGATTTGTCGGGCTGGATCAAGCGCAATGCCGATTTGTGCTGCTTCAAACGGGTATCAAAGCTGTTGCCAGTTTGACCCACGTACGTTTTGTCGCAATCGCGTGTGGCGATTGACGGAAATATTGTCGAAAAAATTCCGTGTGGCGAAAACGTACGTGGGTCAAACTGGCAACAGCTTTGGTACCCGTTTGAAGCAGCACAAATCGGCATTGCGCTTGATCCAGCCCGACAAATCCGCCTTGGCAGAGCATGCCTTCAAAGAGGACCATCGCATCGACTGGTCTTCTGCTGAAATCGTCTGTCGTGAAGCCAACTACAAGAAACGTTTGTTCTTAGAGGCTTGGCACTCAAAGCAACTGCCTTGTCTCAATCGTTGTGAGCTATATGTACCGTGTCTATATGAAGATATTTGATTGTACGTTCCGCTTATCTTCCTTATTTATTTTATTATTGTACATTATCTTTCATGCAATTTTGTTTGGGGTTATTTAGTTAATCTTCTTTTTGTGTATATTTTGTATATAACTTCTGTTAATTGTTTGATAGTCCTTTGGTTGTGTTTTAACATGCCTTGATTGTTGTCTTCGTTATTATTATTATTGCCCTCCAATCTGAAGCAAATCTGCCGTTGATTGCTGCACATGTCACGTAAATCGATGTCGTCCATTGCGGTATTATTGATTTTTCACATTGCAACATTCACGAATCGTTTGTTTGTCACTCTCGCCTGAAGACGCGGTCTGGTTAGACCGTGAAATATTGTGTGTTCGACACCATTTTTATTCTAGAAAATACATCGTCCGAACAAACAACA
>CAJQUW010002466.1:0-133169 GCA_907163375.1 Prostheceraeus crozeri | reverse complement strand
ACTACTACATTTGCGCCACTTTACTGGTCGTTAGTATTTCAAGTTGAAGTTATCATATTACGCGTGTAATTAACTATGTTCAACCATGACATCAACTTCACCGATGTTTTCCGCTCATGCTCACCAATTCTCTGTCTATCGTATACACTTTCGCGAGACAATTCTTCTTGCAGCATCTCCATGTGATTCCTCCTTCCTTTGAAATACTACCAACTCTAAACATAAAATTTTCATGAAATTCGACATGTGAATTCGAATGAAAATTCGACATGCCTGGCACAGCCCTTTCAGTTAGAATGAAACTGAGATTTAAGTATTTCTATTTCTTAAATTTCTGTCGAATTGCTAATCAAATGTTTCCTACTTTTGCTTCACACTAGATTTCACCTTTATTTTATCCAAATACTGTATGAAAAGCTTCAACACGATTTTAAATGAAAACATATCCTGAATTTCTCTTTTCAATCTGCCAAATATCGAACTTCTAACTCATCGGGCATCCTTATCATCTGCAGCTGTCATAAGTCAATTAGAGATTGACATAACAAATGACCATTTTTCTGATGATTAAGCAAAGAGAAATTTGGCGCAAAAGCAAGAGTCCCCAGCTAGGCATGATGGAGCTTTTATGCTGTTGGATTACGAGTGCTGTGCTCTGACCTCTAAATAGGAATACCCACCATTTTTGTAGGAATATTTGATCTATATTTTTAAACTGCTTTTTTGCTTGATTGAATCTGTTCATTAACTTGCTAAATGTACATGTATATATTTTATGTGATGCCACATATATTAACAAAATATTTGCTTTTTATTAAAGCATAGTTAAGCTAATAAAAATTTTTAAAAAAGCATAGAGATTCTAAACTAGCCTCTAACAGGGATGTCTATTAATCATAGTAAGTGCTGCTTCATAGACATCACTGCTTCTTTCTCTAATCGAAACAGAATTTCAACATGAAAATCATAGCTAAAATGTGCCAATTTTTGCGCAATTTATGAAGCGATGTGTTTGAATTCAAAAAGATTTCATGTGCCGAGTTCAGAATTTTAACATGATTTTTCAACTTACATCTGCGTGTAGCAATGGACCTTGCGAGTTCACTCACAGTCAGCAAAACGGCGAGCTTGCAAAAGATGATGATGCTTAGCATGTTGACTTGGCAAGTGAACTGTTTCAATCCTTTCTGCAGCCTCTGCAATTAGAAACCTTGTCAAGTTTGACTTCCGGGAACATTGATCATTTGCGGTGCATGAGCGAATCGGAGATTTAATTGCTGAAATCTGATGAATCTGATGAATTGGCCCCTGCAAATTGGCAAATGTGCCAATTACTCACGGCAACAAAATGAAGAAAATGCTGGCCCTCAAACATCACAGCAGGAAACGACCTTTTCTTCTTTAATGCACCGAAGATCATTTTCCGTTGGATCGAAGTATTCAAACAAAAACTTTCCCCCGCCATTGTTAACTCAGAAATATATTTTTGCAGAATCTACAACATAGGCCTGCAAAGCTGACCACTAAAAAGCAGACAACTTGAATGATCAATTCAAACAATTTTCGTGCTTTTCTATCTTGTTGCATATAATGAACACTAGGCCTACACTGAGAACCTTTTAGGACTTAAAAAATGTACATGAATTGTTCGATTATGCACCTGAAAATAACTACGTGTACCTAACAATAAAGAAGTCCATTCACTTTCGAATTAACAGTTATCACATGGGAAACGAGATAGCATTGGATGATGTGGATCGCCTGGCATAGATAGATAATCACACTAATGATTAGAAAAATAAACATGATTATAGAAATTAGCAGAGTTCTCATAGAGAATGTCAGCAAAGAAGACCAGAGAAGAGCTATTAATTAAAACACCTGTCCAATAATAAATAGAATTATTTTAGAAATTAATTTCATCATTTGCATGAATGATTAAGTTTCTTTAGATTGGTAAAACAGCGAACAGCGAAGTGTTGAGAGACTATTATGCTATTTGATGTAAACAGATTGCAAGCACCTGCAGTTGAAAGTAGGAATTCAGGAGTAGCTTTAAAGAAAAATTGTAAGCGGAATTGTAATCTTCTTTCAGCAAGTTCAAATCAAGTTCATCAAAATTCAAAGCATGTTGACCAAGCGCCTATAAAACATTATTTGACTTTTTTTAAAAAAGTAGTAATGATAAATTAGCAGATTTATTTCCGTCTTATAGACGCATAACGTGTTCAATTTATTAATGAATCTCAAAGAAATGGGATCAAAGTGAGAGGAAGGAATAGGTAGCGGAACGAGCATAATTGGATCACAATTTGTGGAATTCACTAGGCTCCCAACTAAATTATCATTATCATTGCGAATACAATCCTAACAAAAAAGGTGAGAAAAAGGTAGTGAAAAAGACTAGTGGGAAAACTACAAGAGATCCCTTTAATGAGTTACTGTCAGAGTTTTCATGCTGTGATGAAATGATTGAAGAGCTAACCGGCATTTTCTTTGAAAACTACAACTCTGAGGATGATTTTGATCTCCATCTACTTGACAACCAAGATTTGAATTTCTACATAGAGGAGTCGGACGTTCCACAAAGGCTCATGTCCTTGTATATGGCTAAAGCAGTTGGATCGGATTTGATTCCCACCAGGCTCTTGAAGATTGGTGCGCATTTGATCTGCAGGCTATTAACTGTCATGTTCAATCGATCAGTGCAGGAGAAGAAGTTTCCAAGGTCTTTCAAATCTGCTTTCGCATGTCCAATCCCTAAATCTTCAAGGCCAGGTATTCATGACTTCAGACCGATGTCAGTGTTACCAGCTATGGCCAAGGTTTTTGAGCGTCTGATCTTAGATTCTGAAAGGTGCGATCTGATAAAATGTTATAGCAACAGTTAGCATGCATACAGACCAGCATCACGAGAATGTCTGATGACAAGAAAACTCTGGCAATTCAAGCAATTTGCGTAGATTTAGCAAAGACATTTGACGATTTGCAGTTTGATCGACTGGTTAATTATCTGAAGTCTCGAGGGTTGAACGATGGCTTCCTAACTTGGCTGTACTCGTACCTTTCTAATCGGAGTTTTCCTGTTAGAATACGCAATTCATTGGGCAAAGTGGTGAATATTCCCTTTGGTGTGCCTCAGGGCTACGTTTTAGGGCCATATCTCTTTGCCGTTTCATGGGCTCTTTTCAATTTGTTGGAAATTATATTGTGTCGGTACAATATGCAGTGAAGATTGCTGATTGTCTGTACAATCAGTGAAGTAATCTACATGTAATGATCTTACAACGTTGTTAAGCAGAATTTTCGAAATTCAGGGTTGACCCTTAACATTGGGAAGTATAAAGAAATGATTATTCGTCGTTCTTTTTCTTTTCAAATAAGTAGCTTCGATGTATTATTTATAACTTTTAATCAATGTGAATTCTTGGTGTTCCGTTTTCCGACTCTTTATTATGGAAATTGCAATTTTCTGATCTTTGAAGCGTGCATCTCAAAGACTTTATCTTGTCCGAAAACTAAAAATGGTCCTTTCTTCAAAAAATCTTATTACTGTTTACCGTGCGTTAATAACATCAATGTTTTTGTACGTGCATCCTGTCTATAGTCGGATTCCTGCTACTTTGATGGAAAAGTTAGAGCGATTTGTGGACTGTAATTGTGTAAGCTTTCCTCTAATGTCTGACCCCGTTCGCAGAACTGGTTTGAATTTTCCAAGAGTTTATGAGAGCTCATCTTGTCACCCGCTGCATCATTTGGTTCCATCCCGGTTACCACGCAGTGGTCAATTTTGTTTACCAGGTTGATCAACTTCTCGGCGCTTTCACTCATTTTTCCTATGGTTTTTTCAGTACAATGACAGAGTGAGAATTTCTTAGTTCTCCTTTTATTATTGATGCATATGTACAATGTACATGTATAGTGCACCATGTGTGCTCAGCTAGACATGCATTTTATAGTTGCTTTCACTCATGTTACTTATGGTTATTATGTGATTTCATCTTATGAACATTTGAATGCTGTATTCTTGTAATTCTTTTAAAGTGACTTACAATATCTGTACTTATGAATGCTTTTTATGATTTTCATTCAACGAATATAACCACATTTCTATTCTATTCTAACACGTGTTACCATGACTGGCAGCTTTTTGCCACCTAACTTTAGAATCATGATTACTTTTAAGAGATGAATTACAATATTCTGATCTTTCACATGCTTGAAGAATTTATGATTCTGCTGACATTCCAAGACCACTCTGCTAACCAAAAGTAAGAATAAATGAATATTAACTTTGTTTTACAACTATCACGTCAAACTATCATTTTTGCGTCAGTCACTGAGAACACTGTGATTATTTTCTCAGAGAAAAATAGTTTGTTATGCTATTGTACCCGTAATTCAACACCGTATTCTCTCTTTTACAAGCTCATGTGCGTCAATTTTTTAGATAATTTATGAGGGGAGCTTTAGAGGGGCACTATTCAGGGATGAGGCTTCTATGATAATTTCAGCATTGTGGTGCTTTATGGGGCTCGTGGGGATATAATTAGATAGGGTGTTGACTAATGAGTGGGCGCATATATATAGAGACAATGCGGCACATAATTTTTTTTATTTTTATTTTTTTTAAGAAATCTGCACTATATTTCAGTAAGAGTGTCAGTAAAGGTACAGTAAGTAATACATGCATATCATCAGTAGTATAAGACACGTGCTAAAGACCATTACGAAAAGTCAATTAAGAGTCAAAATATTTAGAACACCTAACAATCAATTTTTCTAAAGTCGGCTTCCCGACAGACAAATTCGATATCAACATTCTGTGAATCGTCGTTAATAAAAAACATGAACATAAATATGCATGTTGTAGGATGCACGCCAACAAGAAAAAAGATGAGTCGATCCGTAGAAAACCATTTCTAAGTGAAGTAAACTTTTAAAACTTTTAAAGTAATCAATGTAAAAGTCTATTTAAAAGATTTTCTTAAAATTGATTTTAAAATTTCTAATCATGGGTTTATAAGCATCGCATCCATAAAATTATATGTATACCGATGAGTAGTTGAGCTCAGTATTTATCAAGGTGGCAACGTCCGTAAAATATCACGGTAGCACAGTTGTCAAAGTGATTCTTATAGAACTAAAAACACAATCTGACAAATACATGTACTTACATGGCGGTTGTAGATAAGGAAATGAGTCCTCATTTCAATATTTATGTATTTATGCAGTACTTCGCTTTCCAGTTGATAGGTTTCCTGTCCAAGTGATCGATTTTAGGAAGGATTCAATCAGATTTCTCAACTCAAGCGCAGGGATTAAATTTCATTTTTCCTGTCTTCAAATACTTTTGTCATTATTTCTTTGATATTTTTGTAGCGTGACACTAACTACATTGGCAATCCCATTTGTTCTTGCGCTCCATTTTGCAACATATGTCTGTTTATATATTTTGATAGAAGAAGGATATTTATCAGCAGCTGCTACCATGCAACTGCAAAACTCTTGCAGCTAATACGTGCAGACTTGATTCCTTCGAATATACATTTATCATAGAGAAAAAAATGTTCATCAAAGTCACCGTTCGTACGTTTCACTCGGGGCGACACAAAAAACACTTACTATTATGCTATCAAAATTTTCTACTCTACTACAATCGATAGAAAGCCAATATTTCCCAGAAATATAATCGATTATCCACTTTACTAAGTTATACACAGTTATCATGATCAAGCAACTGGATGAGTCTCACGATGCATTTAAAAACGTTCGTACGTTACATCGTGAAGGTTATCATTTCAGCACTATCCCTAAATTTATTAATAGCATCACAAAAAAGCATTGTTCGCATTCCCAAACAAGTATGTGAATATATATGCATTACTTCAGCATTACTTAACATCATGTTCAATTATAAGTAGTGTACATCAGTAGTAACTATAGGAACATTCCAAGTAGGCCTATTTATCAACATCACGCATCTGCATAACAGCATTTTAACAGATGTTCTCATGCATGGGCAACACCCCAGAAGCATTGGAATCTTTGAGAATCTCTGAACATGTTGCGGACGGAATTTACAGAGATTCCAAAATCCTATTTCGAACTTTTAATTTTAAGGAAGGTCATCCACCAACATCCTCAGCCGGCCTCAGCTTTGAGTTCACTCATTGGCTCGTCACATAAGTGTCTGTTAGTCAATGCTACTTGGAAATGCTTGCATCATCATGACAATCAAATTTTATTACTTCTTCCTTTTCAACTTATGAATAGCTGCTGAAATATATTTGGGAGCGATGGAAATGCTTCATGCAATTCATCAAGGCAGGCTACAATTTAACTTTCCACTTTTTCCGTGATGTTGGTAAACATTGTTGGTTAACCGGTGTTCACCTCTCATCTAAGAGCATTTGGATTTGCACTGACTTCATATAGAATCGATTTTCTGTACTGAACTTTACGAGCTGGTTGGTTAAACATTTCTAGACATGGTCCATTATTTTAGGCTATATACCGGTATAGTTCATTACATAGGCCTATACTTTTCAAGCTTCTATAATTCCGTTGCATGTGAGCTTCTTTCTGTTCAGGATTGTTTCGATAAATTCGAAATCATTTTCCACACTCGTATAAGCTCATTCATTCACAAACACCATTCATTCGATAGGCATTGTGAAAGCGCGGCCGACACTTGCGGTGAATTTCATAATTAAATATTTTAGTCGGTGCGCGATTTACCCCAAAAAAAGTCACATAATCCATCAAATCGGCGTTATTGAACGTCAGATACAGTCACCTAGATATCTCAAAAGTAATAGCACACACGAGTATCTTCAAGAGATTGTCAGAACGCAGTAAAGCACGGCTGTTGGTGCAAGTTGTTACTGAATAGGCCAGTAATCGTTCGTACGTTACACAATTGCGCTATGTCGTATTTCAGCGAAAGATGTACGAATGACCTAGAGTGTAGTTGTAGGGGATAAACTAAGATTTTCACAATTATATAGAAAAATGGTCCATTAATCTATTCACAATTTAAATAAATGATGGCTTTTGCGTTCGTGCGTTACATTTTGGAACTTGCTTTTCATGTGGCCTTGGATCGAAAATGAATGCTAACAGTTGATATCAACTACTGCCATGGTAACGGGTGACGCATAATACAATCTTAAACGCAATATCTCAAAACGTTGAATGCTTGATACACTCCAAGTGATATTATCTTTCATGTAAGTTATATGACTTTTCTGACATTTTCGAGGATCATCATAAAATCTAAAAATAGAATGATTTCTGATCAAAATACGCAATAATTGACCCTAGAAATGAAAAATTCAGATAATTTTGATATAAAAAAAACACTAAAAGAAATGCATAAATGATTTATTTGATTTTTCCACTCCATGTCCCACTTGCTGCTACTTGTTTATGCAGGATTTAGCGAGCTAAGTAGGTTGATTGATTCAATATTGTTGAAGACATCCTTCACTTTAGATACTTTGCAGACAAACAGCAAAACCAAATAATAAACGACTCCAACACTGTCAACGGCAATAAATACAATTAAATCCTGAAGAATGACTTTATTCCATGATGTCAATCGAAAAGAATGCTTGCTCCACACCAACTTTCCAATAAGATAAAGCAGCACCTCACTTCCTCGTCATGTTACCGTAACTTTATGAGAGCCCTAATTTCTTCGAATGGTTTTTGAACGCGGCTTTGAAACATTTTGGTCGGCAAGATTCTATGATACTGCCATGAGACTGCCGGCTTTGGGTGGTATTGAAGGACAGGTTACATCATATAGTCGAAATCCAAAAACTATTGACGAACCGAAGTGAAAATTGGTACAAAGTTTGATGAAAATCAATAATGAAGAAATCACAAATTCTGTTGACAACATCTGAGAAGAATGAACTTCTTATTATCCGAAGATGAACGATATTTTGAATATTCGCTGCAAATACTAAAACCTCATGATATTCCTGTAGTGACATGCATGCCATTGTTCTTTGTCCATTGTGACATGAACAGTGTTTATCCGTGCGCTGCGGTAAATGGCATGCTTGCTTCACAATAAAGACTTCGTTGGAATAAAGCGGTTGTTCTGATCGTAACATCTGGCGTCGCGAATCATGCTAACTGTTGATGGCTCCTACATTATATGGAGAAGTAAATTGGATGGTGAAATTGCAAATTTGATTTTAACGAAGAAATTAAATGACAGCGACAAAGACAGTTACTTGCTTAATTTGTTACCTTCTAAAGTATCAGATGACATCTTGTCGGAATGCTCTAAACTGGGTGTTGGAACGACAACAGCTAAGACATTGCTGTCTGAAATTGAAAAAGTTTGGAAACGAAAGCAGAACGTCTCTTTACAAACCTTGATTCAAAATCCAATTACAACTAGAGATGATGTCGAACGGATGGTGCTTACGATGAGAAAGCTTTTAATGTTGGGATTTACAGTTGAAGCAGTTATTACAACATGTATTGAGGCTATACCAGATTTGGTTATTCGCAATCAATTGTTGTTATCTACCAATACGTCTGATTTGGATGGTTTGATAGAGAATTTGCGCAAAGTACATTGGTATCAAGCGGAACCTTCGGCTGCAGTAATTTCTAATTGTAAAGAATGCAATAAGCGCCATTCTGGCAAATGCTGGAAATGATTGAAATGCTTTCGCTGCAAACAAACTGGTCATATACAAAGATTTTGTCATAACAAACATTTAAACTAGTGTGTGGTAGTGCAGTAGTGGACAAGAATGAATATTATTGTTGCAATGTTCACATTAATGGTACAAATATGACTGCGATTTTGGACACTGGTAGTGACATTAATTTCATCCGACGGGACATGATTTATATGTTGCATCTTAAGGAGACTCCTTACCGAAGAATGTTTTTTATGGCTAATGGTCGAAATCACCGATCGGATGGTTACGTAATGATAAATATATTTGGTAAGCAGACATTATTTTTTGTTTTTGATAACAGTCCACACAAATTAGTGTTTGGTTGGCCATTAATTCGTCGGCATGGTTTACTTCTATCAGTGAATTCTATTCAAACAAATGATGACTTAATTAGTCAATTCAAAATTAACCAAAAATTGCCTGAAAAACAAAGAAAGCAATCATTGGAGCTTTTGTGCAAATTTCCTGAAACTTTTTCAAGAAATCAATTTGATTTCGAGTATAATACCCGTTTCAAGCATGAAATTGCTACAGGAAATTCTCCACCTTTTCGTTGTAAGGATTATCCCTTACCTCATGGTTTAAAGAAGGACGCTAAATCAGTAGTTCAGCAAATGCTAAGTAATGGCATCAAAAGAGAAAGTTCATCATCTTGGCGCAATCCCATTTTCTTCATAAAAAAGAAAGATGGTCGCCTACAGTTGGTTGTGGATTTCCGACGGCTTAATCAGATATCATCTGATGATTGTTTCCCAATGACCGTTATTGACGAGTGCATCGCCGAGCTTGGTGGCTGCAAGTACTTTACGACTCTTGACCTTACATCCTCTTATTATCAAGTTGAGCTGAAGGAAGACTCTAAGCAGAAAACTGCTTTCGCCGTTGACAACTGCTTATACGAATTCAATCGAATGCCATACGGATTAAAGAACGCTCCAGCATTGTTTCAGAGGATGATGCAAGTTGTTTTAAAGAACCTCGGTATTTTGCCATATATTGATGATATAATTATAGCGAATAAAAATTTTGACGAGCATCTGAAATCGATTAGAAAGGTTTTATCTCGTTTGAGTGAATTTGGTTTAATGGTCAAACCTGGAAAGTGCTCGTTTGCTTTTGATCGGGTTACTTACCTTGGATTTGTTATTTCAGAGCATGGTGTTGAGCCTGATCCTGAGAAAATTTCAAAATTGCAAATGATTGGTGTTCCAAAATCATCAAAGGATGTTGACCGCTATTGTGGTTTTGTGAATTTTCTGTCAAGATTTGTTCCAAAGTTGGCGGAATTATTGAAGCCCATTTACGTGACTAAGTCTGGCGGATTTAAATGGACTGATGAAGCACAACATTCGTTTGCGAAAATCAAAACTATTATCTGAAAAAACATTGCTCCAGCTCCCTGATTTCAGTAAAAAATTCGTTATTGAATCTGATGCTAGTTCTACAGCTTTAGGCGCAGTTTTAATGCAAAATAATCTGCCCCTTATGTATGCCAGTCGAAGCCTATCGAAATCAGAGATGAATTATTCTGTAACTGACAAAGAATTTTTGTCGATAGTCTGGGCATTGAAGAAATTCAGGCAATACGTTTATGGGCAGAAGTTTGTGATACGAGTCGACCACCAAGCGCTAATACATCTTGTGCGGAAACCCCCAGCATGCTCTCGCCATGCACGATACATTCATTATCTGGAGGATTATGATTTTGAAATCGAATATTTGAAAGGTTGCGATAATATCCTCGCCGATACCATGTCAAGATCAGTTTCTGACAACTGCAATTCATGTCCAGTTGCAAAAACAGTATCAACAACATCATTTAGAATGACTGTTCCAGATGAAGAAATAGAGGATGTCATTCATCAACATCATGCTTTCGGCCATTATGGAATAACAAGAACCAGGTATTCTATTCTTAGCTTTGGTTTATGGTTCCCAAATATGAGGCAAAAAATTCGCTCAGTTATTAGTAACTGTTCATCTTGTCTGCGATTCAAATCATATACTTACTCCACAAAGAAAGGACATATTATTTCAGATAATTTGAAGACTTTTGATCTTGTTTGTACTGACATTGTTGGGCCATTGAAGTTATCGAAGGGAAACTACAAATATATACTTACCATGATGGATGTAGCTTCCAGATATGCTCAAGCTTTTGCCATTATTGACATATGCTCTGAAAATGTATACAGAACCATAGAGAACAATTGGATATATAAGTTTGGAGTACCGCGTGCATTGCTAAGCGATAATGGACCTCAATTCACATCGACTATCTTCAGAGACTTTGCCAACAAACATGGTTTTTTCGTTAAACATTCGACGATATATTATCCACAAGGCAACTCTTTTATCGAACGTTTCCACCGAGAACTCAAGGATACTATATCATGCATGGGTGGAGATTGGAAGGAAAATTTACAGAAAGTAGTAGACACTCACAATGCAGCGTATTGCACAACAACACAATCAACCCCTTTTGAGTTAGTTTTTGGTCGAAAATTCAAATGTGACTTTACAAGCTCAAATGAAGATAAACATGCCAACTTCACCTCGAAATGTCCAAAGTTTTTGTGTTTAAAAATTGCTGTCAGAAGACCTTTGTCTCCTCGATTTACAGAACCTATTGCTGTCAAACGTCGTCTTTCGGAACAGGTTGTTGAGACCGCAGATGGACGGTTCCTTAACTTAAACTTATGTAAAGTAATGTGGTGAGCAAATTTCATATTTATCTGTCATGTTCAAAATTTGCACTACCAGTCATGCACACTAGATTTTATCGTTGACTAATTTGAAGTATTGACAAAATGTGTTAATATGTATATATCTTTATGACATACAAAGTGTATATTTATCTTTTTGGAGGGGGATAATGTAGTGACATGCATGCCATTGTTCTTTGTCCATTGTGACATGAACAGTGTTTATCCGTGCGCTGCGGTAAATGGCATGCTTGCTTCACAATAAAGACTTCGTTGGAATGAAGCGGTTGTTCTGATCGTAACAATTCCCACGTTATTCTTCATTAGGAAAATGATTTTCGAGCGCAAAAAGTCGTTCTAAAATGGAAATTAAAAGCTGCGATAATATATAAGAGATATGTTGATATTTCGTGGTCTAAAATGGTTCTATCACTGAATATTTGCCACTTTTTCACATTTTTCTCAGTATCAGGAAATCCATTGGTTATTTTATGCTACACTGTAAACCGTAGACCGACAATTATCCTACAAAATTACTGACAAAATCAACCGACGATTGTCACCTCCAATATCCTGCGATATCCGACGAATTTGTAGATTCTCCACCGATATCGAAACAGATGCTTTGTATGCAAACTAACTAAACAAAAACTGTTGAATATTGATTGATTTGTTCGACTATTGATTGCTTGACTTTTGGGAAATCTGCATTATTGTGTGGCAAGACCATGATTTAATTAATTACCTTCATTTTTGATCAAATTTAAGCTATAATTCATTGCTTTTATTTTGTCGCTTTTTGTCAGATATTGTAGGTGTTCAATGGCAATCATCCTACAAGAGCTAACAATGACCGACAAAATAGATTTTGTACACTTTAAACCGTAGACCGACAATAATCCTACAAAATTACTGACAAAATCAACCGACGATTGTCACCTCCAATATCCAGCGATATCCGACGAATTTTTAGGTTCTTCACCGACATCGAAACAGATGCTTTGCATGCAAATTAACTAAACAAAAACTGTTGAATATTGATTGATTTGTTCGATTAGTGATTGCTTGACTTTAGGGCAATCTGTATTATTGTGTGCAAAACCATGATCTATTTTGACATAATTTAATTAATTACCTACATTTTTGATAAAATTTAAGCTATAATTCATTGCTATTCATTTTGTCGCTTTTTGTCAGATATTGTAGGTGTTCAGTGGCAATCATCCTACAAGAACTAACAATGACCGACAAAATAGATTTTGTAGGATAAATGTCTGTCAATTCTCAGTCAACGGTTTACAGTGTACAGCCATGACTTTCAAAAATTTTAATCTTTGATGTGGAAATTAAAAGTTTGAATTGAATTGATAAATAGAATTCAATAATGTTCTCTTAGTTGGATTAATTGTGCTGTATGTTTAAAACATGATTTGGTTCCAATTTGCTGTGTCTAAGGTAGCAGACAAATTGAATTTATTATGATATGGAACAGTAATATATCAAAGTGATCGAAATTCGCACATTTCGACGCAACAACCCAAGAGCACTGCGCACAGCCCTAATGGCAATGGATGAGGGTGTCTGAATGATGATAATATATTGTTCCTTTCAGTGCATGGATACTATTTATCATGAAATTTCGTGATTTTGACCATCTGAAGATCGGTCGAGAGTTTCTTTCCTTACTCGCACAGATTTTAGCAGAGCTGGGCGCGAATAATCGATGCGATCGAGTCGCATGAATCCTAAATTCTGCAAATAAATTAAAATAATCAAAATTCTTCCTGCTTGAATTTCGGTTCATCTCATTATTGTTCATTTGCCTGTCAATAAAATGTTCGAGGACATAATCAGCGAATTCAAGGCACTTCGGGCAGTCGGGAATTATCGCAAAGAGATCGTTTGTGAAGCAGTCTGCCACTTCCTCAGGTCGCAGAAACGGGAGCCCAAAGAAATATGACCACCATTTCGAAATCTCACTGTCCTTGTCGTTATACAGCGCAGATAGTCCAAGTTTATGAATTTTGAACATTGACATAACAAATGACCATTCTTATGATGACTAAGCAAAGGAAAATTTAGGGCTAATGCGTTGTCGGTTTGGCGCAAATGCATTGCCAAGTGGCGCAGAAGAAAAAGTCCCGGTCAGGTAATGATTTCAAAGATAAATGTATCCCTTCACACACATCAATGCTTCTGACTTATCGTTTCTCAACTCCAGTTAGGACTTCAAAATCTTGAAAGCTTCTCATTAAGACTGTTTGTATAATTGTACAACGTAGGACTATTTCATAATTTCTTGTTTTTGTACACGAGGATATCCAATTTGTTCACATTTATTTAGAGCAGTTTTTCTCAAATTGTGGTACGCGTGAAACAGTTTGTAAGTGGCAATGTTTCGTAAATTAAACTACTACCAATCGAAACACTGTTATTTCTTGCTTGCAAAATTTTTGATTCGTTATTTATTTAATAGGGCAAATGATGCACCTTATAATATTTTCAAACTCTTCAAACTTAGCCTACTGATATGAGGTAGATATAAATTAACAATTAATCTTTCATAATTGGTAAAATTGTATCTGATAGAAACGATTATCTAGCTTTATAGAGTGATTGAAAATTATCAGATTTTGATTGTATTATGGCAGCTTTTTAACTTTCAATTGTAAAGATACAATGCAGTGTATATACCCTAAGCTTTGTGATTTCGCTACAGTACCAATTCTCGCTATCTTAACTAAGCGTCCATTATAATCATAATTATTTCTATTAATTTCCTAAGTATCATGTATAGTGGCACGTGGCAGAGATTCCGGCTGAAAAGTGGTACTTGACGAGAATGAAACAGTTTGGGAAACACTGATTTAAAGAAAGAGTGGTCAACTTGCTTAGTTTTTCATTATGTGTTGTATGTAATCATGCAAAATATATTTTCTGCCAATCATATCCTAGGCATTCCGCAATCGATGTCATCTCTGGTTCAATTCAATTCGATAAATCAAACTGTCTTGTGGGCCTGTTAGACAGCATTGAAATTCACACAAGAGTCGCAGTAATTCTAGTAAATTCTAGTTAAATTGATCAGTGATTGACGAACTATCTATCGTAGCGAATTATCCGATTCCGATATGAAAAACCTTGATCCGACTAGTGATTATCTGATTTCTAGTCAATTTTTATAAGATGTTGCATATGTTTAAAAATGCTTTTCAAGCATTGCTTAATATTAATTACTATCCAACGCAGGAAGCTACATCATTCAAATTTAGGATCACCAATACTTGTAAAACTAAAGCTGAAAACTGGTAGATAGCCTGCTATTGTATTGTCATCATCATCAATTTTTAGTGATTTGATTAATAATTCCTATTCATTTTGCGGAGGTTTTTTCGAATCACGACTCATGCATCGGATTCGACAAAAAAGTTTAGATTTAGTTCTAATCTGCAGCAAAGGGCAACTTACACAAGCATTGTGGTGTATGAATGCTTAAATTCCATAAATGATCAAATATTATGTCGGTAGTTAGACTACTGCAGCTATTTCTTACAGGCTACTTGGTATTCGTGATGTTGCACAAACATCAATGAGAGGTCATCTTAACCAACATTATAGACACCTATCATTCTATGCTGAAATTCAAGAAGAATGGTCAAACTATTTTACAACAAAAGCAGTGCCATTGAAAATTATATGCACAAATGGAGTATAATTTTGGGATTCGTGCGAATTTATCGAATAGACGAATCTATAAATTTTGAACTCGTGATTAGCCATGGTTTTTGGCACATTCATTTAGCTCCGAGTGATTGTGCCTTGACATAGCAAAGCAATGTCGAGCGTTCTACTCAATCGCTTCGATGATGTATATTTTCTTGCAAATATTTTTCAATATTACCGCTAAGTTCCCGCTATATATCATGCACCAACCTGCACCTAGAAGAATGATTTTAGACAATGTTTCAAAGTTTTCATATTCAAGTGACAACTGATCCACTATCTTAGAAGACTAGTCACTCACACAATAGTGAACGTGCTCATAGGGACCTTATTAAATGTTAAGATCATGGGCAAGACACAAATTACTTACACACATAACTGCACAGTCGCTTTGTCTTTCACTTTGCTATACAGTCGATTCGTCTTTGATTTAGCTACACAAGCCACATGTACACGTAGTAAGGCTTCATGCAAGCCTAGACAGATTGACATCATCGATAACATGGATAAAAATTGACAATGGAAATCAAAATTGCGGTGGTGCACTGTCTGATCAGAATAGCAGTCAATGTTCGGATTGCAAAATAATGCCCTTTTTGCTTGGCGACTTAATTGACAGAATTTTGTTCACTTTATATCTGTCACACCATTATGTTGCACAACATTCTCTGCACTGAACCATCCCGTTTTCAAATGAACGGATGTAATTGTGATTTTAGGGTTTGAATTTTATTACATTTCCATGCTAACAATTCATCAGAACGTAATTAAACTCTCGTAATGTTTACATGTATTCAGTTTGATGCTTTAGACCTGAGATGTACTTCATGATATTTCCGCAGATAAACAATTAAAATTACTTGCATTGGAATCCTCTTTTTCCCATCGATCATTACAATGCAGAATGACTGTAAAATTTTAGACATAGAATTATGGCCTACTGTGTGAGATTTTAGTCTTCAGCTGACTAGACGTACGTGACTATTCATCTGTGTACGTAATTGCTCAACAGATAATCTTAAAATTTAAAAATTGCATGCTGCGGGAATTTGATGGAACCATTAGTTAATTTCAATCCGCTGTAAACTCATGATTTACCAGGAGAGGCCCGGTTTGGGTGTTTTTGTCCCGGGAGCTCGAAAGTGGCGTTTGAGACAGATATAGGGGAAGCCGGGGTAAGATGAAACAGGCGAAGTTCTCTGTGATCGGAGACACTGACGTTTTGACTAAGTTTGTCTGGTCAATCGTATCGCTGAAAGGGCTGAAAAGCCTCGCTATTTCTCATCATCGGTGCGTGAATATACTCGACGCAGATAAGAGAAACTTCATTTTGACCTGAATTCTGCTACAAATGAGGTGAGTGACGAACTGTGCTGGCTAACTTAAAGTTGAAGAAAAGATTATGACTCCTGTGATTTCTTTTTCCTCTTTATATGCTCTATTAGCTAACACTGCGCCTGTACTATAGTCTTTTTCCATCATTTATTTACAGCATCGTTTTTAACGAGTAGTGCCCCAAGCCTGTTTCATCATGCCCGACTATAAGGGCATATATGAAAACTGTTTTGCTATAACGGCAAAAAAGAAAAATGTCTCATCATACCCCGACTTCTCTTAGCCTTTGTCCCGGTTTTGCAGTATCTCAATACCAAAATTTGATTTCATTTTATGTTTTTTCATTTGATGTTTTTATTTTGAATTATTCACTTTATACATGCATTTACATGTACTTAATTAAAAATTGGGCATTGCAGGATGCACAAATATCTCTTCGTAAGGACGATGTTGCAGTCTGAAAGGCAATTTAATTTGTTAATTAAGGGCTCATGAACACGAAGTCGAGAAAAATTAACAACAGAATATAGAAAAAGATATTGTGCAGCATCGAAAACCAATGACCTCTTAACTCAGGGAATAACCATAGCCAACGTTAATAAAATGGGTCAAAAAATTGCACATGGGCCTATATCCCTACACATATAGCCTACACTGCAAGGATGAATTTGTTGTAAAAATTCGCTATTGTGTATGCGGTGTGTGAAGGCAGCGAGGAGGTAAACAATTAATAAAAGAAGACAGATTGAAAGAAAATGCTAAGATATTGACAGTGGCAAAAGCAGTCAGCACAGACTCCATGATCGGGTTTCTTCGGGTTCACAATATGGGTTTGATGATGTTGACTGAACATCTATAGGTCTTGTCTCCTCTTTGTAGGCTCTGGTTTTGACTGAAAAATATGCAGCCACGCTGCGTTAGTGCATGGACTTCTGGTCAGTATCACAGATAATAAAGAAGCTTTTAGAATTGGATTTGCATGAAATGTCACATGTAGCCCACAGGGAACGAGTGGATGCAGTTGTCCGAGAGTACACTGACGACATCAAAGAGTGGACGGATTTATCGCTAGCGGAAGCGGTATTTCAAACAGAAGTGAATGAGCTTTGGTGATGCGCTCTACTATGAAAGGGAAATTGGATAGATTTCTTGGTATGAGTCATAACTTTGTTTTCTCTCGAAAGAGCCAAATTCAAGAGATGGAATGAACTTTACTTTTTCTTTAGACGATTAATTTCAGCTATTATCTATAACAGTGGTGGGCAACCAAGTTGGGCATAGAGGGTTCGCGGACAACCAATTTCAAAAGGCAGAAATATGTTCAAATTCCTTTATTGCGTACCTTTCAGCGTAATTTTAAGGACTGTATTTTACATTCTAAAATCTGTATGAATAATGAAAAGTGAACACGACAAACTAATTGCGGGACCTGATCATTGGTTGTATCAAATGATGTGACCATAATTGAAAATATAATCAGATTTCATCGAAAAATGACGGTCTGGAGCTATATGGCACATCTATTCGCCTACATATCGCACAATATGAAAGAATACAAATAAAGACTGCTTAAACTGCATGCACCTAAGTGTATATAGACATACTTCTCCCAAGCCTAAGCTGATTTCTAAAACCGCTCATAGGTTCCCCTAAAGATGCTCGTGCGATAATGCCATTCTAGTGCAAAACTGGCGCAGTATACAAATAAAATCCAGAAAGAATACTTAACTTATAAAAATCACATGCTCTCATGTTGGAGTCCTTCATGCGCAACCTATCTTATGTATTTAGGGCCTATAGGCTAATTGCAACGTTGTTCGACATTACGTGGTGAAACTTGCTCAACAAGGTATAGAACGAACACCATGTAACTGTCCTCTACCTTCATGGTGAGAAGATATTCATTGCGAACAGAACATGGTTTAAGCATTCGAATGAATATTTTTGTGCCATCATGTTGCTCAAAAAATCATTATAGTCAATGCTTTTGCAAATTCTAAAGAAGATGAACCTCAACCTAAGAAACACCTTTATAGGGCAAAGTCAGAGTCGGCTATTTGAACATCACCGATTCAAATGATGTCCGCGGGCCACTTTGGATGTGAGAATCGGTGGCGGGCCACGCGTTGCCTACCACTGATCTATAGCTATCTTCACGTAAAGAATGTTATTCTACACGTGAAGATAGCTATAGATAATAGCTGAAGTTAATCGTCTTGCAAAAAATAAAATTGATTCCATTTCTTGAATTTGGCTCTTTCCAAAGAAAACAATGCTATGAAAGGGCCGAAATCTAACCGCTCTGGGAAAGATGGTGAATTTGGAATTTATTTCAAGTAGCGGCCCCAGTCGCGATTCGTCATTCGCTGATGTCGAGTACATTTTGCCAATGTTTGTCACAGACTGCATCACCATTTCCAACAGTTGGATGAAAATGAAAAGATACGAAGCAATATTCATCTACAATTTCGGATCTTAAATTTGCTCCGGTCCACAGGGGAGGTGCATGCTGACAGTTGATTACATTGGTTGAAATCACATTTGAATAACTGTTAATTAAGACACATTTTCTCATTTTCAATGAGTGTGGAGCTCAGTATTTGATTTAGGCACTCAAAGTCTACTTGTGTAGATTTCCTCAGATCTATTTGATATTCATTTAGTTAATAAAATAGATATCATTCAAACATGCATAATTTCTCAAAATGATGTAAGGAGGAATGAAAGAATTGACTTCAAGTTCTCTACGACGTGTGGCGTCTTAGTCAATGGTCACTGAGACAAAGAGGTCGAATTTGTCATTACCGCCGAAAAAAGTAATGGGCAAAAGACCGTTCCAAGACACCATAAAATTCAAAAAAATAGTATTTTTAAAAACGACATAAATTCATGAATTTTGACCCTTTTTCAGGTTTTTAAGACCTAAATTCATGAATTTAGTCGTTTTTAAAGATACAGATTTTTCAAATTTTTCAAAATCTCAAATTTGAGAATTACAATTTTCACTCTTAAAATCATGACCGTTCCAGGACACCGAAAATCATAAAAGTTGAGAATTTCAAATTCATGAATTTTATCCATTTTTCAGGTTTTTAAAATATGAGATAACTAAACTTATGTGTCTAAAAATATTTCTTTAAAAATGGAAGAAACAAAAGTGGATGAAACAAAAGTGGAAGAAACCGCAAGAATATATCCTTCGTTATCTCAATTAAAAACAAGTGAAATGGATCTCAATTATTATTAAGATTAGAGCATTATGATAAATTAAGAAGACGCAATTATTACTTAGACATTCTTCGTTATTGTATTCTCAACATTATTTAAAGTACTAATTGTGTGAACTAGAAGATCATTGTAACTCAAACTCAAAATTATTCAATGAACCCGTACACTGGCTGATAATTGAAGAGAGAGAGATTTATTGTTTTAGCAACGGAAACATCAAGCAGCTTTCCCCTAAAATTATCGTGCTATCTCTTGTCATTTCAATTTACCCATCGGTAAACTTTTGACATTTCAACTTACGCGTGCGTAAAAGTTTTGACATTTCAATTTACCCCTACGTAAATTATTTTCAGAATCTGTTTTCAAAATCTATTTTCAAAGTCTGTTTTCAAAGTTTGTTTTCAAATTCAGTTTTAGAAATCGATTTGCAAAATTCATTTAGCGTTTGCCAAACACATACGGGTAGTAAAGTACTTCCCATTGTGAAGACATGAATAGATTAAGCACATAAGAGTGCATTGACAATAAAAGCAAATGACAATAAAATTCTTCTTGTGAACTCAGAACGCATAAACGCCGATATGCGGGTTAGTTGTTATGGCAATTTCAAACAATCATTTTAACGATGAAACATATTAACAAATGAAGTTCATGAAGAAAAATAGAAATATGTAAAACAATATAGATTAGAATAATTATAATATAATCATTTCAAAATCGAATCAGTAGTAAGAAAAGTCATCATTATGGATCAGTTTTAAATCAATACCCCCTCCCTTCTGACTTCTAGGGGTCCCTTAAGAAATTTTTCTATTATAAAATGAACAACATAAATGAGTTTTTGAAATTATATGGAACGCAAACAACTACAAATTTCGATTTAAAGAAAATCGCAAATCAATTGGGAATAAAGAATTTTCACATATTGATGAGAGACGAATTACAATTCCTAAAAAATAAGCCAACAATAGCTATAAATTTCATAACAAATCTTCATACGTCAGATGAAAAAGGGATACATTGGTCTGCAGGTATCTTTAATAAAAATCGAGATAATTACTATTTCGACTCTCATGGACTTCCACCTACAAATGAAGTCAAAAAATTACTTGGCAATGGAACTTATAATACATTTCAAATTCAAAAACCGGGAACTACTTACTGTGGTCAATTATGTCTATGTTTTATTTAAATTACAAAAAGGAGTACCATTTCTTGATATTATGTTAGAATTGAACAAGGGAATTTCATTCCCGAAACGTTAGTTCCAATAATAATGATAATGATAATTAAAAATCAGTTCGTTGTAATTCATTTTGATAAAATCGGCCTCTGATATCTTCATCATCTAAATCTTTGATTTCGTAAGTAATCGGATAAGTTTGATTTATTTTACAAACTTCAAATATCTCTTTCGTCCAGTATCCGACGAAGCCTTTTTCAAATTTATTCTTATACTTAAATATTGTAACTCTATCACCAATTTTAAATTTCGGCTTAAGTTTCTGCAAATTCGGATTACTCTCATTCGAATAATTATTTTCGAATATTTTCTTTCGGATTAAATCAGGGTCGTCAGAAGCATTCTTTGGAGTTTCCTCAATACCAAAATGAATCTTATTGTTATACTCTTCTACAACTCCTGGTAATATCTTCAACCATTTCCGATTTTCTCGCTCAGTAAATTTCTTGAATAATTTATTTTTGAACGTCCGATTGAATCTTTCTATCACTACGGCCTTCCCTGCATTTTCAGTTGAATAAACAGTTTCAAATAGTGGCTGAACGTTTCGGTTATAAAATTCCGACCCTTTATCAACAAACAATTTTTTTGGCTTTCTATTAGTTTCTTTAAAGATTTCTTCAAACGCATATTTAACTGATAGACCACTTTTATTTTTTAAAGGCTTTACCCAAGCGTATCGTGTATATAAATCTATAACGGTCAATACGTATTTGTAGTCCCTTTCATTCGGCATATGAATAAGATCAGCACTCCAAATATCATCTTTATTAAATACTTTTACTTTCAATAAATATTTAGGCTTTCTATATTCTTTGTGGATTTCAGACGCATAGCGTCTTAGGTCATTCGACATTTCAGACGCGTAGGTTCGAGCGTTGCTCTCAGACAGCTTTGCTGTCGTTTCATTTAAACCCTGTCCGAATAATATTTTAGCTTGTAAAGCTTTCTTAACAAACATTCTTTCAATTTTTTCTCTAAATGTAGGATTTTGAATACTATCTAATTCTTGAATCATCTTCTTATCAGCTGCATGTCGAGAACTTAGATCATGATTTCGATAAGCTAAATCATGTCTATAAGCGGCGGCATCTACTCTATTTATTGGTTCTTCACCTGGTTTTGGATTATTATTCTCATCTAGTCTTATATCTAATCGAGTTCCTGGACCGGTATATGAATGACCAGGAAGATGTTTTTCTTTCGAATATTTACTCCAAATAAATCCAGGAAAGTTTTCTAATGTTTTTTGTATGTCACCTCCAATATGCTGACAATTTGAGTTTTCATTTTTGTTTAATAGATAATTCAATAAATCTAAATTAGAAATTTTTAATTTAATTAAATTTTCGGAATTTGTAGAATTCATTTTAAAAGATAAAAAAAATTTAAAAGATAAAATAAATGTTTACCGAATCGGACCAAAGGTCCTGAGGTTATTACCGAATCATACTAGGACTTAGATATATTCCAGAACCATCTTTTGTTTCTTTAATTTCAATTAAATCATCAACATTGTGGAGAATATTTTTAAGAACTCGTTTTCCTTCATCAACTAATTTTAATTTACTAATAAAATTATCTACTATTCCTTCACCCCTCGCAACTTTTTCTAACTCTCTATTATGACGTTTTTGTTCTTCTAATGCTGCCTTTTCTGATTTATTTTTATTTACTGCTTGGACAATACCAGCTGTCCCATCTGCAACACTTCCTGCTGCTGCTATGCCACCTATTATTAGTGGAATTAATGGGAGAATCCCGCCATTCTTTTCTTCTTGTAATTGAATATTCTCTATCATTGGTTTACTTATGTAATATTTTTTTTGTTAATCGTAATAGTTTTAGGTGTATTTTTGTCAACAAAATTACGTAATTTTAATTCAACAGTTTTATTATTATTACTTTTCGCTTGCGACATTTTTAATAAAAAAATTTTAAGTTATCAAAAATTTTAATCTATTCTAGTTATAAATAAATTTTAATCTAAGAATTTTTTTAATCTATTCTAGTTATGAAAAATTTTAAGTTATCAAAATTTTAATCTATTCTAGTTATGAAAAAAGTTTAAGTTATCAAAAAAATTTTATTACTAATTACTAAACAAAATTTTAAGTTATGAAAAAAAATTAATTAATCGACGAAGTCTTGCGCTTTAGCCTATCCTAGCCATCTTTCCATTAAGAATTTCAATAGAATATTTTACATCTTCTAGCAATAAACCATAAGCCATCAATGAAGTTGTGGAATCTTTTTTTTCAATATTAATTGTTACATCACAACCAGTCTTGATAATATCGTCAGATTGTGCACTTAAATCGAAACAGAAAACAGGATATAAATGTCTCCAATCTCAGGAGTTAATTGTGGTTCAACTCCAAATTCTATACAAAGATTTCGATAAGAATCATATCCTTCCATAAATTGATTATTGGTATCATCGAATCTTAATGGATCAATTGGATATCGGGTTTGATTTAATGAAACTTGTAAACTTCGAATTCTATTAATATGAAAAAGATTATTGTTCTTATCAAAACTTGGAGAATTATTTCTTTGAAATGTTAGTAATAAATATCTTGGAGTATTTGAAGTTCTAGTAAAATGCCAGTTAAATCTTTGTTCGGAAAAAGTTACTGAACTAGCAGTACGCTTTAGAAAATGTACTTGAATTGGTTTGTTTGTGTTTAATCTACTTGCAATAGCTGTTTCAACCTCTAAACTAGGAGTAATATGCTTAATCCACCATTCAAGTCTATCAATTTTAAATATACTTTTTTTCCAGTCTTACCAAAAAAATTAATTCATTATTTGCTGTGCGATGAATTATTAATTTAAATTTTAATTGATATGATATTTTATCATAATCTAAATATCCGAATAATGGAGACAATGATCAATTTACTGTCTGTTTACTCTTCTTGTTAAATTCACGTCTTTCTTTATATGCACTATTGTTTGTTTTATTTAAATGTTTTGCAATATTTTCTACATCTTTCGCAATTCCTGCGGCATCTGTTCCAGCGTGAGTTAAATCATCAACAATTATACCATCATTAGTATCAGGAAACCAACCTTCGATTTCATACTTTTTATTATTTTCACCAATTGTTACAAATCTAAGCATTGCATCAATTACACCTGGAGAATCACTTATTGTTTCTATATTTTGAGTTAAAACATCTAAACGCATTTGTGTAAATAATCTTGGAAAAAAATTATTCTCTAGTGCAATATTATTGGTATCTGGTAATGGTGTTGTAAAATTGTCATCACTATATAAAGAATATTCACAGTGTAGAAATGAATCAGATAAATATAAATAACTCTGCTGATTATCAACTTCAAAAATTAAATCACCTCCAGTATTCACTCTACTGGAAGATCCGGGATTCATAGCAATTCTTATATAGTCATTCTTTTTTTGATTATAACTAACACCTGGTGGTTTATCTAATTCAAATTTATTTTCAATTAGGAAAGACATTTTTATAAAAAATAATTTGACTTTTTGTTTTTTCTCACACACAGAAAAAATTTTGCTAAAAAAAATTTTACTAAAAAATATATTTTAGAATTTTGCTGGACCAGCTCCGCTACAGCTTTGCTGGTTAGACCTAAGGTTGCTGTTAACACCATTACCTCTTATTTCTTCAATTGAACGTTTTATGGCTACGCCTGATTTCTTCTTATGTTTACTATCAGACGGAGCTCCGCTCCTCAAGGTTTCCCCCACAGCTATGTTAGCAATTTTGTTTTTTGTTTCCTCTGAAAGTTTTTTTAAATTTTTTAGTTCTTCAGAATCATTCCTAAGTTTACGAATAGCTTCTAGTGGTTTTAATTCGTTTTGAGACTTAACAGCATTTGATATGGCACTAGCTGTACTACCTATAGCAGCTGCTCCTTTTGCAGCAGATGTAATCAAATCTTTATTATTTTTAATTAAGTTAACGATACTTCCAATACCAGAAAAGATGCCAGCTCCTTCCGTGTGAACTGTTTCTCTATTATCATAATGATAAACAGGATTCATACGTGGTTCATGAGCAATTCTTTGATTTGAAGCAAAATGTTTAAGATTGTGTTTATAAATTATAGGCATTTTTTTGGAATAAATTTGACTTTTGGGAAAAATATTTACGTTAATATTTACGTTTATGATTGGTTAGTAACCTGAGGACCTTTGGTCCGATCGGCTAAAGCCTCGAGGAGCTTCGCTCCGATTAAGATTTACGTTTGTGAATGGACAACAACTTCGAGATAACTTTATTAATTGTCTGTTGCACTTTATCTATTGCGTCAAGTAGCGTGTGATGTACTTTAATTTCTTTTCTATTAACTTGCATTTTCTCCCGATTCATCTTCAACGCCGTTTTAAGAGCATTTAACTTAATTTTAAGAGCATCTAATTGTCTTTTAACAGCATCTAACTGTTCTTTATTTTCTTTAGAGTTTTCATGTAAATTTTTCTTTAATTCATTTTCTAAATTGATTTTAAGAGTTTTCATTTTATCAACTTTTTGATTAAGTGAGTTTACTTCATTTATTATTCTATTCATCTTTTTCATTTGTTGAGTAATTTTAGAACTTAATTCATCAACACTTTTTTGGAATGTAGTTTGTAACTGCTTTAAATTTTTTTTAATTCTTTCAGGTAGATTTTCTATTTCATCTTCTAATTGTTCTTTTAACATTTTTATCTGATGTTTATTTTTAATGACTGCAGATTTTAACTTTATAGAAAGAAATATTAAAATTTTTGATTGTTCAGAAATCTTTTTAAAAAGTTTTGCTATATCTGCTTCTAGCTCTCTATCCTTTTTATCAAGTTTTAATAATTTTTCGTTTAATGATTTGTCATTAAGTTTTAGCAACTTTAATTCATTCATCAGTGGAACCAAAACATCGTTTATATATTTTTCTTTTAAGTCATTGATTTGTGTATCAACATATTGTTTATTTGTTAACTCTGTATTTTGTTGCGGAAGAATAGAAAGATGCAAAGGACCAGATAAAACGTCTCCAGTTTTCATGATATAATTTTCTATCTCTATTTCTAAGTCACGATTATTCGGGATATATGCACCTCCACCAACGTTTGGTAACATCATTTTTCAACAATAAAAAAATAAAATTTTTTCTAATAAAAATAAAAAAATGGAAAAAGCAAATTTAAAAAAATTATATTCGCCCGCATCATCCTGTTCTTCTTATTCGACGAGATCGACGGGATTTGAAAATAAATGTTTTGATAATATTAATAATAATAATCCATGTATAGATGTTAATATTTTATTTGAATTACAAGCTGAAATATTTAGAGAACAGACTAAAGGTTTACCTTCTATAGAAACCAACTATTGTATTTTTCCAGGAGATCCATTTATTAAATTTATGGAGATTGTAAGTAAATATAATGATGTTGCATATGTAGAATTAAATAAAGAAAATATGGTTATAATAGGACATAATAATGTTTACGGATTTATTAGAGCAGTTTTGCCGATTAGTAATACTGATTGGATAGAAAATAAAATTATTAATTATATCAATATTAAAGAATTAGTTAAAAAATTAAAATCGTTTTCAAAGGAAAAAATTAGATTATTTGTTGATGAACAAAACCAATATAATATTCATATAGAGAGTAAAAAACATAACGAAGAATTATTATGTCAAGTTTATTATAGAGACACAATTTATAAACAAGAAACATTAGAAATGCCGCAAAGATATGATGATGATACATATATAGGATTATATTCAAACTTAAATATTAATTTATTAAAATCTTATATAAATGGTTTAGCTCAACAAGAGAAAATTTATATGTGGACAACACCTTATACTATTAACAATGACCATAATCATAATCATAATAAACGAACCAAAGGTTCTAGGGCTTTGCCCGATCTTAAAGAATCTTATAATATTAATAATAATGATAATATAGATGATGATTCTGAAACATCTGAAAAAGGTGTGAATGGTAAAAAAGATTATAAAAATATTAGCAAGTATAAAAATTTAAGTGAAGAAAAATTTATATCTCATACTGATGTACATGATATTAATACTACATAAAATCAAAATTTATCTAAATTTCATTTTCTTACAATTGAAAATAATAATGATGGAATAGTTGAAGATACTGTTAGACAACTATGTGTCGGGTCTACAAAATTTAAATTAGGATTTACATCTAATCAATTTAAAATTTTATCATCTTTAATAAAAACTAAAAGTGATTCAGATTATGGTGGTGTTATTAAATTTTCCAAAAGAGATCAAAGACCAATATTTTTCTCTATTATATTATTATCAAATAATAAATGTAATTTAGAGTTAGATATTCCAATAAGAGAATGGTATCCTATCAGGGAATGGCATCCTATACCAAAAAGTGTAATTTGTGATGTTGAAGAATCAATTTATGATGATGATGAAGAATAAATTGATGATGATGATGAAGAATCAATAGTTAGTAAAAATAAATTAAAATTATCTTTTGATAAAACGTTATATGATAAAACTTAATATGATAAAACTTAATATGATAAAACTTAATATGATAAAGAAATTAAATTAACTTAAGAACGTGAAATGTATAATAATATATGATAACTCTCAAGACCTTCTTATAAGAATGTTTATATCTAAAATTAAAACACAATGTTTTCTTTAAAAAATAAAAAAATGGAAAATACCAAGTTTTATTGTAACTTATGTAAAAAAAGTTGCAAACAAAAAGAAGTTATCAATCTCATTTAAATAGTAAATTGCATTTACAAAATGTAGATCGAGTTGATGAAGGAAATATATAAAAATTAAATAATTATATAAACTATCTAGAAACATTACCTACTGATATAAAAGTTAAAAAAATGTTTGATGATTATTCACATTCGGAATATAAAAAAGTTTTTAATAGTGAAGATGAACATGTACATGGGACATCGGAGATGTCTTCCAGGACTTCGCCCGTACCAGATGGAAGATATTTATTTAGCGATACTGATGAATTTAACGAAATAGATGAATTTGATGAAACTAAAAAAACCGATGAAGCTGTAACAGATATAAAATATTTATTTAATGAATCGGTACACGGGACATCGGAGATGTCTTCCAGGGCTTCGCCCGTTGAACATAATGAAACCGATAAAACTTTTTCTGATATTCTATCCAACTTTTATAATATATTTAAGAAATCTTTCAAATGTTATATGAATGTAGAAGTACTTTATACAAAAAATGGACCTGATGGAATTCCTGAAGAAATAATACAAGGACATTTTACAAATTCACAAGAAATTCATAATGTAAATGATATACAACCCATATTTGAACAAATGATACTTAAATTAGAAAGTTGTATAATTGAAGCCCAGTTACGTGAATCTGGTTGGAGATTTGTTAAAATACTATCTAAGAAAATAGTAATTGATAAATATAAAAATAATACTGGTGGTAGTTATGTTCCTTTACCTTTCAGTTCACCACAAATAATCAACATAAAAAATGAAGATGATTATTGTTTTCTGTGGAGTATTATAGCACATTTACATCCTGCAAAATATCATAAAGAAAGACTAAGTCATTACAATAAAGAAGAATACATAAATGAATTTGATCTCTCTGATGGCTTACATGAATTTCCATATGATTATAATAGGTTAATAAAGTTTCATAAAAAGAATAAAAATTTAATAGAAGTAAATGTTTTTGAATTAAATGTGAATTATGTTTCTATTGGTGATATTACTCCATTTTACTCAGATTCAAAAAAATTTTATTTGAATAATAAAAATTTATGTCAATCAGAAATAGTATATAATAAAAGAGGAAATTACATGCATCATAATATTTTTTACCAAGGAAATATAATATGTACTGAAAAATTTCAAATTCTAAAAACACTATCACCAATAATGATTAATCATAATAATTATAAAGGACGTAATTATAATTATGATTATGATTCCGATTATTTATCTTTATCTTTAGAATATCAACAAAAATTACAAACTTTAAATGAAATTTTACAAAAATGTAAAACAGATTATCAACAACAAACAAAAATATTAGTACAAGAATATGGCCATAAATATCAAAATAAGATAGAAACGATACAAAAATTAAATGAAGACAAAAAAGAATTAAATAATGAAGAAAATGAAACCAATCAAAAAATAAATGAATGTCTAAAAAATGTCAACAGCAATATAAAGAACAATATGATAAAGAATATAGTTATCAGCTACAAATATTAAATCAAATTTATCATCGAAATACATTTAATCTTACAAAAGAAATTGATGAAACACATGAAATATATAAAGATAAATTTGAAAAATTAAAACAAACAAAGCAACCAGTACAAGCGAATATATTATATTATCAGGGTCATTTCATATTGTGTAAAGATGTTTCTATATTTAAAGAAACTTCAGATAATACAAATTTTCCTTGTCTTCAATGTATGACAAGTTTTAGAACTTTAGAAGAAATGAATAGACATTTGGAGAATTGTCAACAAAATGAAGCAGTCAGAAACACATTTCCAAAAGATGATTATTTAGAATATAATAAATGGTATTTTAAAAATAAAGTACCCTTTACTATTTATTGTGATTTTGAAGCATATAATGTTGGTATGACACAAAATCGAACCGAAGGTTCTAGGGCTTCGCCTGATTCTGAAAATGATAATTCTGAAAATGGTACGGGCCAAGCCCTAGAACCTTCGGTTTATAAATATGAAAAAAGTGCAGCTGAACAAAGTAAAGAAAAATATTTATTTGAACAAAAACCATTATGTTGGGGAATGTACATTCATTCAAATTATCCTGAATTATTTAAATCAGAATATTATCAATACTATGGTGAAGATAGTTCAGAAATGTTTACAAAGAAAGTAGAAGAATTACAAGGACGTTTTTCACAATTGATTGAAACAAATATACCAATGCTTCCATTAACGGATGAAGAAAAAATTAATTTTGTTAATGAAACAAATTGTTATTACTGTGGAAAAGAATTGGGTATTGATAAGCGAAGCGGCGGCTCTGACGACAAAGTAAAAGATCTTGATCATCTAAATGGATTATATAGAGGTTCAGCACATAATTCTTGTAATCTTAATGCTAATAAATTTAAATATAACTTTGTTCCTCTATATTTCTACAATGGTTCTAAATATGATTTCCATCTAGTAATGAAAGATTTATTTTCATCTGAAAAATTACAACAACAACAAATCAATGTACTATGTAAAACAGAAGAAGAATATTTTTCAATGCAATTAGGTTGTATTAGAATTTTAGATGCATTTAGATTTTTTACTCCTTATTCATTAGATGTTATGGGAAAAACTTTGAAACCTGAACAATGTAAAATATTAAATAAATATAATTTAAAACCTTTAAAAGGAATATTTCCGTATGAATATTTAACCTGTGGTTCACAGTCGAAGACTGGTTTAACTGGAGATTTTAATTCTGTGAATAAAATTATGGAAGAAAAACAACTTCCTCCAATAAATAAATTTAAATCAACATTAAAACAATCACAATTATCTGAAGAAGATTATGCAGAAGCTGAAAAAAATTGGAGGGAGTTAAATTGTAGAACAATGTATGATTATACAATGAAATATCTACAGATAGATGTATTAATACTAGCTGATCTTTTCGAAAACTTTCGTGATATGTGTTTAGAATATTACGGAATAGATCCATGTTATTGTTATTCTACACCAGGTTTAATATGGTTAGCAAGATTAAAACATACTGGTGGTCAAGCCGATGGCTCTAGGACAAAGTCCGTTAAACTTAAACATTATAAAGAGAATACATATGATAAATTATTATTTTTTGAATCTGGAATTAGAGGTGGAGTTTCATCAGTTTTAGGTAATCGTTATGTACAGTGTTACAATAAAAAAGTAAATCCTGATGATTATGGCATAATAAAACCTTTATCTCCAGAAGAAAGTGATCAGTTTATAAAATTGTTTAATCAAAATATAGAAGGACTTATATGAAATGAAGATAGTGAAGCAGCAGTTGATGAAATCATGAGAGAAAACTATTTGTTATATTATGATTTTAATAGCTTATATTCTTCTTGCATGATACAAGAATTACCAACAGGTGAAATGTCATGGTGTAATATTCTAGATTATCAAAAAACATATGATGGAAATTATAATCATGGTTATATATATGAAGTTGATTTAGTATATCCTGATGAAATAAAAGATAAAACAAAATATTTTCCTTTCTGTCCCGAAAACAAAATTCCCAATATAGAAGATTTTTCAGATTATCAAAAATCTATAATTCCTAAGAAATACAGACCAACAAAAAACTTATGTTAACACAAAGTAATAAAGGAAAGTATGTTGTTGAAGGAAGAATGCTAGATTGGTATTTAGAACATGGAATGATTCTCACCAAAATACATCGAAAACTATTTTATCAAAAATCTAAATGGTTAAAAAATTATATAGAGTTCAATATTGAAAAACGTAAAATAGCTAAAAGAAATAAAGATGATTTTGGAAACGTGTTCTTCAAATTAATGAATAATGCATTTTATGGTAAGACTTTAGAAAATGTGCGTAATAGACAAAATATTGAAATAGTTTATGAAAAAGATAGGTTTCAAAATTTAACAAGGAAACCTACATATAAAAGAACTACTAGATTTAGTGATAATCTATGTGCTGTACACTTACGTCGAATCAGCGTAAAACATGATAAGTTTAATTTTATTGGATTCACTATATTAGAATTAAATAAACTATTTATGTATAGATTAATATATGATTATTTAGCACCTGCTTATGGCAAAAACTATAAATTACACTTTACAGATACGGATTCCGTTTTCTTAGAATTAACAATACCGTATAATTCTTCACTTGATGAAGAAATTAATAAAATAAAATATATCATTCATCCTTCAGAATTATGTAAAGTAAAAGATGAACTAGAAGGAAATGAAGATTTCATAACAGAAGCTATATTTTTAAAATCTAAATGTTACTGTTATGATACAACTAATAATATTAAAACACATAAAGCATTAAAAGGAATTTCAAAGGCATCAGTGGCTAATCAAATAACATTTCAAGTTTATAAAAATGCATTATTTAATAATGAAATAAAAACAGCATGTAATTATAGACTTAATTCAAAGAAACATAAAATGTATTTAAAAGAAGAACATAAATTAGCATTAGATCCATTTGATGATAAAAGAAAAATTTTACCTGATGGAATAACAACTTTACCTTTTTAATTTTCTAATTTCTAAGATAGACAAATTTGATATATATATAAAATTTAAAAAAAATATCGTAACACTATATTTGTATATTTTTTATCACTCGGCAAACAAATGTTCTATCGACTTTCAGTCAGAGAACAATTGTTCGATAACTCTATCATGAATTTTTTTATCAATATTAATTGTAATGAAGCCATAATCTTTTTGACCAAGCATTATTACACGAATGCTTAAATTCATCTTTATTTCTTGCGCATAAATCTCTTAACAAATCACTTAAGTTTCTTGCATTTATTTCAAATAGTATAAATATATTTGCATTCTTTCTAATAACACTTCCGTCTAATGAATACATACTTTGTGTTAAATAAAAAAAGCTACAGTTATTATGTCTACCTCTTGTGAAATAATTTCTCTGAACTGACTGATTTCTATCATTAACACAATCATCAAAAATTACACAATGTTTCATTGTTTTATCTAGTTTACTAGGATCTTGCATATTACCACTATCATCTATAGATTGTATCTTTATATGCTTATTTTTATTGGTTTCAACTAACTGATTATTTTTTGTTGCTTCTTCACACCACGAACTTATTTCTTCTTCATCTTCATATTTTCATATTCTTTGAATAATGAAGCAATTGCTGTTTTTTAAGATTATTTTCAAATCCATATTATAAAAATTGATAGACGGGTTGTTCTGCTGTTGTTGTATAAATTATAAGATTGTTATAATCCAAAAAATTTAGAGTCGTTAAAATTTTAAATAATAGATATGTTTTTCCACAACCTGATCTTCCACAAATAACTGACAAAACTTTATTAGATAAATTTGGATGATGATTAAATTTAAGTTTTTTTTATTTAATGGTAGTACTTCACTCATTTTTTAATAAAAAAATTTATTTTTAATTTTTTAATTTTTTGTTTCTAAAGAAGAAGAATAAGAAGAATAATAAGAAAAAAATTAAACTTCTCGAGCTTCGCGTGGGAGTTTATACCTCTCGAACGGGAGTTTATACCTCCCGAACCAAAAGATCTATCATAATCTCTTCACCTCCAAAATTTATTTCTTGTCCTTTCTCATCAGTGATTCTCATGTTAATGTTGTTAATAGTTTTTCTTGTAATAGGAAAATATATTAATGTTTGTGGAATTACATTTAATCTATAACCAATGGGTACAGTAAAAGCTGGAAAACTGAATATTAAATTTGACAATTTACCATTTATATATCCTCCTTCAATAATGTCACAATGTACAACAATTGAATTTATTTCAGTTATTTTTGGAATCTTCTCACCTAAATGATAACCTTGACTATAGGTTTGTTTATTAAATCCTAATAGCTTTGACAATGATCTATCATGATTAAAATCAACTTGATGATTTTCGTCTAAAGTAAGAGAAAATTTGTTAACTGCCGGTTCAACTGCAAAATGTAATTGTTTCTTATCTTTAAATGGTATACCTAAATGTCTCTTAATTTCATTTGATATTGATTCAACTTCGTAAGAACCAGGAAGAAAAGTTAGTATTTTCCATGTTTTGCCTTTATCAGTAGAATATCTAAATTGATCATTCACATCTTTGATAACGTTTTGAATAGTGTTAAATGTGGATAAACTAGTCAATGCAATTTGATAATTTTTATTTTGTTCCAAATGTAGAATGGGTTCTAAATTACAAGTGTGTGATGAAGTATTTGTTATAATTTTTAACGTCGTACTAAATTTTGATGAACCCAAAATCTCTGTTAGATTTTCTAAATGATTATTAATTTTGTCTAAATCTGCTGAACACATTTTTTAGTTAAAATTTTGAATAAATATCTTTTGTCAAATATTTTTTATAAAAAATTAAAAACAACAACATATTTCAGCTACGGGCGAAACCCTGGAAGACATCTCCGATGTCCTGTTATACTTTTATAATCCTCTTCATTTAGAATCTTCTTTTCTAACAGTCTTTTCAATATAGCATGAATTTCATTGAAACTAGAATTATGTCCTTCTTTTATTGCAGATATTAAAATATTTAATCTATTTAGTAATTCTTGTGGATCATATGGTAAAAATACAGTTGTTTCTGTTTTAAAACCTTTTCCTACTATAATAATAAACCTATAATAATAATAATAACCTATAATAAATTTTCTAATTGTTTATAACGTCTAAGAGATTTTACTGCACCAACTCTATCTAACATAGCTTTATATTTTATGAGATCTTCTACAGCATAATTATTTAAATCTGCTCCTCTTAAAAGATCAACAAAATTTCTATCTAAATTAAAAGACTATTTATCTGGTGAAAAAATTAAACCTCAAAAAGGTTGCGGAAACATTTCTTTTTGTCCGAGATAAAATCTAGGTATTGTTTTTCCATCTATAAATGAAATAGAATGTTCAAATTGCATAGATTTTGGTAATTTCTTATTAATGTTTGATTCTAGTAATCCATAGTCATCTAATATAGTTTTGTGCTCTGGATCTGTTATATTAATTTGTTTATCATTATTTGTAAGTTATTTTTCAAGCTTTTTAAATGGTTCCATAGTTTTTTCAAAATCAGTTTTTACTTGCTCGGTTTGCTGCATTTTTTCAAACATATCAGATTGAATACCAGCTTTTATCATTCTATGTTGAAGATGATTTTCTTCATAATATTTCTTTGTTTTATTAACTCTTCTAATTGTTTAATTCCTTTTTGATTATCAGCTCTAATTTTATCCATTTTTAAAATATAATATTTGAATTTTGTGGTAACATTGGAATACAACAAAAACATTTTACTGAACAACTTATCTTTTTATTGCTTTGTTGTCTGACATCTTTTCGTTTAAAGTTTTCTCGTTTTAAGTTTTGTTTAATAAAGTTTTGTTTAATAAAGTTTTGCTTAAATTTTCGCTTAAAGTTTTTAGCTCTTCTAAAAAAACTTTATCATTTTCTTCATTAGAAATTTTACCATCACTAGAAATTTTGCCATCCTGTTTATTCTTATCATCAACTTTTTCTGACTGCAATTGAAATGATATTTGATTTACTTCATTAGCTATTTGATCAAATTTTTCAATCTCATCTAACGTAATAACATTATCATCACATACTCTTTGAAAGTAGTAATGTAGTTTATCATAGACTTCTTTAATATGTAAATGCTTAGTTTTTAATGATTTTCGTTTCTTAGTTATTAAAGATTTATCTAACATTGTAACAAGTGAAGTTGCAAAAACACCCGTACCTGTTAAAGCTGTAGCAACTACTGGAATTACTAAAACACCTGAAGATATAACAATTGTTAAAGCACCTAAACTTACTGTTAAAAATACTCCAATACCTTGTGTTACATTCTTAACTTTAGTCCATCTCTTTCTTAATTTTTTATAATGCTCTAATCTTAATAATAATTGAGATTCCTTATCTTTCATATAACGTACTCTATCTTTGTGTTTTTCTTTATTCAATTCACTTATTTTTAACTGAGATAACGAGGGATATATTCTTGCGGTTTCTTCCACTTTTGTTTCATCCACTTTTGTTTCATCCACTTTTGTTTCTTCCATTTTTAAAGAAATATTATTAGTCACATGATATATTTTAAAAACCTGAAAGATGGATAAAATTCATGAATTTCAAATTCTCAACTTTTATGATTTTCGGTGTCCTGGAACGGTCATGATTTTGGGGGTGAAAATTGTAATTCTCAAATTTGAGATTTTGAAAAATTTGAAAAATTGGGTATTTTAAAAACGCCTAAATTTATGAATTTAGGTCTTCATAACCTGAAAAATGACCAAAATTCATGAATTTAGTCCATTTAAAAAGTACCATTTTTTGAAAAATCGGTATCTTTAAAAACGTCTAAATTCATGAATTTAGGTCTTAAAAACCTGAAAAAGGGTCAAAATTCATGAATTTATGTCGTTTTTAAAGATACTATTTTTTGAATTTTATGGTGGCCTGGAACGGTCTTTTGCCCATTACTGAAAAATGCTCATTTTCATCTGCCATTCCAAGACAGGTAAAAAGAATATTATGCAGTCTGTTTTGATAACATGGCCCCGTATTTAATTTGGACAGCAGCTACCAATATTTGAAATCGACCATTTTTAATCTGGTCTTAATAAAACGAGATGTACGAGTGCAGGCAAGGAATCACAAATAGCAGTATACAATTTTTGATATTACATAAAAATTTTCAATTTTAAAAAAAATTGTACAAAAACAAATTTGGAATAAGATAAAGAACTACGTCCGTCATAGAAGGAGCGTCTAATGTGGCAGACATTTAGGCATAATGGGTACATGCATTACCAATTCAGCGTAAAGGCATGCAGATGGAGTTAAGGTACAGGTAGAAAATCCAACTCTTTCTAAAAAATTCAAAAATCTTTTTCTATAAAAAACAAGCAATGACTTTTGTTATTATTGCTGCAGTTTGAAGATAGATTACGACTAACCTTGAATCTACGAGTGCACTAATTGCAGCCAAAGTGAACTGAGTGAAACAAGGAGTGTGCCTATAATTTCTAACAACCTAATTTCAAGTCATCTCTTCTTTATTTGCATCAGTGAACTATTACCAAATATTGAGCAATGTTTCATAATATTTCAAAACATGTTCAACCCGATCACGAGACTTTTCCGAAGCACAACATTATAGAAAAAATACTTACCCTTCGGCTGAGATATTCAAATAGCTGCATGACTACAATTAGACATTGTGAAGTGAATGATATTGAGAATTGTGTAGTTCGTTGAATGTGAGGTGATCGAAGTGTTACGGCAGACGGCAGCAGGGGTAAATCAATTTCTTTGATTGATTGTAGGCAAGCGTGTATATAATAAGCTTAGATTTTGATTTATGAACATCAAACTATCAAATAGATGAGCACAAGGAGTTGTTTCTATAAGATAAAACTCCAATTCAACTGAGAGCCCTAATGGGAGCTTCTCCATTTCTCATGTTGCATGGATTCATAGATCATGGTAAACTTGTCATTCACTGATGCTTGGTCAAGATGTCCAGTGTAAACCGGGAGACATTACCCAGTAGGAGAAAAGGTCTGTAGCTTCATATTGCTTTACAGAAAATGATCGCTGATTGCTAATACTGTATAGGCAGCGAATTTGCGAGGCCCCTTATTGAGCTCTGCCAAGGGATGCAACCCCTCAAGCTCTTCAAGGAATCTTACCTTCTGCTCAGTCACATGCTTTTATCCAGCGTCTGCGAGATATGTTTAAACCTTATTGCTGGGATATATTGCATAAGAGTTCAGAGGTTAGTATCTGATATTTATCAGTTCACAAGTGGTACATAATAGTTGAAGAAAATTTGGTTGCATAACTAAATAATATAATTAGGCCAATCTGATTAACCGCTTCCAAACTTGTATTGGAATCTCTCTCTGATGAAGTGCTAAGGTCGCGGCACATTCATGGAACTGAGTTTTGGCATGGATAGCCAATGAAAAGCTTAGAATTTGCACATGTGACTGATTCTAACCCAATGACAACCGTTACAAGTGTATCTAAGTGAAATGTGTGCGATTTTTGTGCCATTATTGTGTGTTACATGAAGCTTTACTCCCATTATAGAGGTTTTATTGTTATTAATTTCTATGAAGATCATAGAATTCAATCCAAATCTTTCCTTGTGAGCTTCACCGTCACAATTGAAATGTTTTTCATATGTTTTTCATAGCGAAAAGTACCAGCAAATTCAAAAGTAAAGGTACATCGTAGCTAATAAAATTTATCAGACAAATCAGATATCTTAGTAGATCATAAACTCAATGATCAGCTTTATGCAACGGATAATTAATGAGCTCAGAAACTTTCATTAGTTCATAAGATTTTATCAGTAAATTCTTGCCAGAGCTAGTAAATTTAGCTCTTGACAAATTTCGTTGTGTGCTTTATAGCTACTATTATTAGCTACCAATTCCTTTTATGCAATAGACCCCTGGTAACTTTTCCTTTGTAGGATGCGTGTACTCCGAACTTCTTTTTATGTAGCATCATTTTTTGCTTTCCTAACTTCGATTTTGGTAGGCCCTATGCTATTAACATAAATATCGAAGTGACCCTTATACTGATTTCCTTTGCCATTTTCTGTATTTCATTTTTTGTAGACCTCCTCGTTACTTTTAGTGAGCGAATTATTATTTCATTAAATCTTCTGGCAGATGCAATTCAAGCTTTCGTGCTAATTTTTTCTGATAACTTGTTGTGAAATCAATGGTACCGTACCAATCATCAACCAGGCCTACATATGCCTATACACTACACAATATTATCATTGAGTTATTGTTATTCCTTGAATAGCAATGGCCACTGCTAATTCAAGGCATTTTCAGTTATTTGTTTTCATCGATTGAGTGAACATGTGCCTCCGACTGCAGGCCTGATAAATTTAATTGCGTCGGGGAGGGTGGGGCACATTGAAACGTGAGGCATATTGAACCACCAGCCTTTTCTCCGAAAATATGAACAGTGGAAACTTTAAGCTTCAAAACAGGTTTGTTCAAAGTGTGGCCCACGGGCCGCATGCGTCCGACGTTTTCTTTTAAAAAATTTCAAAAATCGCCTCATTTTAGACACAGATCTGTCTAGCTGTGCTGAAATTTTTTTCTAAATTATATACTGTATTTCTAAGTTTAGATTTCATATTGATGAGTTCATTTTCTATAACTGTAGAGTACTGATAGAAGGTGTTGAAACCCTTGATATCCTAAGAGAAGACTTCGGCAAGCGATTGCGATATTTCCTGCACCTTGAGAAAAACTTTAATGTATTCAATGGTCCGCTGACTATGGCTGTATCAGGAGCAGATGAAACTCTACAACTTTAATTGTGTTTCCTACAAAGTGATCAGTGTTTTCCTAGCTACAGCTTCTCTGTCAATCAATAAATTTTGACATATTATGACAATCAGTACCCTAATCTGCGCCGCTTTGGATCACGCTTCCTCTCAATGCTTGGACGCACTTACACCCTTGTGAGTTGTGAGTCATCATTTTCCGCCATAAAGTCGATCAAATCCAGATACAGAAATCTTCTGAATCAAACATGGTTTGAGGCTTGTCTTCGTTTAGTCGCAATCTCAGCTGACATTGACACGAAGAAGCTGGACTCCAAAATACAAGTACACTCATCTCATTAACTTGTACATTGTAAGTAGCCTGTGTCGCTTTTATACAAGCAGGTCTCTATTAACCAGTCTGGCAAAATTATTGTCATAAATATTTTTGGGCTTTCGTTTATCAATGCCTTCAAGATCAACATCAAAGTACTTATGTACATTCGTGTTTTACGATGCGTCTAATAATGCAACCAACAACTTGCGCATATTTTCATTGGACAGCATTTTTCTCAAGTATTCTTCATTAACTTAACTAATGTATAATTTAAAATTAGTTGCATGTAGCCTTATTTGCTCACAAGCACGTTTTTGAAAAGTTAACGATGTGGGGCACATAGAAGTTCAATTGAAGTAAATGATAATAACTACCGATAATTATTACCCAAGCACCACCGGTTTGAAGTTTCGATTTGATTTCAACGTGAATTTTTATTTATATCGCACAGATTTTCCCTAGGTTCATTTGCATTCTGGCTAGCAAGCTTCGCTAATATTATTTTGCCTGGAATTTGATGTTGCTTATGTTTGAAATCATCTTCTTAAGTCCTATTGACAGTTCAAAATGTCTGGCATCAATAAATTTGGATAATTTCAATGCTCTATCGACAAATCAATAAAATTAGTCTTAATTAATTCCAGTTATGTTCATTCCTTCTGCAGGGCACTGATTTATGATGGTGATTAATAATGCTCGAAATGGAGTAAATTTGAAATGGGGTAAGTCCACTAACCCAGTTCTAAAACCAAGTCAGAAAGCATTATTTGCACTCTCGAAGTTGCAACAATAAATAAGGCCTTTGGCTATTCAACTGACTATATGTTCAATATAAATGATGTTTCTCAATATTCAATTTCCAGAATATATTCCATTGAAATGTTTTTTCTGCAGGAGGGCCCCAACTCTCCAAAGTCAGCACTTAGTTAAACAATTTGTGACAATTTTGAATACAGCAGGTTCGCTGTAATTACCATCATTTGCATTTTGTAGATAAATAATTGCTAAGTTTCAGAACAACATGAATGTCAAAGCATAGCCAATTACTTTATCATGCTATAGAACTATTATTTTGATTCTATTGCCAATAGAAATCATAATTAGTTTGTAACTTTGACAAGATCTATTGTGATTATCTCGGTTGTTAGGAAGCAGGGTTTTGCTTTCCAAAAATCCAATTCCGATTGGATAAAAATTACAATTTTTTTTACTGATGGATTTCCAGCCCCTACTGTTGAAATTGATACTCAAGTTGACTGCGGTATTCAATATTATCAATGCTAGAATAATTATTAAGATTCATTCTACAGCTGAATTATTGCAGCAATTCTTCTGACAAATTCAACCTGTATCACCGATAAAAAAAATAATTGTCAAAGGCTCCTTTTATAATTAGAATGATTATTGATTATGAGAAGAGCAAGTTGATGCAACGTCTAAGACGTCAAATGATAGAACTAATGTTTCAAGCGCTCAAAAATTATCTTTATTTAACAGGTTCACTGAGATGATGTAATTTATAAATATGCTCACGCTGCACCGACATTGTTGTGAGCCTACTTATGTCTATAATGGGCCTACATTTATTTTCTCAGCAGTCAATTTGTTTATACGCGCGATATTTGATTTGACGCAGTAAACTTTCAAAGAGAGTCTCGAGCACGAAGCGTACATTCTTAATTCCGATTTACTTACCTTATTACAATTCCTAATACAGAAATACAACATACATGTACAATAGTAACATAGGATCTTTTTGTAACAAAAAATGTCATTCAGCTTAGGGGATACTTGAAATTGAAGGCGTTTCACATTGAACCAGGACTGGCATCATTTTTTGATTGTAGCACAGAGCAAGCCTTCATCTTGCAACACTGCTGTTCATTCATGGTAAAATTATTGACTAATTAACCAGTTCCGTATAGGCCTAAAGTATTACAAAATAATTCAATTTTTGTTTATAATCTAATCTGATTTAATTTTCCATCAAAAAATGTGTAAGTTTGTTCATACATTGCAATTCAAAAACAATGTGATGATATCTTTGTTGCACTTGATTCATCGAACTGTATTGATTGAAGTGGATTCTTCATGATAGACATACGTGTAGTATTGCAATAATGTGCACGCATTCTTACCATCAAAATGGCCATGCTTTTATTTTATTGAAACTTTTGATGAATTCCGCCATTTGGTGGACGACAAAAATGATAAAAAAATCTTTGTTGGAAGTGATAATCTGAAGAAACCAATTTCATAAGGTTAAGCGCAAAACGACCTCGTATCGTCAATTCCAGATTTTAAATTTCCTAGCCGAGCAGTATCTTCAAAAATGCAGTCAGATAGAATCTATGCAGTGTGTCCTTGTTTTGACCATGTAGTTTGAAAAGGAAAAACATTAACGCAAAGAGCAAACGAGACCTTTCGACCGGTTCTCTTTCAGGCATTACAGCGTTGTGAAACTGATAGCAGTTTCAACATATAGTTTGAATTAAGATAAGCCTTTTATTTATTTAATGTAGGCCTAAATGAGGAAAGAGAATTAAATCAAAACAGACTTTAGTTAGGTCAGAAAAATAATGGACACTGCCTATGTATACAAGCAATGTGCATAGCTTTCTATACTTGAACAATACTTTTCAATAATGCATCATTTTAGCAATTCTTGGATCCTAATTCCAATTAAAATTCGTTGATTTGATCAACAATTGCAGATTTTGGCGAAATTCTTTGAAGCGTTGTAACCAGTGGTTTTGTTTTCGAAATCTGTTGTCAAGTTATAATTTATGTTTGATGCCTAAAGCTATTGTAATCTGGTGAATATCAAATTCGAAGTTGGCTTTCAAGGAACATCAATAATAATACAACCAATTTTGCATTTATTGAAAATTATGGAAGCATGTTTAATCGAACTTAGTCGGTTTTGAATTTTAGTATGGGCAGTACGATTAAATGTTCTGTACTGTGAGCTTTTCGGAAAACTGAGTTTACACAATTTGCGAAGGAGCTATCGAATTAATTGCCCCTCCACTATTTCCACTCTGATAGCTAGCGCGGTATAGGCCTATAACCGCAGTAGCTCCTAGCGAATCATTGTGATCTCGGACAAAATGGGCATAGGACTCATATGAAATAGCAGAAACTTCCATATGGAATATTTTTAGGCCTACTACAAATTACCAAAATTAGGAAAATTATTGACTCAAAAATTACCGGCAATTTTACATAACTACGATCAACCACTCAAGATGGGGCACATTGAACATGTTTTTTATCTTTTCTAAACAGTTTGAATATTACTTAAATGAACCAAAATCAAACTCGGATGAAAGGTTTTGGGTATGCTTAGTAATCTCTGAGCTGTTGGACGTTTTTGTAACATTTCATCTCCTCACAATTTTAACTTTACAATTTCTACCAAAGTGATTCAATGTGTGAAATGTTTACATTCACTAGGTGACATGTCACGCTGAATTACGCGTAATTCACGCTCAATCACGCGTAATATACACGTAACCCTAAACATCGGTGACTATGAGGTACATTGCTGCAACATATGTTATAAGTTAGTATAGTTGCAGTCCTTTTTGCGTCTCATGTGTCTGCATGTATCAGAGGCTAAACAATGTGATATGACCTCAATTTCATGCTCAGGGAAGACAGAACATGCTTAGCGGTTCATCCGTGGTTCAAGCGGCAACGCAGACAACCGTAGACGACGCGCAAAATATAAACGCTCGCCCGCGCGTATTCATAAACGTTCCCCATGTTTTAACAGCATCAGATCAAGTGATTTCTGACTCTTAGTGCAGCGCGTATGTACGCGGGTAGAAGAGTCCTTAACCACGGATGTTTTGGGTGTTCCGTAATTACGCGTGGCATGTCAACTAATGTTAGACTAATTTCGTAAAAAAAGGAAAATTGTGATCCCTGATTTGGATTCTGGAGTTTCTCAATTTTCTTGCCCGAATCTAAAATTGCTCTAATGTGACCTACTCTTGCTATCATCAGATTCCTGCATTAGCCACGGCCTCTCGTTGTTTTTTATGTTATACGCATAAAACATTATCCTACGCATAGTTCGACGCTCTATACACCCTGCAAGCAGGGCCCCACTCCATAATTTGCGAAAATTTGCGCAGGCTGCTAAAATTTGCGCAGCTTTTGATTTCAGGGATAAAATTCGAAATTCTTGTGCCTAGACCCCCTGTGTCGCCATCTTTGTGTTTGCGATTTATTTAATTGCTTCAAGTTATTATCTTATTGCATTTGTAAAATATCAATGTAGACCAAAGTTTGAGCTAATGAACTGCTAAATGATTGTCAATCAATATTTTATTATATCATGTGATAGTTATCAGCTAAGTAGGACATATGTAAATTAGGCATAAGGCCCTACTTGTAATAATGTATGTAAATAATTGTAGGGCCTAGTCAAGCATGTAATTTATCGATACTTACTAGCTACAAGTAATGTATCCAGTAGGCCTAATAGTTTTTTTAAAAAACAAAGGAAAAATCATGTTCATGATATCTTTATATCATGGTATTCAAACAATTATTTATTTGAAATCTCGATACAATATGGGCAGATCTAAACGTAAAAATCTTACGAAACAGCGAAATATATGAAACAGAATTTTTGGCATTGTAAACATAAAACAACAAAAAACAACTCTAAAATGAATGTGCATATACAAAGAGTGGCAGTATACTAAAAGAAGGTATACTAGTCGGAAGTGTAGTCGCAATTATGCGGTTTTTTAAAGGCGTTTCACGGGCCAAGTTTCCCATCGTGGAATTATATTTAGGTACCGTCTAACATAATAGATGTCGATATAATATTTGTCATACAATTAATAAGTTTTTGTCGATAAAGACAGAAATGCTCTCTATTGATGATGATATCGAGGATGAAATTAAAATGAATTTGTTTTGGAAATAGTATGACTTTGGAAATAAAACGTTCGAGACAGTTGATGGTTATAGAAGCTTATATTGTAAGCTTATATTTCAAACTTAAGTAAACATAGCATAATTGTGACATTTGCTTTGCATGATTACTAAAACTCAATAGGCATTTTGATTTATTCGGAATGATCAGTCGATATTATGTTTTGAACCGTGAAGAAATTCTTTAAAAAACGAATATTATGTAATAGTACAAGATAAGAACCTGTAAAACAACCAAATCGGTGTCATGGAAAAGTATAGACAAAATATAAAAATCGTCAAACAATAATATGAAGTATGATGAAAGAAGCAAGAACTGCACACTTCTATTTCTCATGATATTTCGAAGGCTGTGAATAATCAGCGTCAACCTGTGGTCGCTTTTGGAATACTTTGTCCATAATTTTTCTTGCAGCTGCTTTCTCCTTCTCTGCACTGGCAAGCAATGCCATTGCTTGCTTTCTCTTAGTTTCGGCTCTCGATTGTTGGTCGCGTGCTTGCTCTTTCAAATCTTTTATGTCTTCCAGCCTTGTCAGCAGTCTTTCTTGCAGCATTAGCTCGTTTATTATCTTCCAGTTCCTTCAATTCTTCTTCCTCTTTCTGTCGTTTCAGCCTCTCTTGATATCTTGATCGCGCTGATAGACATAGCTCCGCCAACGAGTCAGAGAAGGGAAAAGTTGAACTAGTCCATCCGTTCGACATGAGTCCACATTTCGTCACCAAAAGACCATTCAAAGTAAGTGACAGCACTGCGTTCACTAAAGTTGTGCGACACACACTTCAAAATCCGTTCACTGTTAGCATTTCCATGGGGAAGAGACAAAGTAGCCAATGCCAACTTTGACAGATTTTCATAGCTCTCAGTCGCACGTACATTCTGCCAAAATTTGGAAATATCACTTTGAATAACTTATGTCACGACGAAAATTTATTTTCAACGGCAACTTCATGGAAACCATGTCGATATTAATTTAACATTTTTACAACAAAATTGTCAAATTTGCGCAGAAAATTGGAATTTCCAAAAATTTGCGCAGGAGTGGGAGTCCTGCCGGCAAGTTTGAAGCTGGTGTATTTTTCCTTAATACGATCTATCATGGAATATCGTGCACCTCTTTTTGCGTCCTTAAACTCCACTAACACCAAGCGCCTAGATCGTGTCCAAAGCCGTTTTGAAAACTCTTGTGTTCGGTAGCAACTGAATACACTAGCCTACCTGGTTTACATGAACGTCGTGACATCCTGTGCTAACGCTTCCTGAAGATAATTTGTCATCTAATCACATATTGCACGATCACTTGCCCCCGATCTGGTGGATTTCTACTTCTTCAAGACGAAGCAATTTTCTATCTTGTATGCTTATTCCTTGTACAATGATCACGTCAAGCGATGAGTATCAACAGCGACTAGTAGCTTGTAACATTTTCTTTTTTGAGTAACTTCACAAATTGTATTGATTTCCATATCGTAATAAAGACGCTTTATTATTATTATTCAAGAAAATCCAACTTTTTATTGAAATAAGAACTAACATTGAATTGTTCCATATCGGTATATATTAGAAGTCATCAATTAAATTTTACAGATATTACTGATACAATGATCAACCTCTGAACATTTATCACACCAGATAAAATGACTGACAATTCATCACAGTAAAAAAGTTGAAATGGAAGCTCATTTAGGGCGCGAGACACAAAAAGCAGTTCATGTTTTGGTTACCGGTAGACGACATACGACCATCACAAATGCAAAGCAGCGACTTATAAACAAGTCACGTCTAAAGGAAGTTCATTGATGAGACATCGTCTACGCAGACTGTAAAAAAGTAAATGACAGGACGCTAAATGAGACAAGAATAAGTGGAGGAGGAAAGATGGTAAATAAGTGGACAAGGAAGTAGTTAAAAGGAGTACTGCTTGTACAATACGTTTTATGAGATCTGTAACCGAACTTCGCTTGAAATAAAAAAAGAACAAGCAGATATGCAGTTGTGATTCATACATTTGTTTTAAATTCTATTATGCTCACAAGTCCAGAACGTACTTATTCAGAAATATTACTTATACGATCAGATGGATCAGAAGAATGACATGATAACTACTTTTAGAATAGTATGTACAATTTGTAGAAAAATAGCATGAAATCTCATACGTCTCCCCGAGACAATGCCTTCGTCACTGCACCACTGCCAGCAGATGATATGGTAGATGTCGGCGGTGTGATGGAGAGCACTGAAAGAGGGTCCAGTTGTGGTGGTGGTTTCATCACTGGTGCAGGAGCAACTGTAGCGGATGCTGACGGATGAAGAATGACAGGAGGGCCCCGCATGCGACCATAACTACCATTTGGAACTCCGCATCTTTGCGTGTGTTCGAAGTGCTCCAACGTGTGCAGAAAACTATCATTGTCAAGCGAAAATTCGTCAATATCCTGAAAGTAAATCAGAATTCATACAACTTTGCTGCAAATGTGCATTGCATATATGATGTGATTCTTGAATATTGCAAGTGGGTTTATCATTAATGAAAGATATTAAGAGATAACAGAGTGCCAATTCGCTTCAGCATTGATAGAAGAAAGTTCATAGACTTGAATAATTAAGGCATTCAACTAAAGCTACGCTTCGTTGTAGAGATACAGATCACTACGGTTTGAAAAAGCTCCAGCAGATATCAAACGATCGCGTTTAAAAATGTATTTGATATTTAGGAGAGTCTTGAATATATTGTTTCTTTGTACTAAGACTCAGAACATGGACCTCGTTCGATTTTGAGTGACAAACTGAACACTAGCAGTCAGAGCACTACGAATTTTTTGATTACTTTGATTCTTTACACTGAAACTCATGGCACATGCCTCCGTTATTTAGGAATAAGATTATATTAATTATTAAAAAATTATCACTATTTTGGGGACATTTTATTGTCTATGCCCCATCATTCTAAAAATACAAGTTTTAAACCAAGACCATGGTTACAGCGATTATTATTGATAGACAACAGAGGGAAATGCCACAATAAATAGTTTCATGATAATAATAATCTACAGTGACAGGAAGCTTTTTGAAGATAGCCAATACCGGCAAACATTCATCCATTGATAATTATTGTCCCTATTGTAGAGTACGAGAACTGGACACGAAAAACAATAACACTATCAGACAGTAAAAGAATCATTCCGCATACACTGCTGACGTATGCAAGTTTCTGCCACAGCAGTCATCATTACCATGAACCGACCACCTGTTGAGCCTGTCTGGGGTGCTGGCGTGATTGCCTTGTCGTTCCAAGAGGACGTTGTTCGAAGTGATGAAATGGTTGTTTGATTACCGGGATGATTGGAAGAGTGTTATAGCTGTGTCTGATAGTCGGGATTGGTTGCCATGATGAGAACTAGCTTGAGGGACTTGCTTAATCATTTCACGACTTCGAATTCGTGCGAGGTTGGACGTGATACCATTAGAATCGCATTGATCTCCTCTTTCTTTTGGTTATAAATTTTTGAGCGCGCAGTGTTGATCCAAAAGAAGCGGCTCGAACTGCTGCTAAATGAATGCAATCCACGTGAAAGGGTTAAGGGAGATTGTTCGGTTGTGGATGACTTTGTAAAGCACAACTTTGGGTACGTATGGGTACCACCCCCCACGTTTTCAAATTTGTCTACAATACGTAGAAATGGATCAATCATCACAAAACTTCAGAGACACGTATTTGAGTACATTTTCTATCCACATGCATAATTTCGTGAACATCGGACAAGTACTTTTTGAATTAGAGACAATGATGTGAAATGTAGCGATGCCGGCAGTTTGATCTGACTTCGCCTGACCTCATCATCTGAGCAGATAGCAGTAGGTCAACAAATTCATGTCGCGACAACTCTTGAAGTGATAATGACCCAGACCACATCCTTTTCATACACATCCTTAACTTAAGAAAGGTGTGGCAAGGTAGTGGTCGTGGGAAGATTTCAAATAGCAATGAATGAGACGGAGACGGAAAGAGAACAATGTCCACATGAGTAACAATAATGCGTCGAACAGACGAAGTCAGATCAAGCTGTTGACATCTCTACACTTCACGTTATCGTCTCTAATGCAAAAACTACCTGTCTGATGTACATAAATTTTTCTATTTGGGTAGAAAATATGCTCAAGTACGTCTACCTGAAGTCTGGTGACGATTGATTCATTTCTGCAGATTTTAGAGATATTTAAAAACCTGGAGGGGGAGATAACCCATAAGTACCCAACTTGGAACGCAGTTCGTGTAGGGAAGAGAGCTAGTATAGCTAGATCGAGGACTGGGTACTCTCTAGAGGATTGAGATGGATGGGACAAGTTTTGTCGTGTGTGTGTAGTGAGGTGTTGTAGTCTGTTGAGCATGTCAAGGAAAGTGTCCACAATTATCCAATCTTGTACATATTTTCGTTGTTTTTGGCAAGGAGATCCTCTACACTGCTATCTAGATCTCCTTGGTTTTTGGATGCTTTCATGTTACTATTATTTTTGACAAGTAGGATACATGTTAGGGTTTAATCTGTAACGTCATGCTAAGGTTGATATGGCAAAGATCTCTCCATGAGTTCGCTTCTTGTTCCACACTTTCTCACATGAACAAGCCGGTGATCTACAAAATGTGCAACCGCGAATATAATTTCACACAACATCTTAAGAAATTTGGTTCTTTTCTACTAATTCAGTGTTCCGAGCGGCCCTGATCCCTTAATTATCATCGCAGGCATATTCTGCAGGAGCAACTGCATAATACAGTGCGACTCGTTGATTGTCATGACAGGGCGAATACGAGCACGATTCTCATTCATCACCAATATTAAGTGATTTGGTCGAGAAGCAACAGCCTCGAGTTGAAATTCTCTAAGTGCTTTGTGATGGATGTAATCTCGCCCGTAACAATTTAACTACGTCTCCTGTTTTTCTTGATGATAACTGTCCATGCGATGTGCTTGCTACTTTATATACTCGTCTTATTCGTCCAATTTTATTGCATACCTTTTCTGCTTTTTGTAACATCTCAGTGTATTTACGCAAAATACTCAATAATGTTGAAAGGAGGGCCATACGAATCATTGGTGAAGATCATTGTCAGGTCAAGTTATTTGATGCAGGTGACAATATATGTATGCAAGAGACTGCTCAATAACGTGTCAAAACACTCTGAGCATCCTCTATGACACTTCCTTAGCTTCCAGAACCTGCAAGAAATACGAGAAACATACGTCGACCGAGGCACGTGTACCATACGTGTTTCTGATCTATGTATCTTCAACTATGTACATGTTGGTATCTGTGATGTGCTCGCCGCATTCTGTGATGCAAATAAAGCACTTCTTATCTCAAGAAGATTATCTTATCAAGTTTCTACTTATATCCTACTACAGACTTGATTTACTAGTAGTAAGCATCACGCAGAATTTTGCTCTTTAATTGAAAATTATGATAAGCATGATATTTGCCTGGACGAAAAAAAATTAAAAAAGAGAAGCCGTTTCTTGCAAAACTTTCACAGAATTCCTGGGGTTTGTAAAATATTCCCCCCACAAAACGGATAATTTTTTTCTTTAAAGAATAAGATAGACGGGCAAGGAGGCTGATCCAGCTTGGTGAAGAAGCACGTAAATAACGGCTACTCATATATTGCGATGTATCGGATTTTTCGCACATGCCATGATGCGGTATGAATAACGGTATGAGTTGATACCATACATTTCTCATCTATTCGCAGATTGAAACACTTATTAAATCACTTACTTACATCGTATTAACATGTTCTTTACTCCGTTCATTGGACGTACATTTGCTTAGCTGAATTTCTATAAAGCACTGATTCGGTAAATCCTCATTTCTATCGATTTTGTTTCATTTAATTTGTCTTTTTATAAATTGATAGACGGAGCTCTTCAGTAAATGGATTTGCACCCTAAGATCTTCGTCAGGACTGTCACATGCTATCATGTCAGCTTAGAATACACGCGCACTGTGAGGTGCTTGAAAATCCTTCTTGATCTGCACAACATCTTCCCCAACACTTACAAGAGGCGTATGAATTATCTTTCTGTCTGAGCATATCGATTAAAAAACTGCGGATATCAGTGAAAAGCACAGGCCATTATTATTTAAAAAATAAGTATACTTGATCTGACATACTATTTGACTTTTAAAGAGAATACATCCGGATTTTTATCATGATGTCCATGATAAAACAATGAATAATTCGGTTCCATAACGTACTGAACAAAATTGCCACCAACAGACCTGTCTAACACTTGCTTAGGTGAAAATAAATATTGATTAAAAAAATGCAGACCAATTGCAGACATGTCTGTAAATGCAGACTAATTGGCAACCCTGAACTAGTGTGGAGACCACATGACAAACTTGATTTAGTCTATAGTTTAACCAAAGAAGAGGAAAATACAAAACTAGAACGGAAGTACCTTCGATCAACGTGAACGACATCATGAGTATATTTTACGAAGGGAAGAAAATTAAGTTTTGTTGGTTGATTTCTTACAACAGAATAGAAGAACCATCAATTTCAGTGATACATTCGTGAACTCATTATCTTCATTTGAGAGAAGTCGAAAACCATGATGTTGCGGTAAAATATCTATTTAGGCAAGGCCTTTCGACCGGCACAGCCACCCATCGTTAGGTTGAACTTATTGTTAGTAAATATTTTCGACATGCATCTGAATGACATTGTTAAGAGAGAGACCACCAAGATGATTGACCACAATAATTGAGTTTGACAAAATCACCCATCTTTCGATATCAAGCTGTGCCTTCCCCACATAATTCTCAATCATCAACCTGAGATCAGGCATTAATGATCAAATTCCTTTCTAGTCTGCAAATGCCAATATTGCGTCATGAGATGTAACATTCAATACAATGCAAGTCAAAGAGGGGAGGTCGAATTTTCACATTTTCGATGAATTAGATCGATGTTTATGACAATTTTATCTAGAAATATTGGAGTAGCCATTTTCTGCAATTGCTCTATGCAGCTGAAACAAGCGCAAACGAAGTCTGGTGTGCCGCGCAGATTAACATCTGGTAGACAAGTTTGCTTAGTAATAATACTGAAAAGACGAAACTTTATACGGAGAATGTTTGATTCTTTGCCATGTTCATATATGCATAAGGCATAGCAATCTATTGCGCGAAATGTTGCGCCAACTCTTTTTCAGGTGTGAGGCTAGGCCATATTAGCGGTCTTGTCCTAAATATAAATTTTAGAGAGCCCTAGTTGTATGCAATTTTTCATAAATATGATATGAAAAAATAAATATGACATGTAGTAGATCTGTCATATTATAAATGGAGTTGAAAAGGCAGAAGTCCTTCACTGATTGTCTGATAAATCATAAGCCGATCCAAGGAAAAAGTTAAGTAACATCATGACTTAATGCAAAATAAAACAAAATATGAAAATAAATCACTCTTTCAACGCGCATTAGAAATAATTCAATATTGCAAATAATATATTCATAATTACTAATAATAATTAATAATTGATCGACTACTTGAGTAGCATCTCAGAGTATGCTTGTCAATAACACGGACACATAAATAGTAAAATAGTAGGACCCATTATTGATCCCTGAGGAACTCTACGACTTCGGAATCAACCTAATTAACTCTGATGATTAACTACGATGACTCTATGCAAGGGAAAATCCAAATGTTTCATGAAAGTCACTTACATAGACATCGCACGTATGTTGAAGCGCTGGATTAGCATGACTTTGATCTTGCCCAGCCGTCACCTCATTGATGGAGGAATTGAACGAGGTTGCAGAATAACCTGAGGCAGCATGTTGCAAGGACTGGCGTCGTCTCTGACGATGATGAAGAATAAAAGCAACGGCCGCTGTAAACAAAGATGGATTGAGAGAGTTAATAACCCGTCAAGTACGGACATTGAATCAAAAGCAATGTTTCAGAATATACACTCGTATCTTTAAAATGCATCATCTAGTTGAATTTAGGTATATGACGCTACAAGACGCTGTTTCGAAAATTCCGCACAAAAATCGGAACAATATTTAACATAATAGATGGCGATTTTTATCATAATCTTCTTGATTGCGTCATAGCGAGAGTGTTCCGCCCGATTTTTCATGTCGATATTTTCTCACTGTAAAAGGATACATTTATTACTCAAATAGGCAAAAATGTCAAGTGTCCTTCAAAAGCGACCACTTGTTCACTCAAAGCAAACCTTAAAAATACTGTTAGATGCTTTGAAATATATATTGAATTGATCTACCGGTGCCACACCGGGCTGGCCAAATGAATTTTCGGAAAATAGGTACCTCGAAATTGATCATCAGAAACCTTTATAAGGCCTCTAGAAATAGGCACATGTTAGGCTTATTATAATCTAATCAGAATTCATGTTGACTTCTGACCCGACTGTAGCGCAGTATGACCGAAAAATCTCAAAATTCTATGAGGCCTCCATCTATCTTTACTTTTGATATGTATATAGGAGAATTTTTTTTGTCTCCTCTATAAATACTCGATAATCAGTTGTGTTCACGATAACAATCAATTATTTCGATACAATATCTGATGGACAACACATCACAAGTCATTTGTAGATAACAGCATTCATTCATTTCATCCTAATAGAACAGTTCGTAAGATTCCCTTGACAGTGCAAATTCATGAAGTTTCACACGATGCATGGAATTTAAATGTGGGTACTGCATAGACTACATGCTCAACAGATACGAAATATATGACTGACTCTCAAATCGGTGAATGCATATTTTCAAAAATAGTCAGATATATGTATAGATATAAAGTATCAACAATTCACCATGATCGCGAAATATAGAAGATGCGAAAAAAACCGGGACATCACGATTATGATTTTTGAAACAATTCATCACAATAAAACAGCGTTCAAACAAGTCAAGGAGATGCAACAAATTTTTAAAAATGATGTAAACCTATTGCAAATTTAGGTTAGAGTAAGGAAACAGCTGCAAAATAGCAACTTGTGACATAGGCCCATCAATACTCAGAATCCTATGAGACAGTCCACACGAATCTGTGTTATCGGTACTGAACTTCTTGCACAGATAAGCTACATTCATCCATTATTTGTAACACGCAGAAAAAAAATGAACAAAGGGCAATAGGCCTATTCATCTATCTCACTGCACGTTTAAAAATTCACAGTTTCAACAGATCGACAGCACCCGGTACAAACATATCGGGTACGAAATCTCTCTTAAAAAAAGTTCCACCTTTACGAGAAAGCATAAAACACAAAGGTGAACTAAACGCTGAACAATGTATACAGTGTATGTACATGCACATCAATAGCAGGACCGGAAATAAGGACCAATAGTGCAGCTTCCTGGATGCAAAATTTAGTTTCACAAATCCCTTTCTTTTGAAAAGATTCTTCGACCGAGATATTAACGGATTGGTGATATTTAGCTTTATATATTGTGAATTGGCTTTGATGCTCATTGCTAGTACGAATACATGAGTCTTTAATTGTGCGAAGCGCCACAAGCGCTTCTTCGTCCAGAGAGCCCCTGTGAACATCCAAGATTGCCTTATTCAGCGAAAAACCTGATTCAGGGGCCGCATTACCGTGGCTAGGAGTCTGCACGCATTTTGTTCGGTTTTATAAACACACGTGCTTTGGATTTCTGAATTCATCTTTGATAATGACAATGAACAATAAATTTGCTATGAATTCCTCGACGGCTAATTTATAAAGTGTCTTTACACTTTTCTTGAAACAGCTATGAAATTTTTGAAGGCATGATCCCAGCTTCAAGAGCGAAGTTCAAAGCTTGGATTTTAGTTGATTCGGCAGTTCTTATTCAAAGGACGAGTTAAATATTGGCTCATCCATCTCCAATTCACTTCACAAATTCTTCTATAATTATCGTAATAGTCCGGGAGCTAGCGTGAAGTTGTGCAGGGAACGAGGTAGTACATAAAACTTTCACATAGCATAGCACACCTCTAACCTACTGCAAAACTTCGCGTCTGCCGGATCAGATCATTTGCTTTTCAGAAATAGAGAGGATAACACAATCCTATGTATTTCCAGTGGTAAAATTGTGACATTTAAGGTGTTGACTCCATTTTTTCGAGTTTTTGCTCATAAAAGTTACACAAATTGGTACTTTGTTGAACTGGTTATTATAGAAATCATCTATAGATCATGATCTTTCAAATGAGCTATCATTCAGTAACAGAGGATGAAGTAAAGTGTACAAACAAACACTTTTCGTTGGTGTAACTGCAAATTTTAACATAGAAATTTCAGGAAAATTGTTGATATGCCCTAACAAGTAGAGTCTGCTTGCACACTTTACTTCATCCTCTGTCACTGAATGATAGCTCATTTGAAAGATCATGATCTATAGATGATTTCTATAATAACCAGTTCAACAAAATATCAATTTGTGTAACTTTTATGAGCAAAAACTCGAAAAAATGGAGTCACACATTAAATGTCACAATTTTGCCACTGGAAATACATAGGATTGTGTTATCATCTCTATTTCTGAAAAGCAAATGATCTGATCCGGCAGACGCGAAGTTTTGCAGTAGGTTAGAGGTGTACTATGCTATGTGAAAGTTTTTTGTACTACCTCGTTCCCTGCACAACTTCACGCTAGCTCCCGGACTGTATGATTTGGCCATGTTTTATGATGTTACGACGAACCATCGTGTTTTGAAGCTGGGAGGCCTCACTTCATGATGTTTAAAGTCATGAGAGCAAAGCATCTACAGAATTTAGTTATGCCTTTCCAAAAATTAACAAATCTTTAAAGACCTCCAAAATTCATAATTTACGAGGTTTGAATAATTTTGCAAACCTTCACAAACCGTACGAACCCTGTGTTAATCAGAATTGCAGATGAATACTAAATAAATGAGTTGATCGCGAAAGTCACTGATCAAAATTCTTAAAGCAAAAAATCCGGGAAATCCAATCATCATCAGCAAATAATCGGGAAGATCCGGAAAAATCAGTAAACATGACAGCTGTGTATTATGGAGTTACTGCTTTCTCCTAGACCAGAGGAATTCAAGCAACTTGTGTGAGGAAAATGCAGTCATCTTGTACTTCTTAAGTAATTTTGGGTTGTCCAAAAGCTATCATAATATTAAGGGTTCACGTCTAACCAAAAGCAAGCCACTCATTTGGGAAGGTGGAGAGAGAAAGTCTGGAGCTCTGCCTCGCAAACAGCAGAAATCTGATCATCGTGTGGAAAACTGAATTTCACCAAACTGCATCCGTCTCACCATTTCCCTGAAAATATAACGGATCTAGACAATGAGCTCCTGGAAAGCTATTCTGGCTTCGATTTCTCTGACAATTGAACAGTCATACTCACTTTCCGCTGCAAAACTTCAATATAATGCAGTCCATAATAAGAATTGCATGGTAATTAAAAAATGAAGAAACAAATCGTCTATTTTCCCACCTCAGGCGCGCATAATGATTTTTGATTAATTTATCGAGTTCTTGGCAAGTACTTTCCACTCATTTATTTGACGAATGGTCAGCACCAACACATTTTGTTTATCTCTATGGATTATAGTGTGCAACATATTCACTGAAAAAGTGTCGCAGTCAAATAACAATTACGTGCTTGTTGTCTGATAAAGGAATTGCATTTATGAGAATCACCAATTCCTGTGGGGTAACGCATTCCAACGAGACTGATTTCCAGGGTACAAAGTACCTCCGACATATCAGCGTGCGAATAAACCAAGAGAGGTCAGAGCTGAGACGAGAGCGAGTGTTCAATTTTCGTCGACACGCAAGAATTCGGCGCCATGCTTACGTGACAACCATCAAAAGAATGCGGGAGTGAGAACACCTTGAAGATTACTGGTATGAAGAAAACAAATTTTGAAGCATCTTTGAGTCTAACGACACAGGATGAATGCATATAATCTCTGTAGTAGCTGCTCTAGATTTCAAACAACATATATTTCATTCTCTGAGGAACCTGAGGAAAAAGAGACCCGCATTAATAAATGTATAGCGAAAGAATAAAAAAGTATAACTTACATCAACTAAAGACAAAGAGGAAAGCATTCTTCACAAATTGACGAATATATGCGAGCATGCAGGTATATCTAACGACCACAAGGTGTATGTACCTCAGAGAAAAGCTATGAAGTACTTGGACAGCATGTACCCAGAGGAGGTTTTGAGAAGTATCTGAGACACGTGTACCAAAGAGGAAGCTTTGCGAAGTACAACTAATATTTGGGACACCCTATACCAGAGAGGAGGCTTCGCGAAGTGTTGGGGACGGCATGTACCTTAGACTACTTGTCAATTTTATATAGCAGTAAGCAACTGTCTTTGCGGATGACTGCGACATGAAGATTCCTGCGTCATTGTTATATTGTTCAAATTTTCATGAAAACAAATACATATAAATAACTGAAGCATAAATTTCATTTACAAACACCACAACCGACGAACATTGACTAGATCAGTGAAGATACAAAAGAACTTATTGAAGATCTAGTGGATAGTTCATGGACCAGTAACTGCTTTACTCAACTGTTTCTTGGCATGATGAAGCTACATAAATTCGCGATAAACCGTGCTTGAAAATACATGCGTACATCAATAACTTAAATGAAGAAGTTCGCTTCGGTCGAACTTCTTCACGATCGGTACAACTGCAGTGACCATCGACCAACATGTGGCACACTTTACCGATTATGTGAAAGAATGAAGTCATTAGGTGGACTTGAAAAATGGAGATAGATAATCAGTGATCACCTTTGATCAATCATGAAATCAACGTGATATACCTTCGGCTTCTATCAGAATAAAAAGTCCAAGGAGTTTTTCAGGAGGCAAAAAGAGATTCCAGGAGTATTAAAGGCACTGGAAAACAATTTAGCGATTCCAGGAATTGTCGGGAGTTTCCAGAAGGCGCGGCAGCCTTGTATAATCATCTACAAACTTGCTTATCAAACAACCTGTTCCCTCTGAAGATTTCCATCATAGCTTCTGACTCCAATACCATCAATTTGCGTTTCAGAGAAGCTGTCTAGATGTATAAAAAACGTTTAGGCCTATTCTGAACAACAGAGATAGAAACTGATCTCCAAACATCGATATCTGATCTATCTTTAACTTTTGAAAATTTTGGTGTGATCCTTTCTTTTTCTGTAAATTGGCGATCAAACCAGCGAAAATTTACATGAACCTATATTTCAGCAGCAAGTCTTTATTTTGATAATTATTTTCAACTAGAAATCTAGAATACGTCGGAGGAGAATACGTCCAGAATATACTCACCAATGAGAATGGCTAGCACAACGCCTCCGATCACAACAGCCACTGTGGAATGAACTTGCCATACAACCCATCGTTCCTCAAACTCGGTTCCTGGAGGACACGCGCTGGCATTGAATGTAGGACTTGATGCATTTTGTAGACACGGAAAGGGATCATGAGTTGGTGGGACATTTACAATAGAGGAGGTCGAACTTGATGATGATGGTGACGATGACGAAGATGAAGAGGACGCAGCGAAACCGTCCGGCGATCCCTCAGACGGTTGCATCGCAAGCCCGACGCGGTGCTGCGCCAGAGACGCGCGCGGCATTGGGAACACGTCTGTAGATAACAAGAATTACATTAATAACAAATATTGAAGGTATGGATATTGGACGCACATGTGTACACAAATAATACTAGTTATTCACGCAACAAATGCATTTTTCGAGAACTTCGAGATATTTCGCCCGAAGGGCGTGGACACAGTTTGTTGATCGTGAATAATGCAATTCAGATGGATATCTTTGCACGAGGTGCGTGTGCATGTATTGTAGATATCCTATCATTTTATTTGACTTGTAAGGCAGATTATTGCCCGCACGCGGGAGATGCACTGGAAGGATCATGATCTATGTCAATTATGAGTGCTCTTGTCCTGCTTTAGACTAGATCTGTGAATAGATATTTCCAAGACTGATCAGGCTAAATTTCTATTCAAATACTCTTGATAATCATAGACATGTCAATCACAATCTGTCCTTGATCATCATAGCATTCAAACTCGTTAGATTTAAATCGCCCTCACCGTACGGGTTCGGGTTCATACTTTTCTTATGTATTCAACTTTTTATGTAATGAATAGAGGATTAGTATGCGATTCTCTGGGATATAGAGAGGGAAATTGTTTGATAAATCCCAAGGACTTTAGCCCAAGGGATATATTCACGAGCTATGTCAGAGAATCATATAGCTATCCTCTATCCGTTAGATTATTAGAACCATAGATTTCTGTGATATAATCCCTCTCCACCAGGATTTTCCCTGGGAACAAATTTTATCAAATATAGAAGGGATTCTGAAATACGATTATACAACTATGTAATAATCTGGTAAACTTAATACTGTGCAAATAACTTATATTTCACAGGATCGTCAGACTCAATGACTATTAGAATTGTATAGCTGTCAAAAATCCACCTCTATTTGTTGTGGAATTGTAGATATCAGTGGTATTTCTTGAGATTTCTATGTAGAATTCACCGTTCTAGAGGATGAAAAACTTTCTATGTGGTAATGCAATACGAAGGATAAACAAAGTATAAGGTTTGTTGTGGAAGCAATAATCATAGAGAGTTTTGCACTGTGAAATATAAACACAAATAGTTTTTTAGGAACAATAACTTTGTTCATATTTGTCAGCAATCGCATTAATTCAAAATATTGTGTGTGACAGAACAAACGCCAATCGAGTCAGCAGTCATAATTTCTAGCATGGAACTCGAGCATGAATTCATGTGAAGATAGTAACAAAGAGGCAATTCAAAATTCATCAGATTTTGATGGTTTTTGAATGACTGGAAATGAGTACCTAGGTGACATATCTTTCCCTCTCACCACTCCTCAGATTTTGAGAAAATATTAGTCAATATTATTGAAGCGTCAGTTTTGTATTATCTTTGAGAGTCAGTTACAAAGAAGTATCAAAATGATTTTGTTAAATCAAAAAACATGCTTCTATCCACCACGTGGCAAAGTGTTCTGGATTTAAGACAGTCGATGAAATGCAAATATACATCGTTTAGAGCACTTTTTCAACTCATGAACTTTAATTTTGAGAACACGCTCTGCTCCAACTTTTACACAAAATCAGAAATTGATGTATGGTAATTCAATAATTTAGACCCAAATTGAAGTCATGCACGCCTTTGTATGAGAGTTCATCCTGCTCTCTTGAGATAATCCAGCCAGGACGATACACTATTTCGGATTTCAATATAAGGTAAATCCTTTTGTGATTCATTACAGCCCATTTTCCTTTTAAAGGAGGCTCTTGTTGAAAAGTCTTGTACGAGCGTAATATTGTGCATAACTTCAACTGCAAAGAGTACGACTATAGCCCTAATTCGACGTTCATATTTTTATGATGATACTTAACATGCGAAGCAAAGTCCTCTTCGTCAATCGAAAAGGTCTTAGTGAACAAATACTCTAGCATTCTTATAACAGCTTATTAAAGTGCAGTTAGGTCACTATCGGGAATTGTTCTATATGATATATAAATAAATGCATGGTGTTTAACATGCTGCATGATGTATGTGTCTCTTGCAGAGATAGGCTATACAGGGCAATTTATTTTTGCAGCAAAGAAATCAAGAAAAAAATTTCCGGCCATGTTGGCTCGATGACAAAATTAGTGATGACATGAACTTTTAAAATATTTTCACATCAGAATAATGAAAAATTAGTGATAATAGGAATTTGCATTGTCACGATCTTTTATGCCAAACTCACATCATTACTTCAACATACCGCACCAATCCTAAAATACATTCGATTTTGCATTATTTCTGATGTTACGTGGGATTGAAAATGCCTCAGAACTACGAAATTAGTGCGATTTAGGATAATGCGCATCGAGTTTCATCGTTATGACACGACGCTATCGAAGAACAAAATTAAGAACAATGGTCACCCATCCAATTGATGAAAGCTAGTGCGTAGTGGAATTTTTCATAGCTACAAAGAAGCAGATAGACTGAAATACTCGTATATCTGATGATTCGGTTGAAAATAATTTTCATGGCTTTGTTGAACACACTTGTCCTGAGAACTGATGCAGTTATATTCTAGTAATGTCCATTACGATGTACAATTCTCAGCGCAAAAATCGTGTGACCATATCTGAAAAGCTAGTGGATTTATTTATTAACTTCATTTGCAATTTTCTTAATAAAATTTGTTTTCAGTGTCAGAATCTCCTTGTGATAAAACTATGATGCGCTGAGTTGACAAACTATTCTCTGTAGTGCCACACCTAAAGGCGTAGTCGCCAAATGCACACATATTCCCGGATTGGATATCGAATTCTAAGATTAATGTCACAAACAGAAACAAAGACGAAATGTTAATGCGAAACAGAAGAGAACAAACTTCTGATGCAGTCTTGGAGATTATTAATTTTTTTAATATTTCAATTGTTGATTTCCCTTGAAACTGTGTAGAGATTTTCGGAACACTATTTTGCAGTCCAGGGAATGCGTACAGAAACCAAACGTTTCAGTGGCATGGGAAAAAATTGATTGCATGTGCTTTAATTCTTGTCTTGATAATAATCGACGGCGGCGGTCGAAAGGCCTCGATGAAACATTCGCAAAATCGCATACTTCGTGATTCATTTCGGTTCCTCCAATGTGCTTAATGAACAACATTCCATTATTTCCACACAATTTTTCGAAGACAAAGCTCCGTATCCAGGTTAAAACTGATGCGGTCTCTTTGTGTCTGGACCCGAAACGTCTGCCGTTATTTTTTCGTTTTTTTTTAGATTTACATTTATTGTTCCTTGATTGGCAGCAATTAGTTTCCGAAGACAATTTGATGTTTTGCATATATTATATACTAGTACACATCAAACTGTCATAGTAAAAGTTTTAAAGCCAAGTTTCTGGTAAAAGATATTCGGTAAAAAAATATCAAATATTGGTGATCGAATTTGCGGCTTGTTGGAGAGATATCTTCAGTTCAAATATCCTTTGAAATCGAAGGTTAATGAGATCATTGCTCCATCTTAGAATTGGTTGATGAGAAGAAAAAAATAACATTTAGCGTGAAACTTCATGAAACTCTCTCCTTTCTGACCAACAAAATGTGGCTTACAACGTTAGAAAAGGCCACTCCTTTTATTATTGGTTATTGATATATTCATAGTAGTTATTGATTTCGGCGACATAGCGTGCACAAGACTGACAATAACTTAGAATGGTTGGAAATATCCATTCGCAATCCATCCATTATTTATCCGATTGGCTTTTCGTGATCAAATAGTGCAAGAGGAATCTATTTTTCTCTCACCACTTCTGCACTGCATTGTAGGTGGAGTTTTCGAAATCCTGTGACAGCTTATCACACATGATTAGGTGTATGACCACTTCCATGGGGCAAAACTCTTACTGAATTACCCGATTGCCAATAGCAGATATTTTGATTTTGAGCAATTTGCTCAATATTTTCTACTTAACCTTTCTACTATGCACCATTCAACCTGAGTAGGCAGTTTTACCTGCGATGCGTTGTTGACGAAAAACGGGAAATGGGTGACCAGCGACAATGCTGATTTTTGTATATATATTGATAACACTACAGTCAATACATCATCATGTTACTTAAGGAAGTATTTCATTGAATTTTTTTCCAATGGCATGAAAGTATTGTTTGAATTCGTTTCTAAAACAACAATAAGTAATCAGCGTAGCTCTGAATTCGGCGTCATATACTCATACAGCATAACATCGATTTTCTATCAACCTGTTAAAACTGTAATAATTGACAAGGTCTGTCGTAGTACATATTGAATATCTACATAGAATGACAACGAGAAAGTCAGTAAAAGACACCAACATCCTTGATTCCTCCACAACACCCAGGCCTTTTGCATCGTCGGCGTGGCCTAGTGAAGAAAGTGCGAGCTCGTCTCCACCCCGGACTTCAGTTCGAATCCTGTACGATTGCGGTCGGGGAATCAAGGGTGTTGGTGTCTTTCATTGACTTAATCGCTGTCATTCCCTTTAGATATTGCTATCAAGGTACGATGTTGCCATATGACAAGATTCTGTGATTATGTACGAGCAGCACTTTTGCTTGTCAGTAGGAGTAAATTTGCGACATTATCATCATATTGATGCTCCTCGAGATAATATGAGGGGAAGGCGATGCAGCAGTTTTTTTTCATTTTTCCCGATTTCCTTGATACTTCTGCTTTGTAAATGAGATCTGTGTTGGAAACGCATACGTTGTCATGTCGCCATGAGTTTGTGATATGAGTATTGACGAAGTCCAGAGTCTATTATGCCAGATTTAAAATTAATGCAGCTGTCATCAGACTTTGATACCACTTTATGGGGAAGAAAACTAATAGAGGTGAACTCCCACTCGCCATTCTGCTGCTGTAAATTTGCTCATGCTGCTAAACGTACATATTCACAGAACCGAAGTCGTATGTTGTCAGATGACAACATCCTTCTACCTTGTGTTTTCACATTGGTTTCCCACCCTGCGGATCGCAGCGCCTTTTCGATGATAGCAATGTCAACAAGTTGATGGAAAATCGATGTTATGCAGTGTGAGTGTATGACACCGAACTCACAGTTGCGCTGATTACCTAGTGTTGTTTTAGAAACAGATCCAAACAATAGCATTAATATACATGCCATTGGAAGAAATTTCAATGAAATACAATTTTCCTTAAGTAACACGGTGATGTATTGACGTGTTATCAGCATTGTCGCTGGTTACCCATATCACGAACTCATGGGGATATGGCAACGTAGGAGTCTCCAACATACATCTCATTACGATACAAAAACATCAAAGACAGCGTTAAAAATGGAATGTCATCTGATGCTGAACAAGTTGAGTTACTTGAACAAAGGAGGTTACTTCGCTACTAAGGAAAATCAAAACTCGAAATAATTTGATAACTGTTGCTTTATCTTCCCTTAAACTAATCTCGAGGAGCATTAATGTGATAGTAATATTGCAGAAAATCTTCCATTGAGTAATTATAACTGCTAGTCATTCTTAAAGTGACATGCTATGAACCGGCCACATGTTAGAGGAAATAGACAGGAAATGGAAATTACGATAATTATGGATAGCACTCACATTGGTGCTTCTATTCTCCCCCCCCACATTTCCGAAATCATCAAAACATTGGGTTTAGAATAGTCTTGATCTGTCACTGAGTGATACTGCAACACGACTGAGAAGTCTTACTTGAACCCTGGGATAAAATATTGGTCCTTTGGATACTCAGTTAGAATACAAGGTACAGCTGTGATCATGAACTTCGTGTGATTTTTGTCTACAGACAAATGACGAGCAATTGTCTAATTGAGGCTGCGAATGTTCTACAAGTCAGATAAGATGAGTTCTACACACAACGCTGCGTGACGTTAGTGAGACTGCCCGCAGGAGCAAGAGAAGATCGTTGACGATGCAACACTTCCTGGTGTCAACAGCAGAAATGTGGGGGGGGGAGAATAGAAGTACCCTCACTTTTCTTGATTTTGAAGCCGAGTTATAAACGAGGGCAACACGGACTAGAGTCAGCACATCTGACATGATGTGATCAGATCTCTGCAGCTCCTTTTGAAATAGCGTAAAAATACAAAAATATGCCATAAATGAGTGCAGTCACATTACTTGAAGTACACATTTTGCTAAATAGCCAATTTTTGCTTCGAATCTTTCCGTTCTCGAACGCTTTCTCAATGAAAGTATGAATGATGCCGTGTAAGACTCACGTGTGATCATGGACTGACATTTATTTGCCGAGTCACATTTTTAAATGCTATATTTCTTTCGAAATCTGTCAGTTTAATTCTATAATATAGATATAAAAGTGTGGTTACCTAGTATTCATTTTTCTACAAGGCACCGTGACCACTTTGAGGGGGCAAAGTAACCATGTGGTTACCTAGTTAGCATGTAGAGAAATACCCTGCATGAAAGTATTCCATAGCAACGAAAAAAAGATCAATGTTGTCATATCGAACAAACGTTGATATCTAAAATGGTAGTAAAATCAACTTGGACAGGCTGTAATATTTAAGACCCACTTGTGCAGTTTTCGCAAATAAACGAGTATTAACAGAATAAAAGCTACGTGTCTAGCACACGCAGGTCACTCGTTGGAGAGTCTCAGGGAATGAGGAGACAGCAGCATTAAAAATTAAATGTTCCTTCATTAAGAGTTGATTCTTTATGACTTAAATTGATGATCTGACTCGTTGGAAGACAATTTGAAATAGGTTGCTTTCTCTGTCATTCAATTCAAATTCCTCATTCATTATACTTTCTTCTAACATTTGAATATATTTTCTATACATCTTTCTTTCAAACGTCTGACATTGCATGGCTCTTAACAAGAGAAACAAGAAACAGACTGTCAGCCTATTGTTAGCAATGCTACAAAAATCACTATCTGAATAAGTCACGTAGTAGCAGCATATAATAGTTCCACTTCCACTGGTGATGACGATTTAGGAAGGAGTGGTCGTCAGAGTCAACCAAAAGAACCGGTATTCAGTAATAACCAATTTTTAAGATATTCTTTTATGACGCATGTCAAACTATTCACGTTTTAGTATTTTCAGGTGTTGCTGCTGCTGCTGCTGTCGACGTTGAGATGAGAAATTTGTTTATCGCATATCGTCAGTGTGCGAGGGAGAATTTAGAGAAATTGTGAAGGATTACATCGCATAGTGAAGTTCATGCACTGTGTTTGAACAATTTCTCTCTTCACAACAGATATTAGGGCAGGCAAACCAACAGAAGTCAGCGTCGAATTCATCGAACTATTTCCTCTTCTTCTCTGATTTGTTGTTAAAGACAAATGTCCTGTTTTCGCACGTTCCCAGTTTAAAGAAACATATTTAGTCACTCCCTTTAAATCTTCTTGGAGTTGAAAATCAGCAAATTTTGATTTGTTAGCGAACAGCAACGCAATATTCAAGCAAAGTATTTGATTCCTATTTGCTTATTTATTTAAAGAATCACAATGTGACAGATTTCTCGGCCATTTGAACAAAATATGCGCGATCACAAAAAGTAGCGTTTAAGTGAGGGTTTCAGTAGCACGAAAAAAATAAATTTCGACAATGTTATGAGGCATATCATTCCAAACCGTCGAAGCAGCGACCAGGAAAGCACAACCTCTCTGTGTACAACCTCCAAAGCACAACCTCCAGCAAGTGTCTGGAGGCACAAATGGTCTGCTGAGTTAAGAAGCATAGCGTACACAAAACAACTTCTTCTACACGATGATTGAAGTTCATTAAATATGGCATCAGGTATTCCTTCTTTCGAAAATAAAGCACATGCAGTCAAAAGCAAAATCAAAGAAAATAAGCTTCCTAAAAGTTTTGACCGAAGACAATTTGAAGTAAATAGTCACTTTTTATATACATGTAGATATTTAACCTGAATTAATTTTCGACCAAAACTTGGGTTGAGTATTTTCTTTGATTTTACCTTTTACTACAAAATGATCTCTAATGACTGGTCAATAGATGCAAATAGCGCGGCTTGGTCAAATTCGATTTCTGGGTCCAATACATGATGGACAAAAAAGCTTTTTTTAAAGTTGGGTTAGAAACAAAGGAAAGCATAGCAAAGGAGTTGCTAGCTTACACTTTCGTCACTTGCACCATGCAAATACCTGCCGAGCAGATCTGTGGATAGTCTACTAAGCAACACGAAGTTGATTGAAGTCAAGATAATTCTTTTGTCAGCAGTGAATAATTAACCACACATTACAAAAGGTGGCATATTGCACGTTTGCTAACCAGTTCAAAACTGGTTAATTCACCAACCAACTGTACACATTTCAACATCATAGGCTACAAGCATGCCATTGCAAAAACTGAAATCTGTTGATTAAATCACCTGTAGGGTAGTGGTGTACTAGACTTTCAGCCATGTTTCACGCCCATTATGAGAGTTTTCCTACATAGCACTATATTTACCTGTTCAGGCGAACCTGTTCACCAGTTGTGTGACACCAACTCTGCTCAACGGGTCAGAAACTTTGTCAACGAATTCTGCCGATCGCACGCCGCATGGCTGGCTTCAGATGGATCGACCGGATTCGAGACGATGACCACGGTGGCGGACGTGGTCGACTTGGCCGACAAAGCAAAGAGGAGATGGGCCGGACATCTCGCTCGACGGACGGACGGTCGATGGGCGCGGGTTGTGACCGAGTGGGAGATGCTCAACATCAAGCGCCTGCGATTCCCTTCGACAAGATCTGGGACGGACCTGGAGGAGACTTGCTCTGGATAGACAATCCTAGACCGTTCTTTGTCGTCTGTGGCGACCGTTACACCGCCAACGATGACAGACTGATTTCTGACTATAATTTCAATAAAAATTATTTCACTTGTCATAGAAATTTCAACATCACATCAATAATTGTGACTATTGCGATTAACAGTAGGCATTAACTACCTAGTAAATAAAGTAGTCTTTTTAAGATGACTAAGATATCGTGTTCAATTGCAAACAGTCCTTTAGCGACCTATAAAATCAACAATTGATGACGTTCATTCATGGACTGCTTCTATCATGAAGATGAACACGTGTTGCAGGTACAGTGTAGGACATTCTTCTCTTGATGCTGTGATTATCAGTTATCATCATTATTATTACATCGATCGCAGCATTTGCAGAACAGAATGACGACAAAAGCTCTGCAAAACATATTTTCCTGCTTGATGAACCCACTTTGCCATCAGGACCTCCTTGTATGTAAACTCAGCAAGTATGTCACAAAATTTGATTGACCACAATGGGGTTTGAGAATTAGAGAAGAGAGCTGTACAAGATGCGTGCTGGTGTTTGACAATATGCAATATACAAAAAGATATCCTTTCTATTATTGAAACAAGTATGCCTGTTTGTGACTTCATAAATAAAAAGCGCACCCAATGCTTTCGAAGTTATAGTAAGGCTTATCGAAATTATGAAGAGAAAAAGAGAAATGCATGTAAAATTAACCTGACATGTTTCAACTGGTTTTGTCAAACGCAATCCAGCAAGTGATAACTACAATGCAACAGAGACAGTTTAGTGAAGATGAAAGTTGAGACACAGGTCTACGCGATAGCGGCAGTCTGGTGAGTCACGGCAAATGAAGATTAATCACATGGTCTTATTGCTTGTACAGATCAGGGCAATCACGTCTTTCAAACAACGCTTCAGGAATACGTAAAATTCGATCGTTATAAGCGTGACAAACTATCTGAAATTTGTTGAAAGGATCATCTGGATGAGCGCATGTTCAGTCATGGCAGAGTGGAAAAATATCGATGAAATGCTCAGGATTAGCATTAGACTTCAAAATAGCAACATTCATAGCAAGAACGATACTGTGTCCTACTCTTCACTTTCATAATCAAAATATTTATAAGTGGATAAAAACTATAGAAAATGTCAAGTAAAGATTCTCCTTCCTCTCTACTTCTTGCGTGAGTGAAAGTGTCGTCAACATAAAGATAATAAACATGACACAGGGGATCATTATGACTAGAAAGACTACTTTCAAGATGTCCCATGAAAATGTTGGCAAAGAGAGGGTTAAGAGAGGGTCCATAGCAACGCTGTATATCTGACGGTAAAATTGACCGTTACATGAAAATTGCACATTTCTAGAACACCTGTAAAGAAGCTCACTCAGAAGTAAGGATATCTGCAGGAATCGCACAGAAATTAGGATTCCTTCTCGCCGTGTCAACAATAAGCAGAGTAGTGTCAATCACGGGACCGTCCGTGGTTAGGCAGGAAACATGCGAGCCTCAACCATTCGATTGAGACATCTGCCGAGTGAAAAGTAGATATATTTGACTCAATTTTCCTCCTTGGTGAATTCGTCAAATGCAAACATTGACACATCAATGCACACATCCTTTGACTCTTCAAGATCTAAATTTACTTACTGTGTACGTCTGACGTCGTGTCAATGTTCTGGTCCGTCAGAATCCTGACTTAAATGTGCATCACGCTCAATGGAGAATTGATTTTCTTGTCCCTTGTGTATAGCTCTGGCCGTGGCAATCACAGAAATGTCATCTCTAGACCAACTCACGCAGACAAGTCAATTTATTTCTGTGATAGACCAACTGCAGATCAAAAGGCATATTGAGTCTAGAGAATTATCATGTTGAAAACTACGCAGGTCTACATGCAAATTGACACCAGATCTCGAAAATTATGAATGAGACATGGTCTCTGTAATTCATCTATACAGGGTGACGGCCAGAATCAAGCTTCGAATTCCCGGGAGATTTCCGGGCTGCCTCATCGAATTTCCACGCTGTTATTTATATTGACCAGATATGTTATTCCAATTACACCGCTTCTTGAATCTATTTTGACCATTAAATTTGAGACACTCCCTGCTTGAATTTTGCCACCAATTTCCACCAATTTTCCTCAATGGCCTACAGCCAGTGACCTACATATAAGATATAAATGATTTCATATCTACAAAAAAATCATTTCCTGAAACCTTGCAGCAATCAAAAAACATTTCATTATCATCATCTGATTCATGAAATTCTAGATAAAGTTGCATTTTGCCAATTTTTCAGACTTCAGTTTTTGAACATGTTCAGTTGAAACAACAATAATGATATCAAAATGCATATGATATCAGATTGCCGTCAACTGTCGCTTTAAATTTAGCCTATGTTATCGTTGCATTAATTGAAAATACCATGTTTTTGAAAGCATTAAGTCTAAAAGGCAATTTGCTACTTCAGCATTGTATGTTTAAAAGCTGAAGTCTCAAAAATTGACTAAAAGCAAAAGTTTTAAAACTATGTGAATCAGTTGATAAAAATAAAATACTTCGCGGTAACTAGAAAGTGTGAAAAATGGACCCTTCTATCGTTGTAAATCTCATAAATACCTCACGGGCTGCAAGCCACAGAACAAAGGCCTGATCATCTGTGCTTGTTAAAAATTGTTAACCGGCTAAATGCATGATTAAATATGTAGACCTGATTAAGTTTATTCTTCAATGGTTCCGATAATTTTCAACAATAATAGGCTTAGTAATATTATTGTCATCAAATTTCAATAGATATCAGTCAATCACGCATTCTTGAAATATTTTATTTGGCCGTCGATTGGTAATGCGGAGCATTTTGTTAGCGAGTGCATATGCGTACATCGCGGTTCAGCGGTAGAACACATGCATTCAGGTCTGAAATAGTTAGTCTTCATTTTTCTAGGCATATGGCAAAATTTACTTGATAAATTGCCTAGAACGGTATTCTTCACATATTATTTTATACATAATATATGAAATATATATATATATATATATATATATATATATATATATATATATATATATATATATATTGTTGATGCAAAGTTGACCCAGCTTCATATTTTTAAAAAAGAAAAAGTTTCTTGCATTGACCGAACATGTTTCAGAATGTTAACATTCCATTTTCAGCGGTAAAACCTGAATACAATAGCAATGGGAGTTTATATATAAAATGCGGGAAATGAACAAATGAGAGCGATAAAAAGAGTTCAAGTCACCAGTAGCTGTCTGACCATGGCACCGACATAGAGATTGCATTCTGCAATTACAATTTCAAGTACAGTTGTACTGAACTGTTTCTTTCATTAGAGAGATAATTTGTATTGTTCTTTAGAATAATAGATTCCAGAAACAACTGATTTCTAGATTTGCCAATAATCGAGAAATTTTCACTTTTAGGTGGATGATCATGCATCGAAACCTGAGTAGGAGAGGGATAGTCCCTCAAGTGCTCACTTATACGAATGGCAAGATGGCGCCTCGTGGAGCCGATGTATCGCATTGGCAGCGATCACACGTGTATAAATACATCAATCACATTAGATTTGACACCATTCGCAATTTTATCTTTGTAATTGAAATAGTTTTGGATTTTATCAGTAACAAAAACAGGAACAATTTTCACTTTATCAGAAAGATCAATGTTGATGTTTTTTATCCTCCTTTTCAAGTCATTGGTTTTACTCTCAATGTAAGGAACAGTCCAGTAAACACTATTGGAAGTCTCCCTGTCAGACACTGTTTTGTGGAGAGATTGATTCATTTCAGTTTGCCTTTTGATCCGTTCTATAACCCGTTTTTCATAGCCATTTCTCAGAAAAATGTCAGAAATCAGAGAGGCAGCCTTATTATAATTTTCTGCATTTGAGCAAATTTTGTAAGCACGCGAAAATAGAGCGCGCATAGCTGCAACCTTGTACGTAAATGGCGCTGAGGAACACGAAGGTATACAGATACCAGTGTTGGTTTCTTTCAAGTAATGGGAAACGTCAAAGTTCCCTTGATCAATTTTAATTTTAGTATCAAGAAAAATCAAGCTATCAGAGCCACGTTCCATTGTGAAAGTGATCTCTTTATCAATGCTATTCAAAAAATCTAAAAACTGTTCGCCGTCTGTTTCAGCTCTAAAAATGGCAAAACAGTCATCCACATACCTACAATAAAACTCTGGCTGGCAGGTAGACACTTCTGAGAAACGACTTTCAATAAGGTCCATGGCAAAAGATGCCATGGTCGGAGCAAGCTTGGAGCCCATCGGCATCCCTCAATTTGGTAAAAGAGTTGCTCATTGAAACTAAACAGAATATTGGAGCAAGCAATTTCTAAAAGATTTTTAAGGCAACTTTTGAAATAGGAATTTTGTATATAAACTCCCATTGCTATTGTATTCAGGTTTTACCGCTGAAGATGGAATGTTAACATTCTGAAACATGTTCGGTCAATGCAAGAAACTTTGTTTTCTTTTTTAAAAACATGAAGCTGGGTCAACTTTGCATCAACACTATAAAGTCAACCGTCTGCCCACAATTTCAAGCGCAGCTGAAACTCATCACTCGCCATGGAGACAAATGCCTGAGAGCGGATTTGAGAGTGAAATTTCTCCGGGGATGTCTGGAGCATGGTGTCATTCCAAAATTCCTCAATTTCAAAATACCTGTACTGTTAAAATCTTCGAAGCAGCAGATACGAAAGATACTGACCAAAGAACTGCGGAAAGAAGTTGGTAAGGCCATACAAGATCATAAGGCCAAAAGTGACAAACTGACTGATCTTACTAAACAATACTGTGAGAGAGATAAGATTCTTATCAATGCGATCATGGACGATACGCTTTTGAAGGTACAGAAGCGCGTTTCTAACATTCATGCTAAAAAAATGAGCAGCTTATTGAATCAGCAAAGACCTACGCTGAAGAACTCGCAGAAGATTTCTTCTTCTGTTATCAACCTTTCTTCTGTAAAATTATCCACTGAAGAGGGAGAAATTCTTTCTCTTGGCTTATCGATGCCAATTCCGCATAGAAAGATCAACATAGACGTTCAAAAAGCTGAAGCCGAAGCTTTTGTTCATCGTCTTTTACCATGCGGAGTTGTGAACGATGATCGTATTTTTAGTATCCGCAGTATTTTCAAAAATTATTTCACTAAGCAGAAATATTCTGCTAAATGGGCTCGTCATTTCAAATCTCTGCGGAAATTAGCCAATAATGAAAATATTGTCATCTCCCGTTTTGACAAAGGCAACGGAGTCCTTATCGTTGATCGCAAGTTTTATGATGACAAACTTAGCGAAATCTTGAAAGATAATTTGAAATTCAAGCCATATAAATTCGATAAGCGATCCAAGAAAGATCCATTTATCTTAGAAGAGGAACGCTTAAACCGCAAATTGCAAGCTCTCAAAGCCAAAAAAATAATCAGTGACTCTGTTTTGAACACTGTGAAGTCGTGTGGATCGCAGCCCGCTAGATTGTACGGTCTTCCCAAAGTACATAAAGACGAACGGAATCCCCGTATCGCCCTATTTTAAACATGCGCAATTCGTATCTTTCCAATTTGTCGGGTTATTTAGATGAAATTCTAAAACCTCACATTCCAAAGAAGTATAACTTGAAAGATACCTTCCACTTCGTGAATCTTCTAAAATCTCTGGATATTCAAAATTTACAGGATTGTAAACTCTACAGCTTTGATGTAAAAAATCTTTTTACTTGCATTCCGGTTACTCGTACCATCAATCATATGTTGTCCATGATCGATTTTGAGGACTTTCCTATTTCAAAAGTTGCCTTAAAAATCTTTTAGAAATTGCTTGCTCCAATATTCTGTTTAGTTTCATGAGCAACTCTTTTACCAAATTGACGGGATGGCGATGGGCTCCACGCTTGCCCCGACCCTGGCATCTTTTGCCATGGACCTTATTGAAAGTCGTTTCTCAGAAGTGTCTACCTGCCAGCCAGAGTTTTATTGTAGGTATGTGGATGTATGTTTTGCCATTTTGATGTAGGTATGTTTTGCCATTTTTAGAGCTGAAACAGACGGCGAACAGTTTTTAGATTTTTTGAATAGCATTGATAAAGAGATCACTTTCACAATGGAACGTGGCTCTGATAGCTTGATTTTTCTTGATACTAAAATTAAAATTGATCAAGGGAACTTTGACGTTTCCCATTACTTGAAAGAAACCAACACTGGTATCTGTATACCTTCGTGTTCCTCAGCGCCATTTACGTACAAGGTTGCAGCTATGCGCGCTCTATTTTCGCGTGCTTACAAAATTTGCTCAAATGCAGAAAATTATAATAAGGCTGCCTCTCTGATTTCTGACATTTTTCTGAGAAATGGCTATGAAAAACGGGTTATAGAACGGATCAAAAGGCAAACTGAAATGAATCAATCTCTCCACAAAACAGTGTCTGACAGGGAGACTTCCAATAGTGTTTACTGGACTGTTCCTTACATTGAGAGTAAAACCAATGACTTGAAAAGGAGGATAAAAAACATCAACATTGATCTTTCTGATAAAGTGAAAATTGTTCCTGTTTTTGTTACTGATAAAATCCAAAACTATTTCAATTACAAAGATAAAATTGCGAATGGTGTCAAATCTAATGTGATTGATGTATTTATACACGTGTGATCGCTGCCAATGCGATACATCGGCTCCACGAGGCGCCATCTTGCCATTCGTATAAGTGAGCACTTGAGGGACTATCCCTCTCCTACTCAGGTTTCGATGCATGATCATCCACCTAAAAGTGAAAATTTCTCGATTATTGGCAAATCTAGAAATCAGTTGTTTCTGGAATCTATTATTCTAAAGAACAATACAAATTATCTCTCTAATGAAAGAAACAGTTCAGTACAACTGTACTTGAAATTGTAATTGCAGAATGCAATCTCTATGTCGGTGCCATGGTCAGACAGCTACTGGTGACTTGAACTCTTTTTATCGCTCTCATTTGTTCATTTCCCGCATTTTATATATAAACTCCCATTGCTATTGTATTCAGGTTTTACCGCTGAAAATGGAATGTTAACATTCTGAAACATGTTCGGTCAATGCAAGAAACTTTGCTTTCTTTTTTAAATATATATATATATATATATATATATATATATATATTGACAAATTTTTCGCGTTTTTGGTAGAGTTGAGGCCTGAACAGAGAAAAAAATCTTTGCCGCTAGAAGAAGTTTCAGATGATTCCATATGCTAGCGACCCCGATATATGGTAGCAGTAGTCTATACATAAGTTCCATTGGTTTGGGTGTCTTTCCTGCTATGATTTACTGAGGTTTTCGAACTCATCACTTTGCTTATGCGATATTCAGAAAACTCTTGTCTGCATGGACTGATGGTTTTTATTAGCTACTCGAATTTTTAGGGCTTTAAACTCGCATTCGTCAGGAGAATGCGACGAAGGGAAGCTGAAAGCTAGAGTAGCGAATAAAATATAAAAACCATCAGTCCATACAGACAAGAGCTTTCCGGGAAAAAATCTTTTGCCTTCATTCTTTGTCAGAAAGAATATTATTTCATCTATCACTTTGCTTAGCCATTGACTTTTATTCGAAATAACAACGAAAACTCTGATGCATTTTTTTGCCAGTGGCAATGTTCGTAGACTTTTGGACTTCTACGTAGAATATGTTCCTCAACTTCGTGTGGATGTAGGCGTATCAGTAACCTACAGAGTTAAATTGTGCGATTCTTCCTTAGATTTTATATGACTTAGAAAGTTGTGCACATGTAAAACACCTTTCAACTAATGAAATTATTAACGTGACGATCACCAATCATTTAGATATGAATTCTTTAATATGTGCTTAGAGGTTGCAAAATTTGCCATATTACGAGTCTGTTGCGAAATTGCATGTAAACACGTCAAGAAACACAAAAATCAAAACGTTGTTGCGAACCTGTCGATTGATTGCGAGCTTATGCTTGTATGTACGAATTATAGCCAACCCAATTATGGTCTCGACTTCGATGTAAATAGCCACAGATTGTTTTGTAGAATCCAGCAATTACTTATTTGGAAAACTTTTAGCGATTTCACTATAAGCGACGCGTCAACGACAAAACCATAACCTCACAGACATCATTGACACAGTCAGATGTAAACGAAACAAATTTATGAGGTCAAAAATATTTCATCCAGATGTTGTGCAAGCATGTATATTTACTTGATTATATCAATTAAGATTCCAAGAAATAGTAGGCTTAATGATATTCATATTTCGAACAGTTGAAATCAAGAAATTATGTTCATTGACATTGTGGGTCATTGACATTGTGGCCAAATGGCATTCCCGAGTTATTTAAGGGCTAATTGACTATTTCGATAAAATTCAAGGGCGATTCCTAGGCTTGGCCGTCACCCTGTATAGACATCGGTAGAAATCTTGTATCAAACTTTTGCAATCTAAGGCATTTAGTGCACATCGTCCCAGCCTGGGTTCGAAAACCCGTTGTAGCCCTCAAGCAGCATTGCAAAGAATGGTATATTTGTAAAATGAATACGCCTTGCTACAATAAAAATAATTTAATTACATAATTTATGTGTACGTGCCAGGTTGGAAGCGGTCGGCTGTATAATTTGCGATAGTGTTAACTGCATTTTAATCTGCAGTTCAATCAAACACAAGCAAATTGAAACAGATAATCAAAACAATGACCCAAAAGGGGTATTGATGTAATAATAACATTGATACAATAATAATGTGTATGTCTATATCCAGCCTCCACAAGAAAGCTTTAAGAGGTCAACAAATTCTAAGTTCAAATGTGATAAAAATTTTTCAAGCGATAAAAGTTCCGAGATAAACTATTTGATCACTGACTGCGCTGATGTTACGAAATGTTTTTGTCTGCAACGTGCAAACTTGATTCAAAAAGATTTAATGAAATGATATTTACTTTTCACTTGTGGGGGAATTCTGGTGATTTGCAACGTCAATTAAGAAATTTATACACTGCAGTATAAATTCATATCTTTTTAGTTTACATTGATGACCGCGAGCTGACGCATAAGCGTCTGGAACAATGAGCTCGCCAAACTTGTCATCAATTTTCATTTCAGTGAGTGTCCCAAGACCGAGCGGGAGTGCTGCTCTACCTGTACAACGTCAATCAAAATTTATCGCGTGAAGTTAGCTTATCGAACAATTATCCAAGATCCACTGTCAAATGTTCGGGTAGTAGGCCCTAGGCTGCATTGAAATTCATTATTCATTGCACCTCAATGTTCCACGTGTTACATCAACTATCCCATGTAGTGAAATTATGCAAGACCTGGAATAATTTTATAAAGGATAGATCGAGGAATACACAATGCTTCCAAAATTCATACAAGTTAGAATGTGTACATGATTCTGGAGACTTTATTTGAGATTAAGTAGGGTTCGAACTACATGTACAAGTTGCCGGCAATCATTTTCTAACTGTTTAAAGAGCATTTCGCAATATCTATATCACAAAGCATGCACGTATATACCTCAAATTATGTTACATTAACATGCTCTTAATGTTGTAATGATTAACACAACAATTTATTCTGAACTGAATGTCGTCAACGGTCAACATGATCAACCGGCAGGCCGGTCGGTAGGCAAAAACCGGCCCAACAGCTACAACCGCGCGGCCGGTTCCAACCCTGATATGTGCCATTATAACGAATACCAACAATTCTATATCAATAGCACCGCAGGCAAATTACATGCACGTATAACAGAGCAAGTTAATCGCATTCACTATCACTCAGTAGAACATGTGAGGATAACAAAATAGGCCTATCAGTGGACATTTCAGAAAAAGGGCGATATCGCAATGACAAGGGCTCCTCTCATCAAGATTAGTACCGAAAGGGCCCTTTCCCTTAGGTCTATTTTACCAAGTACCTTCCAATAAAGTTTGTTTAACAATGGCATTTCTCATATAGCTTGCTGACCGATGGCCCAAGCTTGTTGCAGAAGAGACCCTTCAATCTTATTGACCAAGTGGCCAAGCTTGTCGATATTTTAGATCTCTTTACAAAGTTCACAGGCCTGAGAGCGCACTTTTCAGAAATTTCCGGAAAATCTAATGTTCTACAAAAACGTGTTTCCATACCAAATAAGCATGTGCTTGCACGCATGTGACAACACAAGCGCCGCAGGCGAAACTTCCAGGCTTTTGGAGTATAAAATGATAGAATATGTAACCTTTTAAAGCGCCACAAGTGAAGCCTTCAAGCTGAAGAAGTATTGCATAGTATTTAAATGCTTTTAAAGCGCCGCAGGCAAAAATTCCAGTCTTTTGGAGCATCAATTAATATATTTTGATCCCTTCTAAACCCCGCGGGCGAAACCCTCAGTTGCATTGAATATTGACTGGACAAATGTCAATGATACTTTGGCTTCCGTTGTTATAGTCATCAGATCTGATTGATAAGAGGGAAACTATTTTGTTGCAAGACATGACCAGGCATACATGTTCATACTCAATCCTGATAAAATCTCATTAAAATTGGTTAAGTCTATAAGAAGTTGTCTGAATGACAAAATCATTTGTAGTTGTGATCCTGACCCATGTACTTAAGCGTTGTACAAACTAGCCTTTTCAAATACTAATATGTACAAAATAGTACATGCTAGTACGAATAAAGCAAATAAGAATCAGCATCATTAATTCTATGTAAACACTACAACTACAACTGTTTACAACAAGAAATAAAAAATAACTGTTTACACAACTGTTTCGTAGCAAATCTCACTTTTTGCTCATTTGGAAGAGATCATCTATAGTCATTTGCTTCTTTTTCTTCTTCAGTGGCTCATAATGCTCATCAAATTCGTTGTCTGGACTCTCATTTCTTCTGGTTTCTCTTTTCGATTTCTCTTTCCGGTTGCTCTTATTGGTCTTTCTGTTGGCAAGGACATTCAAATTTCTCTTGATGTGCCTCTTTCGAGCTTTCGCAGCAGCTTGAAAGAGGATACTTTTCTGCTCAGCCTTTGACAAGATCCTCTGTTTGATCGAAAGCCCTTTCAAAGCTTCCTGTTTCTCATTTTTCTTTTCCTCACGTTTGATATCTCGTTGTTTCGATGCGTTTTGCATCTTTTGTGCAAGGAGTTTTGGTACTGGATCGTGTAGAATATCCTTACGCAAAAATCGGTTGCATGATGTTGTTTTCTCAGCCTTCATGAAATATTTGACCGTCTGAATCACATTAACTGTCGCGACATCTGGACTAGATGTCTGAGCGTTCAAAGTTAGTGACATCAGACTGAAATTTCGCTCGACTTCTGGTCCATGAAAAATTGAGAAGAATGAAACACTGAGTTTCGAAAGAAGAGGGAACTTCCCGCCTTGATCACACCACCATTCATCTATTCTGGAATTTTCATGCAAAGGCATCACTTTGTTGACATTATACTTCCTCACTTCGACTTCAAAATTCACCATTTATAATTGACCAGTAGACCAATATCTATTCGATAAGACAGTATTTTTCAGTGAAAATTTTCAATGACCCTACCCCCCCCCCCACCCCTCGATTTTATTACATTCTTCAACGAATCTCGTGACCCAATAAAATGTTGGTCGAATTTCCGGATTTCCGGAAATTTCCGGATCATTCTCGCCCCTGTCTAAACAACAGCATAAAAGTAAGCGAAATTATCAAAAGTAAAGAAAGAAAAGTTAGATAAACGTTCAAAAATTCGCTAAGAAATAGTCTTCGCGACCATGGATGGAGTGTGTAATGGAGCATCAGTGTGTTAATGCTTCAATTCGTACATTCCATTTTCACATATTATTTCACTATCATTCAATCAAGCAAGGACTCAGCAATAGGTCTTTTTCTCTAAAAGCACTGATTAGATTCTAGAAAACATTATTATCGTCTCAAAGTGAAGCTCAATGATGCTGTTCGTATTCGAGATATCATGCTTTCTCCAGTATCTTCATTACGATCCCTTCTGCATCCGTGTATGGATTATAGTATATCGTTATTAAATGGGCTTCTCTTGCGTCAGATTCGTCGCATCGCATGTATAACAGTCTAAATGCATCAGTGCGATTCATTAGCAGTACTCATCGCTATTCCAATATGACAATATTGAAAAAAATGCTGTGAATGCCAATACAGCCAAGAATTGATTTTCGTATGAATTGCTTAGTGCACTGTAGTCTTACAGGCAGGTGCTCACAGTGCTTGAGTGATGGTGAAACTTGAATGGTCTTCCCAAATCAACGCAGCATTCTAGTCTTCATCACGAAAAAGGTATGCCTTGAAGTTTTGCGTCCTCTTCTATCAAGAAAATATATTTTTAACAACCCCATTTTCACTGAAAATGGTGAATGTCATACACATAAAAATAACAATTCATAATCAAAAACGCAGTCAGTGGTCACTTCATGTATTCTCCTTTTGACGCATCCTCGACAATTTGCCGCCATTTCATTCTGTCCTTCGCCTTCTCCTTCCAAGTCCTCCAGTCTTCCTCTGTGTGTTCCAGGTGTCTTTTGATACAGTCCTTCCAGCGAATCCTTGGACGTCCCCTTCTTCTTGTCATTGTGTCATCCATCTCCCACTTGTTTCACTACACTTTCTTTCAATAATTCTACAATTCTTTCTACCCTTTCGTCTCCCATCCTTACTACATGCCCTGCCCACCTGAGTCTCTTTTCCACCACTTTCTGTGTCACCGTTTTCTTCAATCATACTTCCTCCCTCAGCTCCACCATTCTTCGTTTCTTCATCAACCTCACACCACAGATGCGCCTTATCCAGCTATTTTCACACACTTGCAACATCTCTTGCTGCTGCTCGGTTAGTGCCATCGCTTCTAGTCCACATGTCATTGCTGGCAGGACAAATGTTTCCAAAACCTTTCCTCGTATCCTCTGACCAAATTTTTCTGTCCGCTAGCACTCCTGCTACTTTCCTGTATGCCCCAGCTCCGGCCTGTATCCTTCTTCTTATTTCTGCATCGCTCCGACTATCTGCAGAGACCATTCTACCAAGGTACATAAACTTATCTACCTGCCTCAGTTCCACTTCTCTCATACCCACAGCCAAGTCTTTTCACTCCCTGCCTATCCACATCACTTCCATCTTCGCTAAGCTCATTCTCCGACCATGACACGGAAAAGTTCTATCCCAGTCTTTCAGTCGCTCTTTTATAACTCAAATTCATCCTTCGCTACTACCGCCAGGTCATCCGCCTACAACAATTTCTTCATGGCTTCCTTTTCACAGCTTTTCCTACTAACTACGTGTAGCTTCATCACCATCATGAATAGAAATGGGCTCAAAACACCCCTGTTTTAGGCCCATGAGCAATTCAAAATCATCACTGCGCTTCGCTCCGATCAATACCGCCGCTTTCGTATTCTTGTACATACTGTTCGTGACAAAGCAGATGAGCCAAGTTGATTTACTAGCCTCGAATGAATTTCTGTTGGTGTAGACCCCTCGAATGTCAAAAAGGCGATGATTGCGCGCTGGCTCTCCGGTTTCTGAATACTCGTATCTTCCATCGCGTGACTGTATCGACGATTGATTGAAAAATCATTAAGTCATTGAACTGCAATTCAATAACAAACTTTGCATCTGACTAAATCAGTCAACATTCTAAAGCAATAGAAGACATCAAAGTCGTGAGAAGAATTCATAAGAAAGAAAATAAACAATAAATGATATGATCTTACGATTCTTAATAATCAATTTGGTCGTCACTAAATTTTAAATAGTGACATTACTAAAATATTTGCAGCTTTGTAACCAATTAAGATATCGGGATGAAATTTTTTTGTGCTTATTAATGATGATAATGGGTTCAACATACCTAAACTTCAGAGGGATCAGATCATTACTCTCAAAGTTATGGACTCAGTCCGGATACTTTTGGAACGCCCCTCGTATATTCGATCACCCGCACATCATCTTCGTCAGCCTCATCTTATCGAGCGCTTGGATACCGTGCCGTATGCCTTCTCCAGATCCACAAACAGAATCGCTATGTTACGGTCCCTTTCCAATGTCTCACTACAAACATGCCATCGGTTAAGCTTCTCCCTTCCCGGAATTTTTGCTGTTCCTCTCCAAATTTGTGACCAAACTGTTCCATAATCCTGCTACATAAAATTCTTTCCAAAATTATTCCCCTGTACTTTCCAGGATCGTGCAAACTTCCTTGCTTCCCATTCCATATAGGAACGATTAGGGATAGCCTCCATTCATCAGGGATCATACCATTTCCGTAAAAGAATTGAAGATTCACGTAAGCCATGTGAAGCTTGTTGGACATGCTACTCTGATGATCTCCACTACTTACCACTTTTCATGTCTTCATCTTCTTAATTGCACACTGACCTTCTACTTCTTTAATTTCTCTTTTTCAACCAGAAGTACTTCCTTTGTAAGGAAGGTCCGTGACTGTCCAAATGAGAGTACGGAAAATTGGATACCCTCTTCTCAAAGAAACGCGCACGGAGGGTTGGTGATGGCGAAACCCCTACTCTTAATCGCTGGTCCACTGAATCTGAAATCTATTCCCACGTGAGCATCACTACTACTGAAACTTCCTACTCAGTTCCACAAAAAACTAGTGATTCTCCAACTCAACCTTCGAATGAATCTTTGTTTCCGCAATTCGTCTGTACCCCGGTACCCCTCAGTTGTGACATAGGCTACATACGCTCCATGTCAGTTGTCAGTCGAATCGATAGCGGAAGCGAAACCACCTTGATTGCTTATGTTATGCGTCCTCTTTGAGATTCAACCAGAATCGGACCTCCACATAGAAGAGTTGGTGCATGAGATTGCTCGCAGTGAGCAATAACAACTTGACCATACGAGGAAGAATACATTTATCTTTCAAAATGGGTGTTTTTGAATGTACTACCCCTTCATTGTGGTTGATAGCTTGAGTCAGTCTATTATCTTTGATTCTGATTTTGGTAAAGTCTTATCTTTGCAACGTTAAGTCTATCTTAGATGATGACACCTTCGACATTTCCACGGCTGCATTCGACTTTTCCATGAGAAGCTCGTTTTCCTTTCCCCAAATTCAGAATCTGTCTTCTCTTGTCGAGTTACAGACTTAGTCTCGCCCTGTTAGAGTTCTCGCCCACTGCTGTTTCAACCAGTCAACTTGCCTGATCATGGTATAAAGGCGTCAAAATCACTAGCTCACCTTGATCAATCGGCCGAGTCCCCAAGCGGCTTGCAAGCACTATCCCTCATGAAGTAAAGTTGAAAATGGCTGGCGCTGTAGGCCAGGTAGAGATATTTTAGGATACACTATGTCATGCCAGAAATCCTCGATAGGGAGTTACTGAATGATGCGTCAACATCAGCTGCACAAAACTGGGCAGATCAGTTTAAGCTTGGAAACAACCTTTCCGAGGAACAGAAGGAGGCCGTAGTTTCAAGTTTATTAGAGCAGCACGCAGCATCTCCAAGAATGCTGATGACTTGGGAAGCACTAACATCATAATGTATAAGATAAACACAGTACTCATGCCCTCTTAATTGCTCACCAAATCGGGCCAATCCCGCTAAACAGCATGCGATAAACGAAAAAATAGAAAAGTTTTTGAGGTCAGGCATGATAGAACCATCGAAGTTCTTATGGTTTAGCCCTGTCATCGTTGTGAAAAATTCTGATTAACAGAGGATGTTGTATTATAGTACCGTAAGCTAAGCTACAGAACCAGTCATCCCATGCCAAGAGTTGACCATATTTTTGAATCTCTTCGTGGAGCCTATATTTTCCGTACTCTCGATCTGAATCAAGTTTATTACAAAGTGAAAATTGATCCCTAGGAAGCCCCAAAAGCAGCACATGCAACGCGTGATGCCGCGGTGGACCCTCCACAAGTCAGCGTCTTATGACTTCTCTGTTGAAATGCCTACTTTTCAAGTCAGTCAGTGCACATTTGGATGATATAATTGTCTTCGGCTCAACGTTTGAGGAAGTGATCCAGCATTTAAACGAAGTTCTAGAAATTCTGGCGAAATGAGGTGTCAAGGGGAAGCACGCCAATCCTTTTTTTCTTGGTCACACCCATTCCCTGCCTGAAACTTCTCGATGCTCCCATTTTGTCTTCTGAAGTCGACATAAGAACAACCCAGGAAAGCGATGCTGATATACAAATAAGTCCCGTGTTTACCTATCTTTGTAAAGAACCCATCCGAGCCCCACCTCCCCCACCACCATGCCCTCTTGTCTTTTGACAGGATCACCAGGACTCCCTTTCAGCCAATACGAACACTTTGAGTTGGATTCTCGTAGTGGGATTCCAGGAACTAAAAGCTACAGATCACCAGGATTCTCAAGTCGATGAAGTTAGCACAAACATCAGCGGGGATTTTTTAAAAAATGATTGTACAGCAACAAAAACAGTACGATAGCCTTGTTTTTACGATGAAAAAATGTACCAGACGTCAGATTAGTCAACTTCAACCATCTTCACCCTAAAAAGTTGCTGCTATCTCTCTTCTATGTGAAACATGAAATTGTACAGCAGTTTAAACCACACCACACTAATCAACTAGTCAATAGAAGAAATGTATACAGGGTTTGGAGACCCTCTTCAGTCTACAGCAATAATTCTTGGACAATTACTTAGTTTTTGATTAACTTCGTGGTTATCTGTATTCGATTTTTGCTTTGTCGAATCGCTTTTGAGCATAAAAGTGGACAGCCGCCCTCACTTTTGTAGTGTGATGGAAACTGATGAGTGCCGATGATTTGATCAGACCGTTGATTCTTTAAAAAAAATGACATCTCGTAAAGCGAACCAATTTAAGCGCGCCAGCTGAGTGATCAGATGCCTGACCACTGTCATCATTATTCTGCCTGGAAACTTTGTCACATGTACACTGCAGCAAATGCATCTCCATTCTGCTGCTATTGATCTGAAAAGCGATATACTTTACATGAACCACTCTTTTTTGATGCCATATTATGTTCAGAATGCACAACTTCCATCAGAATTTCCTTTCACAGCTCGATACATTGTTTAAATTTTAAAGCAGAAATAAATGTTATTGACGTGATTGAAATACCGCAACCACACTTCAAACCACAGAACAAGGAGAAGGTATAGTAAGTGCTTCCCAAAATGTGCGAAAATTCACAAGTGACATTTCCAAAAGATCCTGCTATTCGTAAAAAAAATGGTTAACTGTTGTTCATCGAAAGAATTTCTAACCGTGGAACTAATCCGTTTTGTGCAGAGAATATTTTACCCCGACTCATTCGTCGAGCATGTGTCAGAAAGAACAAAACTTCACAGACATCGCGAAAAAAGATTCATCCGAATGCTGTGCAGTCCATCTCTTCGGAATGCTAAAACAAGTGACGCCGAAACGCCGTAAAACGAATGCATTTGAAATTGTAGTATGTTAATATTGATCATTTTTTATGCATCGATCAGCATCCATCGACTTCGAAAAGCATCATCGTTTAATTTAGCTAAGACTCCACAACAAAATACGGTACGACGATAGTGAGTTGCGCAACTGCATCGCAGAATTAGAGACTAGTTCGCAAAGAGGTAAAAAAGCCAGAAAGTTTACAGAGACGCTGTGAACGCTTGCAAAACAGGTTGAGAAGGCTGAAAGATACAGGAAAAACACAAACAATCACGTGGCAAATGACCTAGAGAAACAAAAAAAAATTTGAAATTTTATTCGGCAAGCAAAGCAGCGAGTACAAGAAGCGCAAATGCATTTGGCGAATATTTTGAAAGACAGATAGCTTTTCATAAATGTGAAGGAATACAGCTAATAGCCTGTAATAACATAATAGCTGATGTAGCTAATCCTTAGTGCCTATAGACAATTGCATAACAAACGTAACTGATTTGTACTTAGATTTCTTTCTTTAGGGATGATGGACACAATGGAAATATTTACATACATGTTGTAGATATATAGGCTTATACTAATCGCCACACACATGTATATTTTAAGCGCAATGAATGTGTCTGAGTCTTCTGTCTGCCTTCCGAAAATACATTTTATTCTCCAATTAATAACAGTTTTAGGGGGGCTGTCACTATAGACGGTATGACCACTTCACCGAACGCAAATTTCGAACCACATAGAAATTTTTGGTAGTAAGTATAAATCAAACACGGATGACAGCGTGTTGTCACAAAATATCCGGAAGATCTCTTCTAGTGTCTATACGCTACTTTTTCTGGGGTCCATTTTCAGTTTTGATATCATTACAAGCAATCCAAGTCAATTTTAAATACTTATGAATCTTTATGCGCCTAGACTATAAAGCTGCGACTAAAAATACATTTATTATTAATGCACTAACACCACTGATAATAATAGATTAGCGCTTAACCATATTAAGGCAAAGTACCGCAGACAAAACCGCCAGGCTTTTGGGAGTATTACTAGTAGAAGTTTTATGTTTTTCAAAGCGCCGAAAGCGAAACCTGCAGCCCTTTGGGAATTGTAAGTAGCAAAATTTTGATGTTTTCTGAAAGCCCCTCTACGACTTTTCATCTGAGGGCTCCCGTTATCAACCTCCTTACATGTGAGGGGCCCTTTCTCGTCCTCATTCCATCTGAGGGGCCCGTTCTCATCTTCCTTCCATCTGAGGCGGCCTCGTCCTCATGTTCCTTCCATCTGAGGCGGCCTCGTTCTCATCTTACTTCCATCTGAGGCGGTCGCGTTCTAATCTTCCTTCCATCTGAGAGGGACTCATTCTCATCCTTTTTCCATCTGAGAGGGTCTTCCTCAACAACTTATTATCAGAGGGGCCCTTTGTGTGCGGCTCTCCATCAGAGGGAGCATCGCTCTCATCCTCTTTCTATCTGAGGGGTCCTTGAGATGTGTTCTTTATCTTTTATTAAGCCTACCAAGTTTCTTAGTTTTCCACTCGTTAAGAGGTTTATTCAATGAAATGATAAAATTAGCATTAAAATGTAACATTTTATTTCTCTATATAATTGAAGGACTAGACAAAGGAGACTTTTTTTTTAGATTCTTCTTCGATTTTTTCATTTCTTCCTGAAAAACACATGATAGCCATAACCACACCGGAACCCCCTACCCAAATGTTTTTCTCATCGCAATTCTCGATTCACGAGAGGTACCAAATTCATCGCCGAAAATCGGAAACCCGGAAAAAACCGGAAGAATCACATCATCCCTGCTACTCCACTTCTCCTATTTTCATTGCATTTCCTGGCGAATCTCAGAAATGATGATCGGCTGTCAAGAATTCCGAAATATTCTCTTCCCTCATTTAAATAGTAATTGTAGAATATTTAATTTCATATGTTCAATTACGTACTTTTTCGAACCAGGGCCCGAATTTCGTACCAATTCGTACCATTTCAAACGTTCGAAATTTCGTAACAAGTGATCATCATCCTGCTATTGACAATAACCAGCAGTTATGTCTGAGTGACAATTTTCCAACTAGCGGTCAGCCTCATTATTCACCAAGCAGGCAGCAGACAACACGCATTCAACTTCTCCTTATTCTGTGATTCAAACATATGCAGCGTTCCCATATCGAACAGTACTTTCTGTATTCTTTCAGTGTAAAAGTTTCAATAACAGTTTCTACGCCTGAATTGTGAATTGACATATCTTTATCAACTCACAATGTCCCAAAATTATATAACTACTATGTCAAAGCCATGAAAATCGGTGGACTTCATATTCAGCAGAACATGAGATGAGACTTCAGACTTGATGATGACATCAGACTTGGAGATGATAGACACTGCGTGAATGACACATATACACTTAGTTTGTGAGTTTTCAGCGGGTCACTTAATATGTTTTCTGCTAATTCCGCTGCCAAATTGCCTTTATGTAACTATGCTACACAGCAGTACCAAATAATGTTTCTGAATAAAATACAATTCAAACATGAATCAATAATTGAGAACTAAAACTAAGCGTGTCTATCAAACATATTTTGATTTGTCAAATAATTTGTGAGCGACAGCTTTCATAGACTTTTAAATATGACTGAAGATTATACTGAATCCTGGACAGTACCACCGCAAAAATCAAAACTAAAAGTACGCGAGGCGCCTTCCGACTGCCTCGTATATGGATACGCCTGCTGATGTCCGAGCGATTCGGTCGAAAGGCGCCTCGCGTACTTTTATAGATATGATTTTTGCGGTGGTACTGTCCAGGATTCGGTATAATTTACAATGACCACGCTGAATGAGTAGATGACATTAAAATCATCTATTTTTATCAAAATTCATATTTAAATTCTATTCTATCTTATCATCACCATCAGTTTTTTCCTCTTTCATTGTTCTTCGGGTCTAAGCAAAGTTATTTAATTGTTTAAAAGGGCTAGATGAGAAATAAATGTCTAAATTTGAACCCATTTTAGTACGGTTCTTATCGTGGCAAAAAAAGCATTACGGCAATGGGGCGAAATTGCTGTTTTGTCGGCTGTGAGGTGTGAAATGCAACAAAAAGTCTTGTAAATGGCGCACGATGTAAAGCATAATTCACTGATGTTATGTGATGAGTTTCTAGAATATTCATTCAGTAGTTTCTCTGAAAAAAATTGTTAAAGATGAGAGCGGTAATACAGCAATTTAATCTAGTACTATCATTTTGGAAGAGAAATATTCGCATGAAGACTGATGAGTATTGTCGTATTGATAAACACACAACTCCCTCTGTAGAATTAATGACTATTAACAAATTCAGTGAGAATCCGAATATTATACTGAGGAATTGGCTATTAATAAGGCTCAACCATGTCAACAACGATCTTCGAATTATTCAGCAGGCTGAAACTACAACATGGATCCATGTATTGCAAATAATTAACAATATTTTCAGACATATATACAAATTCCTTGATTTATTGTTAAAATGCGTTTTGGTTCTGTAATTACTAAAAAGAGGTAATGTAAAGGAATATTTGTTGCTCGCTTACAAATATTTTCAAATTCATGCAATATCAGCTGATTTTCCCTTGTTTCGTTGCACACAAGGTAAAGACACGTCTATTTCCTATCTAGCCGTTTATAATATTAAATATCTTTGGGTCTAAGTGACATGTTAAGCGAGGGGTGAGAATTTAGTGCACGAAATTTGCATTTTAGGAGCGACATGTGCAGATGACAAGCACAGTCAAACCCGTTGTGTTTGAATACACAGCTGCTTTTGAACTTATATAGCACAATAGCAATAAGTGCAAGCCTAAAATGGGAAGTAGACGGGTCATATGCAGGAGTAATCTTCGTCAATAATTCATTTTTCATTCATCGAAATGGGTCAAAAGCAAGAAAAGGTATCTTGGCTAAAAATCTTCTATATACACGATTATATTTGGTGCCAACCACTCAATGATTCCAATCATAGATATACCAAAATGCTGATGTACCATGATGAAACAATGGCATCTTCAAATCAGTAAACATTTCCATAGAGCATGGAGTAAGCATAGACATCGGATTACATTATTAGGATCCGATGTCTATGGGAGTAAGTACATTAGGCATGTTGGCTAAGAATAGAGTAGGTAGAGTGTCGACACCAACTGTCCCTATCCATTGAAAAAATTCATATCAAATGACCTAGTTTTTACGGAAATTATTTGAAAGTTAAAAAATTATTTGAGCAGTTTTTAAATAGCTAACTTTTTGTAAACTTAAATACTACCAAGATGAAGACCTTTTATGAGTAGTTTGAAGCATGTTGGATATCAAAAGGAATGAATATTCGCTAAAAAACATCTTAATTAACTGGAAGTTAAGCTAAATATCTGGAAAGTTTCATGAACTGCATTACAATGAAAGCCCCTACAAGTCTTCAAAGAAAAGTTGAGAGTTTATGTGAGCTTCTTGGCTGAGATGTCATATTTTTGAATCAATTTTCAGCGGCATAATTTTTTGAGTAACAAAGCGTCATTTCTTGAATATGAATAGCAATGTAGACCCATTTACATCCAACAAAGCTAAATATGATCATTGCGTTTGATAAAGATAAGTTGCCACTTACTCTATGTGATTTGCTCTTTCAGTGGCAGGTAATCGGTGAAATAATCACGCTTAAAAATGCTCTTTATTTGTTTAAAAGCATTTATGAAAGTTTTTACCGAAAGTAGATAAAGCAAATTGCGACAGTTGCAATTGTCTCGTGGTTGGATGGATCGATCGCTGATTATATAGGAAGGAGTTAGGAGGTAAGGGATCCTGTCCAACTTGAAAGTGAGAATAATTCATTGAAATTCAGGAGAGGTACATACACAAAAATAATGAATTAATGTTCTCTTGGAGCAAGTTTCTCAAATAAATAATTTCGAATTGCATCGATGAAATCTTTCGTAATATTTTACTGCTTATAAAAACCGACAGTTAAACACATAGGATAAACACAGATTCCTTGATTGAAACGTACAATCAACGTTGGATCAGATGTTTGACATGTCAAAAAAGAATTAAAAAGTACCTTTTATTATTTTCGTGTATTTAAAACTAAAGTAAATGAAAAGAAATTCGCATTTTTGCTTTCCATAATCATCTGAGTAGTGTGACAAAAGTTGTTTTGTTAGTGGCAATTTCAGTTGCTCGATCACATAAAGATCCAAATCAATGCTTCCAGATCTGAATGAATAATCAAACGATCATGACCATGGTGTGTTCGTGGTGTGAGGCGTTATATTGAGAGGCATCTTAACAAAATGATTTTTATGGAATACCGCCGTGAATCTTTTGAAAGTAAATTGACAATGTGCGACCACCCGCAGTTAGGTGCAGCTGTCATAATAAAACACATGTCCACAACGAAGTGTTGTATTCAATCCATATCATAGAGTAGGGATTAGGTAAGTAATGGGCAAAAGACCGTTCCAGGACACCATAAAATTCAAAAAATAGTATCTTTAAAAACGACATAAATTCATGAATTTAGTCCTTTTTTCAGGTTTTTAAGACCTAAATACATGAATTTAGTCCATTCAAAAAGTACCATTTTTTCAAAAAATAGTATCTTTAAAAACGACATAAATTCATGAATTTGAACCCTTTTTCAGGTTATGAAGACCTAAATTCATAAATTTGGGCGTTTTTAAAAATACCCAATTTTCAAATTTTTCAAAATCTCAAATTTGAGAATTACAATTTTCACCCCCAAAATCATGACCGTTCAAGGACACCGAAAATGATAGAAGTTAAGAATCACAAATTTGAGATTAAGATCATTTTTTTACTTTGAAAATCATGACCGTTCAAGGACACCGAAAAAATCATAAAAGTTAAGAATCTCAAAATTTGAGAATTACAATTTTCATTGCTTAAATCATGACCGTTCAAGGACACCAAAAATCATAAAAGTTGAGAATTTCAAATTCATGAATTTTATCCATCTTTCAGGTTTTTAAAATATATCATGTGACTAATAATATTTCTTTAAAAGTGGAAGAAACAAAAGTGGAAGAAGCCGCAAGAATATATCCTTCAATATCATATGAACGTAGTTCTACTACCCCCCCTCATCCCTTCTAACTTCTAGGGGTCCCTTCTGACTTCTAGGGGTCCCTTAAGAAATTTTTTTATTATAAAATGAACAACATAAATGAGTTTTTAAAATTATATGGAACGCAAACTACGACAAATTTCGACCTAAAGAAAATCGCAAATGAATTAGGAATAAAGAATTTTCATGTTCTAATGAGAGACGAATTACAATTCCTAAAAAATAAGCCAACAGGAACCTTCAGTTCCCGGAACAAAGTTCCATCAATAACTGTAAATTTCGTAACCAATCTTCACACTTCAGACCAAAGATAATGTATATTATCCATTGTCTTTGCTTCAGACCAAAAAGGCGTACATTGGTCAGCAGGCGTTAAAAATCATCAGCAGAACTATTATTTTGATTCATACGGTTTGCCCCCTACAAATGAAGTAACAGAATTACTTGGAACTGGAACATACAATACGTTTCAAATTCAAACACCAGGCACTACCTATTGTGGACAATCATGTTTATACGTTTTGTACAATTTACAAAAAGGAGTACCATTTCTAGATATAATGTTAGAATTGAACGAACCGTAGGTTCTATGGCTACGCCTAACAAGGGAATTTCATTCCCGAAACGTTAGTTCCAATAATAATGATAATGATAATTAAAAATCACTTCGTTGTAATTCATTTTGATAAAATCGGCCTCTGATATCTTCATCATCTAAATCTTTGATATCGTAAGTAATCGGATAACTTTGATTTATTTTAGAAATTTCAAATATCTCTTTCGTCCAGTATCCGACGAAGCCTTTTTCAAATTTATTCTTATATTTAAATATTCTAACTCTATCTCCAATTTTAAATTCCGGCTTAAGTTTCTGCAAATTCGGATTACTCTCATTCAGATTATTATTCTCGAATATTTTTTTTCTTATCAAATCAGGGTCGACAGAAGCATTCTTTGGAGTTTCTTCAATACCAGAATGAACTTTATTATTGTACTCTTCTACAATTCCTGGTAATATCTTCAACCATTTCTGATTTCTTTGCTCAGTAAATTTCTTGAATAATTTATTTTTTAACGTCCGATTGAATCTTTCTATCACTACGGCCTTCCCTGCATTTTCAGTTGAATAAACAGTTTCAAATAGTGGCTGAACGTTTCTGTTATAAAATTCCGACCCTTTATCAACAAACAATTTCCTTGGCTTTCTATTACTTTCTTTAAAGATTTCTTCAAACGCATATTTAACTGATAGACCACTTTTATTTTTTAAAGGCTTTACCCAAGCATATCGTGTATATAAATCTATAACGGTCAATGCGTATTTGTAGTCCCTTTCATTCGGGATATGAATAAGATCAGCACTCCAAATATCATCTTTATTAAATACTTTTACTTTCAATAAATATTTAGGCCTTCTGTATTCTATATGAATTTCAGACGCGTAGGTTCGAGCGTTGTTCTCAGAGTTATTAGTTCGAGCGTTGCTCTCAGACAGCTTTGCTGTCGTTTCATTTAAACCCTGTCCGAATAATATTTTAGCTTGTAAAGCTTTCTTAACAAACATTCTTTCAATTTTTTCTCTAAATGTTGGATTTTGAATACTATCTAATTCTTGAATCATCTTCTTATCAGCTGCATGTCGAGAACTTAGATCATGATTTCGATAAGCTAAATCATGCCTGTAAGCTGCGGCATCTACTCTATTTATTGGTTCTTCACCTGGTTTCGGATTATTATTCCCATCTAGTCTTATATCTAATCGAGTTCCTGGACCGGTATATGAATGACCAGGAAGATGTTTTTCTTTCGAATATTTACTCCAAATAAATCCAGGAAAGTTTTCTAATGTTTTTTGTATGTCACCTCCAATATGCTGACAATATGAGTTTTCATTTTTGTTTAATAGATAATTCAATAAATCTAAATTAGAAATTTTTAATTTAATTAAATTTTCGGAATTTGTAGAATTCATTTTAAAAGATAAAAAAAATTTAAAAGATAAAAAAAATTTAAAAGATAAAATAAATGTTTTACCTAATCGGACCAAAGGTCCTGAGGCTTTATCCGATAGAGCTTTGTTCAGATAAGGCTTTAGCCGATCGGACCAAAGGTCCTGAGGTTATTACCGAATCATACTAGGACTTAGATATATTCCAGAACCATCTTTAGTTTCTTTAATTTCAATTAAATCATCAACATTGTGGAGAATATTTTTAAGAACTCGTTTTCCTTCATCAACTAATTTTAATTTACTAATAAAATTATCTACTACTCCTTCACCCCTAGCAACTTTCTCTAACTCTCTATTATGACGTTTTTGTTCTTCTAATGCTACCTTCTCTGATTTATTTTTATTTACTGCTTGGACTATACCAGCTGTCCCACCTGCAACACTTCCTGCAGCTGCTATGCCACCTATTATTAGGGGAATTAATGGGAGAATCCCGCCATTCTTTTTTTCTTGTAATTGAATATTCTCTATCATTGGTTTACTTATGTAATACTTTTTTTTATTAATCGTAATAGTTTTAGGGGTATTTTTGTCAACAATATTACGTAATTTTAATTCAACAGTTTTATTATTATTACTTTTCGGTTGCGACATTTTTAATAAAAAAATTTTAAGTTATCAAAAATTTAAATCTATTCTAGTTATGAAAAAATTTTAAGTTAACAAAAATTTTAATCTATTCTAGTTATGAAAAAAATTAATTAATCGACGAAGTCTTGGGCTTTAGCCTATCGGACCAAAGGTCCTAAGGTTACTAACCGATCCTAGTCATCTTTCCATTAAGAATTTCAATAGAATATTTTACATCTTCTAGCAATAAACCATAAGCCATCAATGAAGTTGTGGAATCTTTCTTTTCAATATTAATTGTTACATCACAACCATTTTTAATAATATCTTCAGATTGTGCACTTAAATCGAAACAGAAAATTGGATATAAATGTCTCCAATCTCCAGGAGTTAATTGTGGTTCAACTCCAAATTCTATACAAAGATTTCGATAAGAATCATATCCTTCCATAAATTGATTATTGGTATCATCGAATCTTAATGGATCAATTGGATATCGGGTTTGATTTAATGAAACTTGTAAACTTCGAATTGTATTAATATGGAAGAGATTATTGTTCTTATCAAAACTTGGAGAATTATTTCTTTGAAAAGTTAGTAATAAATATCTTGGTGTATTCGCAGTTCTAATAAAATGCCAGTTAAATCTTTGTTCGGAAAAAGTTACTGAACTAGCAGTACGCTTTAGAAAATTTACTGGAATTGGTTTGTTAGTATTTAATCTTTTTGCAATAGCTGTTTCAATCTCTAAACTAGGAGTAATATGCTTAATCCACCATTCAAGTCTATCAATTTTTAAATATTCTTTTTTTCCAGTCTCACCAAAAAAGATTAATTCATTATTTGCTGTACGATGAATTATTAATTTAAATTTTAATTGATATGATATTTTGTCATAATCTAAATATCCGAATAATGGAGACAATGACCAATTAACTGTCTGTTTACTTTTCTTGTTAAATTCACGTCTTTCTTTATATGCATCATTATTTGTTTTATTTAAATGTTTTGCAATATTTTCTACATCTTTCGCAATTCCTGCTGCATCTGTTCCAGCGTGAGTTAAATCATCAACAATTATACCATCATTAGTATCAGGAAACCAACCTTCGATTTCATGCTTTTTATTATTTTCACCAATTGTTATAAATCTAAGCATTGTATCAATTACACCTGGAGAATCACTTATTGTTTCTATATTTTGAGTTGCAACATCTAAACGCATTTGTGTAAATAATCTTGGAAAAAAATTATTCTCTAGTGCAATATTATCGGTATCTGGTAATGGTGTTGTAAAATTGGCATCACTATATAAAGAATATTCACAATGTAAAAACGAATCAGGTAAATATATATAACTCTGCTGATTATCAACTTCAAAATTAAATCACCTCCAGTATTTACTCTACTGGAAGATCCGGGATTCATAGCAATTCTTATATAGTCATTCTTTTTTTGATTATTACTGACGAACGGAGGATCGTCTAATCTAAATTTATTTTCGATAAGCGAAGACATTTTTATAAAAAATAATTTGACTTTTTGTTTTTCTCACAGACAGAAAAAATTTTTACTAAAAAAATTACTAAAAAATTTTACTAAAATATAATTTTAGAATTTTGCTAGACCATTACCTCTTATTTCTTCAATTGTTTTTTCATTATGTTTACTATCAGACGGAGCTCCGCTCCTCAAGGTTTCCCCAACAGCTATGTTAGCAATTTTGTTTTTTGTTTCCTCTGAAAGTTTTTTTAAATTTTTTAGTTCTTCGGAATCATTCCTAAGTTTACGAATAGCTTCTAGTTGTTTTAATTCGTTTTGAGACTTGACAGCATTTGATATTGCACTAGCTGTACTACCTATAGCAGCTGCTCCTTTTGCAGCAGATGTAATCAAATCTTTATTATTTTTAATTAAGTTAACGATACTTCCAATACCAGAGAAGATCCCAGCTCCTTCCGTGTGAACGGCACCTGCGGTGCCTAGGAACTTTTCTGTTCCGACTGTTTCTCTATTATCATAATGATAAACAGGATTCATACGTGGTTCATGAGCAATTTTTTGATTTGAAGCAAAATGTTTAAGATTGTGTTTATAAATTATAGGCATTTTTTAGGATTAAATTTGACTTTTGAGAAAAAATATTTACGATCGGCTAAAGCCTCGAGGAGCTTTGCTCCGATTGGTTAGTAACCTGAGGAGCTTCGCTCCGAATAAGATTTACGTTTGTGAATGGACAACAACTTCGAGATAACTTTATTAATTGACTGCTGCACTTTATCTATTGCGTCAAGCAGCGTGTGATGTACTTTAATTTCTTTTCTATTAACTTGCATTTTCTGCTGATTAATTTTCAATGCCGTTTTAAGAGCATTTAACTTAATTTTAAGAACATCTAATTGTCTTTTAACAGAATCCAACTGTTCTTTATTTTCTTTAGAGTTTTCTTGTAAATTTTTCTTTAATTCATTTTCTAAATTGATTTTAAGAGTTTTCATTTTATCAACTCTTTGATTAAGTGAGTTTACTTCATTTATTATTCTATTCATCTTTTTCATTTGTTGAGTAATTTTAGAACTTAATTCATCAACACTTTTTTGGAATGTAGTTTGTAACTGCTTTAAATTTTTTTTAATTCTTTCAGGTAGATTTTCTATTTCATCTTCTAATTGTTCTTTTAACATTTTTATCTGATGTTTATTTTTAATTACAGCAGATTTTAAATTTAAAGAAAGTAATATTAAAATTTTTGATTGTTCAGAAATCTTTTTAAAAAGTTTTGCTATATCTGCTTCTAGCTCTCTATCCTTTTTATCAAGTTTTAATAATTTTTCGTTTAATGATTTGTCATTAAGTTTAAGCAACTTCAATTCATTCATCAGTGGAACCAAAACATCGTTTATATATTTTTCTTTTAAATCATTGATTTGTGTATCAACATATTGTTTATTTGTTAACTCTGTATTTTGTTGCGGAAGAATAGAAAGATGCAATGGACCAGATAAAACGTCTCCAGTTTTCATGATATAATTTTCTATCTCTATTTCTAATTCACGATTATTCGGGATATATGCACCTCCACCAACATTTGGTAACATCATTTTTTAACAATGAAAAAATAAATTTTTTTCTAATAAAAAAAAATGGAAACCCCAAATTTAACAAAATTATATTCGTCCGCATCATCCTGTTCTTCTTATTCGACGAGATCAACGGGATTTGAAAATAAATGTTTTGATAATAATAATAATAATAATCCATGTATAGATGTTAATCTTTTGTTTGAATTACAAGCCGAAATATTTAGAGAACAGACTAAAGGTTTACCTTCTATAGAAACTAACTATTGTTTATTTCCAGGAGACCCGTTTATAAAATTTATGGAGATTGTAAGTAAATATAATGATGTTGCATATGTAGAATTAAATAAAGAAAATATGGTTATAATAGGACATAATAATGTTTTCGGTTTTATTAGAGCAGTTTTGCCGATTAGTAATACTGATTGGATAGAAAATAAAATTATTAATTATATCAATATTAAAGAATTAGTTAAAAAATTAAAATCTTTTTCCAAAGAAAAAATAAGATTATTTGTTGATGAACAAAATCAATATAACATTCACATAGAGAGTAAAAAACATAATGAAGAATTATTATGTCAAGTTTATTATAGAGACACAATTTATAAACAAGAAACATTAGAAATGCCCCAAAGATATGATGATGATACGTATATAGGATTATATTCCAACTTAAATATTAATTTATTAAAATCTTATATAAATGGTTTAGCTCAACAAGAGAAAATTTATATGTGGACTACACCTTATACTATTAACAATGACCATAATCATAATAAACGAACCGAAGGTTCTAGGGCTTTGCCCGATCTTAAAGAATCTTATGATAATAATGATAATAATATAGATGATAATAATATAGATGATGATAATATAGATGATGATTCAGAAACATCTGAAAATGGTGTAAATGGTAAAAAAGATTATAAAAATATTAGTAATTATAAAAATTTATCTAAATTTCATTTTCTTACAATTGAAAATAATAATGATGGTATAGTTGAAGATACTGTTAGACAACTATGTGTCGGGTCTACAAAATTTAAATTATGATTTACATCTAATCAATTTAAAATTTTATCATCTTTAATAAAAACTAAAAGTGATTCAGATTATAGTGGTGTTATTAAATTTTCCAAAAGAGAACAAAGACCAATATTTTTCTCTATTATATTATTATCAGATAAGAAATGTAATTTAGAATTAGATATTCCTATCAGGGAATGGTATCCCATCCCAAAAAGTGTAATTTATGATGATGATGATGAAGAATCAATTTATGATGATGAAGAATCAATAGTTAGTGAAAATAAATTTAAATTATCTTTTGATAAAACATTATATGATGAAACTTAATATGATAAAACTTAATATGATAAAGAAAAAAAATAACTAAAGAACGTGTAATATATAATAATATAAAATAACACTCAAGTCCTTGATATTAAAATGTTTATATCTAAAATTAAAACACAAATTTTTTCTTAAATTTTCTCTAAAAAAATAAAAAAATGGAAAATACCAATTTTTATTGTGTCTTATGTAAAAAAAAGTTGCAAACAAAAAGAAGTTATCAATCTCATTTAAATAGTAAATTGCATTTACAAAATGTAGAACGAGTTGATGAAGGAAATATATTAAAATTAAATAGTTATAAAAACTATCTAGAAACATTGTCTACTGATATAAAAGTTAAAAAAATGTTTGATGATTATTCACATTCGGAATATAAAAAAGTTTTTAATAGTGAAGATGAGACCCTACCAGATGGAAGATATTTATTTAGCGATACTGATGAATTTGATGAAGCTGAACGAACCGATGAAGCGGTAACAGATATAAAATATTTATTTAATGAATCTGTTCGAACCGAAGGTTCCAGGGCTTCGCCCGTTGAACATAATGAAACCGATGAAACTTTTTATAATGTATTAACAAACTTTTATAATATATTTAAGAAATCTTTCAAATGTTATATGAATGTAGAAGTACTTTATACAAAAAATGGACCTGATGGAATTCCTGAAGAAATAATACAAGGACATTTTACAAATTCACAAGAAATTCATAATGTAAATGATATACAACCCATATTTGAATCGATGATACTTAAATTAGAAAATTGTATAATTGAAGCCCAGTTACGTGAATCTGGTTGGAGATTTGTTAAAATACTATCTAAGAAAATAGTAATTGATGAATATAAAAATAATACTGGTGGTAGTTATGTTCCTTTGCCTTTCAGTTCACCACAAATAATCAACATAAAAAATGAAGATGATTATTGTTTTCTGTGGAGTATTATAGCACATTTACATCCTGCAAAATATCACAAAGAAAGACTAAGTCATTACAATAAAGAAGAATACATAAATGAATTTGATCTTTCTGATGGCTTAGATGAATTTCCATATGATTATAATAGGTTAAAAAAGTTTCATAAAAAGAATAAAAATTTAATAGAAGTAAATGTTTTTGAATTAAATGTGAATTATGTTTCTATTGGTAAAATTACTCCACTTTACTCAGATTCAAAAAAATTTTATTTGAATAATAAAAATTTATGTCAATCAGAAATAGTATATAATGATAGAGGAAATTACATGCATCATAATATTTTTTACCAAGGAAATATAATATGTACTGAAAAATTTGAAATTATAAAAACACTATCACCAATAATGATTAGTCATAATAATTATAAAGGACGTAATTATAATTATGATTATGATTCCGATTATTTATCTTTATCTTTAGAATATCAACAAAAATTACAAAATTTAAATGAAATTTTACAAAAATGTAAAACAGATTATCAACAACTAACAAAAATATTAGTACAAGAATATGGCCATAAATATCAAAATAAGATAGAAACGATTCAAAAATTAAATGAAGACAATAAAGAATTAAATAATGAAGAAAATGAAACCAATCAAAAAATAAATGAATCTTTAAAAAAATGTCAACAACAATATAAAGAACAATATGATAAAGAATATAGTTATCAGTTACAAATATTAAATCAAAATTTTCATCGAAATACATTTAATCTTACAAAAGAAATTGATGAAACACATGAAATATATCAAGATAAATTTGAAAAACTAGAACAGACAAAACAGCCAGCACAAGCGAATATATTATATTATCAGGGTCATTTTATATTGTGTAAAGATGTTTCTATATTCACAAAAACTTCAGATAATGCCAATTTTCCTTGTCTCCAATGTATGACAAGTTTTAGAACTAAAGAAGAAATGAATAGACATTTGGAGAATTGCCAACAAAATGAAGCAGTCAGAAACACATTTCCTAAAGATGATTATTTAGAATATAATAAATGGTATTTTAAAAATAAAGTACCCTTTACTATTTATTGTGATTTCGAAGCATATAATGTTAATATAACACAAAATCAAACGGAAAGTTCCAGGGCTTCACCCGATTCTGAAAATGATAATTCTGGAAAAAGTGCGCCTGAACAAAGCAAAGAAAAATATTTATTTGAACAAAAACCATTATGTTGGGGAATGTACATTCATTCAAATTATCCTGAATTATTTAAATCAGAATATTTTCAATACTATGGTGAAGATAGTTCAGAAATGTTTACAAAGAAAGTAGAAGAATTACAAAATTATTTTTCACAATTGCTTGAAACAAATATTCCAATGATGCCATTAACAGAAAAAGAAAAATTAAATTTTATTAATGAAACAAAATGTTATTACTGTGGAAAAGAATTTACAAAAAATTATAAAAATGGCAAAGGTAGATATCTTGATAAGGTAAAAGATCATGATCATCTAAATGGATTATATAGAGGTGCAGCACATAATTCTTGTAATCTTAATGCTAATAAATTTAAATATAACTTTGTTCCTCTATATTTCTATAATGGTTCTAAATATGATTTCCATCTAGTAATGAAAGATTTATTTTCATCTGAAAAATTACAACAACAACAAATAAATGTACTATGTAAAACAGAAGAAGAATATTTTTCAATGCAATTAGGTTGTATTAGAATTTAGATGCATTTAGATTTTTTACTCCTTATTCATTAGATGTTATGGGAAAAACTTTGAAACCTGAACAATGTAAAATATTAAATAAATATAATTTAAAACCTTTAAAAGGAATATTTCCGTATGAGTACATAACTGGAGATTTTAATTCTGTGAATAAAATTATGGAAGAAAAACAACTTCCTCCAATAAATAAATTTAAATCAACATTAAAACAATCACAATTATCTGACGAAGACTATGCAGAAGCTGAAAAGAATTGGAGAGAGTTAAATTGTAAAACAATGTATGATTATACAATGAAATATCTTCAGATAGATGTATTAATACTAGCTGATCTTTTCGAAAACTTTCGTGACATGTGTTTAGAATATTACGGAATAGATCCATGTTATTGTTATTCTACACCAGGTTTAACATGGTTAGCAGGATTAAAACATACAAAAGTTAAACTTAAACATTATAAAGAAAATACATATGATAAATTATTATTTTTTGAATCTGGAATTAGAGGTGGAGTTTCATCAGTTTTAGGTAATCGTTATGTACAGTGTTACAATAAAAAAGTAAATCCTGATGATTATGGAATAATGAAACCTTTATCTCCAGAAGAAAGTGATCAGTTTATAAAATTGTTTAATCAAAATATAGAAGGACTTATATCAAATGAAGATAGTCAAGCAGCAGTTGATGAAATCATGAGAGAAAACTATTTGTTATATTATGATTTTAATAGCTTATATTCTTCTTGCATGATACAAGAATTACCAACAGGTGAAATGTCATGGTGTAATATTCTTGATTATCAAAAAACATATGATGGAAATTATAATCATGGTTATATATATGAAGTTGATTTAGTATACCCTGATGAAATAAAAGATAAAACAAAATATTTTCCTTTCTGTCCCGAAAACAAAATTCCTAATATAGAAGATTTTTCAGATTATCAAAAATCTTTAATTCCTAAAAAATACAGACCAACAAAAAAACTTATGTTAACACAAAGCAATAAAGGAAAGTATGTTGTTGAAGGAAGAATGCTAGATTGGTATTTAGAACATGGAATGATTCTCACCAAAATACATCGAAAACTATTTTATCAAAAATCTAAATGGTTAAAAAATTATATAGAGTTCAATATTGAAAAACGCAAAATAGCTAAAAGAAATAAAGATGATTTTGGAAACGTGTTCTTCAAATTAATGAATAATGCATTTTATGGTAAGACTTTAGAAAATGTGCGTAATAGACAAAATATTGAAATAGTTTATGATAAAGATAGGTTTCAAAATTTAACAAGGAAACCTACATATAAAAGAACTACTAGATTTAGTGATGAACTATGTGCTGTACATTTACGTCGAATTAGCGTAAAACATGATAAGTTTAATTTTATTGGTTTCACTATATTAGAATTAGCTAAACTATTTATGTATAGATTTATATATGATTATTTAGCACCTGCTTATGGCAAAAACTATAAATTACACTTTACAGATACCGATTCTGTTTTTCTTAGAATTAACAATACCGTATAATTCTACACTTGATGAAGAAATTAATAAAATAAAAGATATCATTCATCCTTCTGATTTATGTAAAGTAAAAGATGAATTAGAAGGAAATGAAGATTTCATAACAGAAGCTATATTTTTAAAATCTAAATGTTACTGTTATGATACAACTAATAATATTAAAACACATAAAACATTAAAAGGAATTTCAAAGGCATCAGTGGCTAATCAAATAACATTTCAAGATTATAAAAATGCATTATTTAATAATGAAATAAAAACAGCATGTAATTATAGACTTAATTCAAAAAAACATAAAATGTATTTAAAAGAAGAACATAAATTAGCATTAGATCCATTTGATGATAAAAGAAAAATTTTACCTGATGGAAAAACTACTGAACCTTTTTAATTTTCTAATTTCTAAGATAGACAAATTTGATATATACATAAAATAAAAAATAATAAAATATTATAACACTATATTTGTATATTTTTTATCACTCGGTAAACAAATGTTCTATCGACTTTCAGTCAGAGAACAATTGTTCGATAACTCTATCATGAATTTTTTTATCAATATTAATTGTAATGAATCCATAATCTTTTGACCAAGCATTGTTACACGATTGTTTAAATTCATCTTTATTTCTTACACATAAATCTCTTAACAAATCACTTAAGTTTCTTGCATTTATTTCAAATAGTATAAATATATTTGCATTCTTTCTAATAACACTTCCGTCTAATGAATACATACTTTGTGTTAAATAAAAAACACTACAGTTATTATGTCTACCTCTTGTGAAATAATTTCTCTGAACTGACTGATTTCTATCATTAACACAATCATCAAAAATTACACAATGTTTCATTGTTTTATCTAGTTTACTAGGATCTTGCATATTACCACTATCATCTATTAATTGTATCTTTATATGCTTATTTTTATTGGTTTCAACTAACTGATTATTTTTTGTTGCTTCTTCACACCACGAACTTATTTCTTCTTCATCTTCAGATTTTTCATATTCTTTGAATAATGAAGCAATTGCTGTTTTTTTAAGATTATTTTCAAATCCATATTTTAAAAATTGATAGACGGGTTGTTCTGCCGTTGTTGTATAAATTATAAGATTGTTATAATCCAAAAAATTTGGAGTCGTTAAAATTTTAAATAATAGATATGTTTTTCCACATCCTGATCTTCCACAAATAACTGACAAAACTTTATTAGATAAATTTGGATGATGATTAAATTTAAGTTTCTTTTTATTTAATGGGGGTAATTCACTCATTTTTTAATAAAAAAATTTCATTTTTTTTATTTTTTGTTTCTAAAGAAGAAGAAGAAAATTAAACTTCTCTAGCTTCGCGTAGGAGTTTATACCTCTCGAACGGGAGTTTATACCTCCCGAACGGGAGTTTATACCTCCCGAACCAAAAGATCTATCATAATCTCTTCACCTCCAAAATTTATTTCTTGTACTTTTTCATCAGTGATTCTAATGTTAATGTTGTTAATAGTTTTTCTTGTAATAGGGAAATATATTAATGTTTGGGGAAATACATTTAATCTATAACCAATGGGTACAGTAAAAGCTGGAAAACTGAATATTAAATTTGATAATTTACCATTTATATATCCTCCTTCAATAATGTCACAATGTACAACAATTGAATTTATTTCAGTTATTTTTGGAATCTTCTCACCTAAATGATAACCTTGACTATAGGTTTGTTTATTAAATCCTAATAGCTATCCTAATAATCTATCATGATTAAAATCAACTTGATGATTTTCGTCTAAAGTAAGAGAAAATTTATTAACTGCCGGTTCAACTGCAAAATGTAATTGTTTCTTATCTTTAAATGGTATACCTAAATGTCTCTTAATTTTATTTGATATTGATTCAACTTCGTAAGAACCAGGAAGAAAAGTTAGTATTTTCCATGTTTTACCTTTATCAGTAGAATATCTAAATTGATCATTCACATCTTTGATAACGTTTTGAATAGTGTTAAATGTAGAGAAACTAGTCAATGCAATTTGATAATTTTTATTCTGTTCTAAATGTAGAATGGGTTCTAAATTACAAGTGTGTGATGAAGTAGTTGTTATAATTTTTAACGTCGTACTAAATTTTGATGAACCCAAAATCTCTGTTACATTTTCTAAATGATAATTAATTTTGTCTAAATCTGCTGAACACATTTTTTAGTTAAAATTTTAAATAAATATTTTTTTAAAAAAAAATTAGAAACAACATATTTCAGCTACGGGCGAAGCCATAGAACATTCGGTTCGTTACACTTTTATAATCCTCTTCATTTAGAATCTTCTTTTCTAACAGTCTTTTCAATATAGCATGAATTTCATTGAAACTAGAATTATGTCCTTCTTTTATTGCAGATATTAAAATATTTAATCTATTTAGTAATTCTTGTGGATCATCTGGTAAAAATATGGTTGTTTCTGTTTTCTGTTTTTCAGATAAACCTTTTCCTACTTTAACTCCCGTTGATAATAAATTTTCTAATTGTTTATAACGTCTAAGAGATTTTACTGCACCAACTCTATCTAACATAGCTTTATATTTTATAAGATCTTCTTCAGCATAATTATTTAAATCTGCTCCTCTTAAAAGATTAACAAAATTTCTATCTAAATTAAAAGGAGATTTATCTGGTGAAAAAATTAAACCTCGAAAAGGTTGTGGAAATATTTCTTTTTGTCCGAGATAAAATCTAGTATTGTTTTTTCCATCTATAAATGAAATAGAATGTTCAAATTGCATAGATTTTGGTAATTTCTTATTAATGTTTGATTCTAGTAATCCATAGTCATCTAATATAGTTTTGTGCTCTGGATCTGTTATATTAATTTGTTTATCATTATTTGTACTTTCTTTTTCAAGAGTTTTAAATGGTTTCATAGTTTTTTCAAAATCAGTTTTTACTTGCTCGGTTTGCTGCATTTTTTCAAACATATCAGATTGAATACCAGCTTTTATCATTCTATGTTGAAGATGATTTTCTTTCATAATATTTCTTTGTTTTATTAACTCTTCTAATTGTTTTATTCTTTTAAAATTATCAGCTCTAATTTTATCCATTTTTAAAATATAATATTTGAATTTTGTGGTAACATTGGAATACAACAAAAACATTTTACTGAACAAATTATTTTTTTATTGCTTTGTTGTTTGACATCTTTTCGTTTAAAGTTTTCTCGTTTTAAGTTTTGTTTAATAAAGTTTTGCTTAATAAAGTTTTGCTTAAATTTTCGCTTAAAGTTTTTAGCTCTTCTAAAAAAATTTTGTCATTTTCTTCATTAGAAATTTTACCATCACTAGAAATTTTGCCATCCTGTCTATTCTTTTCATCAACTTTTTCGCACTTGAAATGAAATGGCGTTTTATTAGCTTCATTAGCTATTTGATCAAATTTTTCAATCTCATCTAACGTAATAACATTATCATCACATACTCTTTGAAAGTAGTAATGTAGTTTATCATAGACTTCTTTAATATGTAAATGCTTAGTTTTTAATGATTTTCGTTTCTTAGTTATTAAAGATTTATCTAACATTGTAACAAGTGAAGTTGCAAAAACACCCGTACCTGTTAAAGCTGTAGCAACTACTGGAATTACTAAAACACCTGAAGATATAACAATTGTTAAAGCACCTAAACTTATTGTTAAGAATATGCCAATTCCTTGTGTTACATTCTTAACTTTGCTCCATCTCTTTCTTAATTTTTTATAATGCTCTAATCTTAATAATAATTGAGATTCCTTATCTTTCATATAGCGTACTCTATCTTTGTGTTTTTCAATGTTCATTTTTTCAATGTCCATTAAAGTAGAACTACGTTCATATGATAACGAAGGATATATTCTTGCGGCTTCTTCCACTTTTGTTTCTTCCATTTTTTAAAGAAATATTTTGAATAAATATTTTGAAAACAATCTTCTGAAATGCTATTTAAATCGAAATACGTAGTTGTTTGTTTGTCGTATATTTCTAAGAACTCAGTCATGTTATTAACCTGAGGTAATATATCACCTATATTACTCAGTATAACTGTCGGATTTTCATCATTCATTTTAAATGAAATAAATTCCAATAACTGTAATAATGTCTAGTTCTTGTACCGGAAAATGAAAACAACGGCAGTGTATTTTGCATCAAATATAATAATACAACAATCAATCTTATCATACAATTGTACAATGTCAGTCTTCTACCATGAGACTGGAGAACAAAAGAAAATAGAATTACATTTCAAAATAATCCAAAATGCAATACTACTAAGTTCCATGAATCATTCTTAAATATCAAATACAATAATACAAACAACAATCAATCTTATCATACAATAGTACAATGTCATCTTCTACCTTGAGAACTGAGAACAAAAAAAATAGAATTACATTTCAAAATTAATCCAAATGTGTTTACACTTATAAAGAAGTCTTCATAAATACCAAAGATTATGTTACATACTGAAGTATAGATCTATACAATGATGTCAGTCTTCTACCATGAGACTGGAGAACAAAAGAAAATAGAATTACATTTCAAAATAATCCAAAATGTGTTACTACTTATAAAGAAGTCTTCATAAATACCAAAGATTATGTTACATACTGAAGTATAGATCTATACAATGTCAGTCTTCTACCATGAGACTGGAGAACAAAAGAAAATAGAATTACATTTCAAAATAATCCAAAATGTGTTACTACTTATAAAGAAGTCTTCATAAATACCAAAGATTATGTTACATACTGAAGTATAGATCTATACAATGTCAGTCTTCTACCATGAGACTGGAGAACAAAAGAAAATAGAATTACATTTCAAAATAATCCAAAATGTGTTACTACTTATAAAGAAGTCTTCATAAATATGTATACATCAAATATGTATGTACATTGCACATATCTTAAAAAGTGAAACAACGCAGTTAATGTTCATTCATCTTGGGAACCAAACCTCATTTCTTCTATAGTTGTCGGTTGATTCAATTTTTCTATATAAATTTTGATTTCTTTAAAATGTTTTCTAACAAAACTAATGGGCATTGATGAATTTAAAAATAATACGTGTGGTAGAATTAGATCTGATAAGTTCATCAAGAAATAACAATAACTTACGTTATAGGAAATTCTAAATAGTTCCAAGTTTGCCACAAATCTGTTTTTTTTATTGTCACTCAATTCCAGAATTCTTTTAAATCCATAACCTTGATAAGCAGCACTTCTCAGCAACGACCCATGGTGCACTTTATCACTTGCAATCAGTTTTGAAATCATAGTAGCACTATCTTCGATGGTAATGAAATGTTCTTTTGTAACATTGAACTGAGGAATTGTAGTAGTGGTAAGATACTGTTCTATTTTTACTGTAATATCCTCCACTTGTTTTGAGAGTCCAATTTGTTCTTCTTTCTCGATTGAATTTCTAACTTCCACTCTTCAAAGTATTTATTCGCAGTTTCCTTGTGCTCTTCTTTAATTAAGTTTAGTAAAATCGGCATGTAAAACGAAAAAGCTTCTGCGGCAGTACGTTTTGGCATTTTGCAATAAGGAAAGAAAACAGTCACTAGTTATGATTAATGGAATTGTAAATGAAGTCTTACTAAGTGTGTGTAAGTGTGAAGTCTGAATAAGTGGGTGTAGCAGCTGTTTGTTCTTTCATACATTGTTTCCTTTCAAATGTTTGAGTTGGAGGTCACAGCTCTTTACACTGAAATGCCTTTTATTCATAAATGCGAGAAGCAGATGTTCTCTACAATTGAGTGATCATCTGAGTGCAAAGCAGTAACAATAACAGGCATTGTGAGAGATTGTGTTACATTCTTAAAGAAATATTATTAGTCACATGATATTTTAAAAACCTGAAAGATGGATAAAATTCATGAATTTGAAATTCTCAACTTTTATGATTTTTGGTGTCCTTGAACGGTCATGATTTAAGCAATGAAAATTGTAATTCTCAAATTTTTAGATTCTTAACTTTTATGATTTTTTCGGTGTCCTTGAACGGTCATGATTTTCAAAGTAAAAAAATGATCTTAATCTCAAATTTGTGATTCTTAACTTTTATGATTTTCGGTGTCCTTGAACGGTCATGATTTTGGGGGTGAAAATTGTAATTCTCAAATTTGAGATTTTGAAAAATTTGAAAATTGGGTATTTTTTAAAAACGCCCAAATTTATGAATTTAGGTCTTCATTACCTGAAAAAGGGTTCAAATTCATGAATTTATGTCGTTTTTAAAAAGTACCATTTTTGAAAAAATGGTACTTTTTGAATGGACTAAATTCATGTATTTAGGTCTTAAAAACCTGAAAAAAGGACTAAATTCATGAATTTATGTCGTTTTTAAAGATACCAATTTTTTGAATTTTATGGTGTCCTGGAACGGTCTTTTGCCCATTACTTAGGTAGAGTGCCGACTCAAAAAAGTATGTGTATACAGTGAAAATTTTCATATCAAAAGATTCAGTTTTTTACGGAGATTGCGTTCCCGTAGTCCAAAACATTGTTTGAACGATTTCAGCAGTTTTAAAAAAGTCAAAATTTTGCAAATTTATATACTACCGAGATGACTCTCCTAAATAAGTAGTGTGAGGCAAGTTGGATATCAGAAGGCATGAATATTTGCCAATGAGCATCCTAACTAAGGGGAAATCAAGCTGATTATCAAAGGATTTTCATGATCCGCATTATAATGAAAGTCTTCATGAAAAGTCGGGACATTCGTGCTTACTTGGCTGAGATTTCAAGTTTTTAATTCAATTTTCACCGGCATTATTTAATTATTCACTAAATTCATGTTTCATTTCTTGAATCTGAATAGTGATATGTGGAGATTATATCTAGATCAAGAGATTATATCAAGAGATTATCTGGTGAGTTAGCGATTTTGTAGCTAAATCTATTCTTGCTCAATTTTGTAGCAAAATCATCGCTAGATGTGAAAGCTGCCTTTATTACTTTTAGAAGTGTGTCTAAAATCCAAAAGCGATCTGAGTTGCTATAACTAATTAATAAATGTTTGTTAGCTAATTTGAGCTGATTTTTCACCAACCTCCGAAATACTGAATATTGTAGCAACTAATTAGCCTACTGGTACTGGTAACTATGTTCGTATATATTACCTTCACATAGTGATGAAAATTTTCCGGAAAATTATGGAAAAAATTGGAAAATTTTGGAAAATATTGGAAAATTATGGAAAATTTTGAAGGTTTTGATTTTTTGATAGGCCCTATAATTTGAGCGCACCAATGGGTCTAAAACTCTTGATTTCATCATTATTTCGATTAAAGCGATCGGATCAATACGATTTCCTTCCGCGGATTTTTGAACATTCCTTTGTCACTAGTGGCTTCTACTAAATTGTATAGCATTTTTAATTATCACACAGACACCGTTTGGGATAACGTGAATCTTGCTTTACAATAGGGGTATAATTTCATGCAATCTGAAGCAAAAATAATGTCTTTCATTTTGGAGTTTGCTAATTGCTAGCTTGAAAGTTAAGCTTTATTATGCAGCGTTGATCATACTGATGCAATATTTCTCCATGTGTTGATTAACATGCGATGAATTAATTAAGTATAAGCACTAGTCCACGCAGCATTCATGAGCGACCATGCATATTGGAAGATGTAAAGACAGTAAACTCGTGAGATATTTGGAAACTAAAGATATCTGTGATGAGTAAAAGAATATCTATGATGGCTTCAGACTTCTGGCACGTTGTCCGATATCTTCGTTGAGGATACACATCAGTAGTAAGCAAAACTCCACCACTGGACCGCGCAAGATGGCCGCTACGCTGACGTCCTACCCCCCCTCTGGAACGGCAGAGTGGCGTGGTCGGCCGCCGTGGTGCTTTGAGTCTGACGTTCCCCCCCTCTGGAACGACAGAGTGTAGCGGCCAAGTGAGTCCGCAAGGTTCGCTGACGTCCCCCCCTGGCCGGCCGTCGTATAGCGCGCGGTGATGTGCTGTCGAGGTTGGCGTGGTGTGCCGGCCAGGTTGGCGTGGTGTGCCGGCCAGGTTGGGAGGGTGGACTGTTGTAGCTCACCTGAAAAAATCCGAAGTGTCAGAGTGGCTGTGTATGGGTAAAATTTTGAAAATTTTCCAAAGTGTGGTATTTCGACCTGGGACCTTTACCAAAACATTTTTCATCAAATTTCACTGACCCCCCCCCCCGCCAACTTTGGTTCTAGTTGACGGATTTTGTCTTACAGCTACTCGTTTGAAAGAGGAGAAAAAACTGCTCGACGACATTTTTGCCGCGAGTCAATCGGACCAGCCGTTCAAAAGTTAGAGCTGTTACAAGATTTTAGGTCGGAGCTCACCTGAAAAAATCCTAAGTGTCAGAGTGACTTTGTATGGGTAAAATTTTGAAAATTTTTCAAAGTGTGGAATTTCGACCTGGGACCTTTACCCAAACATTTTTCATCAAATTTCACTGACCTCCCCCCCCCCCTCGGCGCCGATCTTCCAACTTTGCTTCTAGTGGACGGATTTTGTCGTGCCATAGCTCGTTTGAAAGCTAAGAGTGAGACAAATTCAGTGAAAGAAACGGCTTGTTCATATCTGTCTTCGTTTAGATGTGAGACGCCATTTAAGATTTTAGGTCGGAGCTCACCTGAAAAAATCCTAAGTGTCAGAGTGACTGTGTATGGGTAAAATTTTGAAAATTTTCCAAAGTGTGGTATTTCGACCTGGGACCTTCACCAAAACATTTTTCATCAAATTTCACTGACCCCCCCCCGCCAACTTTGGTTCTAGTTGACGGATTTTGTCTTACAGCTACTCGTTTGAAAGAGGAGAAAAAACTGCTCGACGACATTTTTGCCGCGAGTCAATCGGACCAGCCGTTCAAAAGTTAGAGCTGTTACAAGATTTTAGTTCGGAGCTCACCTGAAAAAATCCTAAGTGTCAGAGTGACTTTGTATGGTCAAAATTTTGAAAATTTTTCAAAGTGTGGAATTTCGACCTGGGACATTTACCAAAACATTTTTCATCAAATTTCACTGACACCCCCCCCTCGGCACCGATCTTCCAACTTTGCTTCTAGTGGACGGATTTTGTCGTGCCATAGCTCGTTTGAAAGCTAAGAGTGAGACAAATTCAGTGAAAGAAACGGCTTGTTCATATCTGTCTTCGTTTAGATGTGAGACGCCATTTAAGATTTTAGGTCGGAGCTCACCTGAAAAAATCCTAAGTGTCAGAGTGACTTTGTATGGTCAAAATTTTGAAAATTTTTCAAAGTGTGGAATTTCGACCTGGGACCTTTACCAAAACATTTTTCATCAAATTTCACTGACCCCCCCCCCCCCTCGGCACCGATCTTCCAACTTTGCTTCTAGTGGACGGATTTTGTCGTGCCATAGCTCGTTTGAAAGCTAAGAGTGAGACAAATTCAGTGAAAGAAACGGCTTGTTCATATCTGTCTTCGTTTAGATGTGAGACGCCATTTAAGATTTTAGGTCGGAGCTCACCTGAAAAAATCCTAAGTGTCAGAGTGACTTTGCATGGTGAAAATTTTGAAAATTTTTCAAAGTGTGGAATTTCGACCTGGGACCTTTACCAAAACATTTTTCATCAAAATTCTCCGATCGAGGGGGGGAGGTCAGTGAAATTTGATGAAAAATTTTTTGGTGTCGGTCCCAGGTCTAAATTATGAAGTTATAAATTTTTCAAAATTTTCACCACACAGTAGATCCCACACTTAGGAAATTTTTAACTAGTGGCATGTTACATGGACATGTGCTGACGGACCAACTTCCCGTGGTCATATGAGAATGGTTCAGGTGTCATATTGTAAAGAATGATGAGACGAATCGTTTGCAACAAACCGCATGTCGCTACGATGAATACTTTCGGAGATAGAGCCATTTTAAGTTTTCTTCCGAGCATATATAAACCCCCGACAACGTAAGTCTGATCACTTCATCGAAAGACGAGGTAAGCGACGGTCGTCGCTCTGAGCTCCCGATATCGGGTGTTTCAAAGGACTCTATCTTTTGAAGTAGGCAAGCTATCTTCTTACTTCAAAGTTTGTATGATAGAGTTTGGTAGTTTCTTTACTACTGATAAAAATTTTTAAAAGTAGTATGAGTAGTAAAATGCGGAATTTTTTAAAAATTCTTAATTTTCAGTTTTTTCAAAGTTTTAACATGTAGACTAAGGTTTTCAAGTATGCTGAGTTCAAATCTGCTATCAGATTTGAAATTTAACTATGTCTAAGGCAGCTTTGAGGGGTTAGATCCCAGCTACTGATCACTACCTTTGACTCGGCGTTCCTGTTACCACTTCGGGGCAGTGACAATGATGTCTTCAGCTGTAAAGAGCGGGTATCGGGGAAGATCTCTCACTTCCCTAGTGATCGGTACAAGGCCTTCGGGCTGTCGACGGGATCGAGTGCCACTCACTACACTCAAAATCTATCATTCCTGACTAAGTGTAATGCTTTAGGAATATGACTGTACTACATGATTCCAAACTTATACAAATTTCATTATCTTACAGCTAACGATAAAATCAGGCATGGCTAATGATAAGAATAGAAAATATCATATCAAAATGTGTGTGTGCGGTCGAATAAATCGCAGTGCGGACGCCAAGGCGCATGTCAAGAAGGCGGCACCGGCCACATGATTATCTTGAATAGGGTTGCGTGTGTGAAGTGTAGAGTGCTGAAGGGTGATGAGGATGAGGCGCGTTTCTACAGAGTGCATGCTGACTGTAGTGGTGGTTTGGTGAGTGACTTGAGATTCACGCAGTTGATTGTGGAAGAGAGGGAGTGAATGTTGGCGATCGAGCGAGAGGGTAAGGTTGAGAATGTTGTTGAGAATGTTGTTGAGAATGATGAGTTGGCGAGAGCGGTTGCGTCGTTGGAGGCTGCGATTGAGCGAAAGAGAGTGCTTGAGAGTGATGATGAGGATGATGTGGATTTAGATAGGGAGCGTGTGAGGAAGCGTGTGAGGAAGTTGAGCTCTTCGTCGTCGGAGGTGTCAAACATTGTCATCACCGACCCCCCGAAGAGCTCATCTTCCCCAAAAGTGAAGAGTGGTGGGATTCGTGTGCAGTCGGCGAGGTGGTTGAAGGATGAAGAGAAGAGGCATGTTTCGCAGCAGATGGCGCATGATTTGTTGGTGAATAAGTATGAGAGTTTGAAGAAAGTGAAGGATGAAGTTGTGAAGGAGTTGGATAAGTTGAAAAAGAAGGATGAAGTCGAAGGGGGTAGCGGATGAGAATATTAGAATGAGGCGTAGTGTGACTGATTTGAAGAATAAGACGCGAGAGTTAGAAGAGAAGAATGATGAGTGTGAGAAGAGGGCGAGTGCTGCGGAGAGAAGAATGAGAGATGCAGAAGCGAAGTTTGAGGAGATGATGAAGGAGATGAGTGTGTTGAGAGCGAGGAATGTTGAGTTGGAGAGGACTGTGGCTCGGCGGGGTGATGAGAGGCAGGCGTATGAGAAGTTGGAGCGCATGAGGGATGAGTGGGAACGTTTGAATGAGGATCGTTTGTTTGAATTTCACATCCCTATTCGGGATAATCATTTGGCCGGCGAAGTACTGGTAAATCAAAGCCTCGACGAATCTATAATATGTTATAACGGCCATCCGACGAAAAAATGTCTGCATGCCAGCCTAAGAATGCGCGGTCACTTACATAAATTCTCGATTCGGAAGCGCGCGAGACTGCCAAAGGATGGCTAACTTGGTAAGTGAAAAGTAAATAAGATAGTATATCCTATTCTAATACATATCATTTTCATTGCAGATCTTTGCCCGCCTTCACCACCCCATCACGACACTCCCGAGGACGAACCATCGGCTCTCTTAAGGGCCACCATGGGGCAAGACATGATAGAACCTCCATGCGGTTTGCCCTGGGCAGTCTTCGGACTGGCGAATACTATCATTAAGTTGAATCTGCTATCAGTCAACTTGAACATTGCAAATGAAGTTCGGTGTAATACTTCCTTTCGACGGGCGTTCCTCTAAAGGGCGGCGGTGAAACCCGTAGCTATGTATACCGCAAGGGACATTCGGCAATGGTCAATCTTGTTTAACCTCTCTGCGTCATGTTTGCAAGTGATTGCCTCTGTCTCAACGTAGTATGCATTCGCGTCAGGGCGACATTTAGCCAACTGTCGAAGGTTGCCTAAAACTTTCCATTGCATACGTTATGAGAACCATGAGTTCTACCTGTCTCTATCAATGAGACGAATTGATGAATGGAATGAAATGGGAGGACACTCACGCGCCACACGCAACATAACACACTTCTCTCTTCCGTAGTCTAACAAGCTCTTTACACATGGATCGCAGTCGACTGCTATCCCAGAATCATGTAAGCTATCTTAATTTTATTTAACACTATTTATTCTACCATCATCACCCATATGAAGTGTCATAAGATTTACAAGTTAGACTAAGCGTTCTACTATTTGTAAATGAAAGATCTAGTTTCACCAGTTTACAAGTTAAAAATAAAGTTTCAATAGTGTGTACGTTAGAAATAAAGTTTTAGCTGTTTGTATATCAAAAACGAAGTTTCAAGAGTTTACAAGTTAAAAAATAAATTTTCAATGGTGTATACGTTAGAAATAAAGTTTTAGCTGTTTGTATATCAAAATAAAGTTTCAAGAGTTTACAAGTTAGAAATAACGTTTCAATAGTGTGTGCGTTAGAAATAAAGTTTTAGCTGTTTGTATATCAAAATAAAGTTTCAAGAGTTTACAAGTTAGAAATAAAGTTTCAATAGTGTGTATGTTAGAAATAAAGGTATAACTGTTTGTAAAAATAAGATCGCAAGATTTAATAGTTTACAAGTTAGACTAAGTGTAAGTTAAAATAAAATTATAACTGTTCACGAGTTAAAGCGTTGATGCAACGATGAACAATTAATAAGCTGAAAAGTTTTAGATTCACTTTAACATTACCATATGTTTACAGATAGAAATGTATCACAGCAAAGCTACTTCATGAGTTAGTTTGCCAGGAGTGTATCATCTCAAACTTTACTCCGTCGTTGAAATTTCATGACGACTTCTTGCTAAACGAAAGTTAACACCAGAGGAGCGTAGGGTGGGTGGTATAAAATACGCCTACAGCACTGAGAGAGTTGGAGTGCATGAGCTATGTACATTCTTTTGACGACGAGAGGAGCGATTCAGCCGATGGCGCAGGTAGTTTCCCAGAGCATGGAGGACATTGTTTAGGTGACTCTAAGGACGTATGTCGAGCTGCCTTCAGTGATAGGCTTCCAACTCATGATGAATGATGATATGCTTTCGACCTACATTCAACCATTGGTGTATGCCTACACCCTCCCCCACAACGAGCTTGTCTCCCACATTGTATTCATGAGTGTGGCTCAAAGTAGGAAATTGATTGATGAGACTTTGCTGAAATATCCAAGGCGCGTATTCAAGCATGGTCGCCTACTGTTGGAGTATTATTATCAATGGCGCGACGACACACATTTGCCCACCCGTGTTTTACCACACCTATCAACGGAAGAATACAATAGAGCTTTAGTCGAGACGGTGAAAGGAGACGATGAGCGCTAGCGGACGAATGAAGCATCGGTGAGAGTGGGAATCAACTTGATGTTATTGTCCAATGAGGATCATCATCCAATGAGAATCAAGCATTTCTATATAAATAGCGAGCCTTCCACAGTGAGAATCATTCCATCATTGAATCACACGAGTGACGGACGCACATTTCCTCTCTAGTTCCCTATTCTATTATCCAACTAAAATGGTAAGTCGCTACTTTCCTCCCTCTCCTCCCTTGAACGTAAGCTTAATACAATCTTATTCATTTTCAGGCATCTTCTACATCTACTACACTGACAGAAAAAAATGGTGGCCAGACGTTACAAGGTTCACTACGATCAGATCATCTACGACTGAGACCAGTGGAAGAAACAACCAAGGTACATAATCCTACACCGCTACAGCGTAAATTTAAACAAGTCTTGAGTAGTATATAGTGTGACATCCGGCGCGACGCTTCGCTTCGCTTTGCTTCGCTTCGCTTGCGCCGGATGTCACACTTTTGCGGGGTTTTTTCAAAAAATCAAAATTTCAAAAATTTCAAAAATTTAGGTAGACTTCAAATTTCACGTGGCCGAAGACCGAAGGGCGAAAATTTAAGCGTCTTTAAAAATACCCAATTTTCAAATTTTTCAAAATCTCAAAATTTGAGAATTACAATTTTCACCCCCGCCAAAATCATGACCGTTCCAGGACACCGAAAATCATAAAAGTTGAGAATTTCAAATTCATGAATTTTATCCATTTTTCAGGTTTTTCAAATATATCATGTGACTAAAAATATTTGAAGTAATTGACATATTCTTAACAATAAGTTTAGGTACTTTTACAATTGTCATTCAATTGTAGAGAACATCTGCTTCCCGCATTTATGAATAAAATGCATTTCAGTGTAAGGAGCTGTGTCCTCCAACTCAAACATTTGAAAGGAAACAATGTATGAAAGAACAAACAGCTGCTACACCCACTTAGACATTTGTAAGACGTGGAATACATAACCAGCAAATCCTACTCCGGCTGCAATGCCGTGAAATAATACACAACAACAATAATCGATATGGCTATTTCAAACAATTGTGCTGAAGACTTATTTAATTTAGCAGTGTTTCTTGTCAGTGAAGGTTGTGTCAAAACGCTCTCGTCATATATTTCTCAAAATGAGACAAGATCAATTTGAAGATAGAAGAAAACAATCGTTGCCAGGGAGGATGAAAAAATTACGGGAGGAATTCAAGAGGAATATATTTTGAGAGGCATGAATTTACAGATACTTTGAGTGATTTCATAGAGCCAAATGGTGAAGAGAATAATACAATTGTAAACTTACACAAATTCTTGTTGCATGAAAAAAGAAACAATTCACTCAGTGTTATGAGTAAAATTTTTATCGGTAAGCACTATCTGCTCTCTGTTTGTGATAATGACAAGTCTTATTTTTATAGTCTCTTGAAGCAAAATCATATCAATTATTGAAGCACCGAAGTTTCATTTGTTATGAAATTAGGTAAATTAGCAGACAAATTTCCTACGCTTTGTTGGGTGTCTGTTTCTCTTGTACTTTAAAAGTCACGACCTAATGTTAACGGAAGATTGACTTCATTGTGTAAAGCAATTATGTGACATTCCAAATGATTCCATTCTTCTCCCAAACAATGGTGCGTCATTTAGCGATAATACCGCGCTGACATATTCTATGGAATTTGGATGTTAAACTCCGCTATTGTTACTGCGATACGGCCGCACGACACTTTATTTTCGTTTAGACCTATGCCATACCATTATACTCTCTTGAATAATGGTGCGCCATTCAGCTAAAATACTGCGCCATTCAACTAATCAAATGACGCACTGTGAAGAAAATTTATCATTCTTGAAACCCCTCTGTTTTATATGCAATGTAAATACAATAGAGTGTTTCAACCAATGAAACCTTGTCCACTCGTGGACAGAAATCCTATTGTTTAGAAAACTTGTATCTTATATGCAATGCTATTTTCTGTTTTATATGCAATGCTATTTTCTGTTTTATATGCAATGCTATTTTCTGTTTTATATGCAATGCTATTTCCTGTTTTATATGCAATGCTATTTCCTGTTTTATATGCAATGTTATTTCCTGCTTTATATGCAATGTTATTTCCTGTTTTCAATCATTTTCATTATGTTGTTATATGACGTCATTTTTCTCTCATCCAATGAAACCTTGTCCACACGTGGACAAATTTACATGTATTTCAATGTATCCAAATTGAATGTATGCAAAGTGGATGTAACCAAATTGAAATATCCATCTGTTGTTTTTAATTTCTCATTTACGGGAATATAATAGAAACATTGTATCTTCTATAAAAATGAGAAACATCAGGGACTTCCAAAAAATATACAGCAAACAAAACCACGTCAAATTTCGATTTAAATGAGATTGCTAAGCAATTGGGAATAAAGAATTTTCACATATTGATGAGTAATGAATTACTATTGATAAAAGATGTGCGAAACACTAACTCTACTAATACAATGCAACAATGTAACGTTTAAATTTAGATTAAATTAAATCATTTCAAAATTGAATAAGTAGTAAAGAAAGACATCATTAGAGACCAGTTTTAAATCAATACCCCCCAAGTAGTAAGGAAAGTCATCATTATAAAAATGTTTTAAATCAATACCCCCTTCTGACTAAGTAGTAAGGAAAGACATCATTAGAGAACAGTTTTAAATCAATACCCCCCTTCTGACTTCTAGGGGTCCCTTAAGAAATTTTTTTATTAAAAAATGAGCAACATAAATGAGTTTTTGAAATTCTATGGAACACAAACGACAACGAATTTCGACCTAAAGAAAATCGCTAATCGATTAGGAATAAAGAATTTTCATGTTCTAATGAGAGACGAATTACAATTCCTAAAAAATAGGCCATCAATAACTGTAAATTTCATAACAAATCTTCATACGTCAGATGAAAAAGGTGTACATTGGTCAGCAGGCGTTAAAAATCATCAGCAGAACTATTATTTTGATTCATACGGTTTGCCCCCTACAAATGAAGTAAAAGAATTACTTGGAACGGGAACATACAATACGTTTCAAATTCAAACACCAGGCACTACCTATTGTGGACAATTATGTTTATACGTTTTGTACAAATTACAAAAAGGAGTATCATTTCTAGATATTATGTTAGAGTTAAACAATCTATAACTCAAGCGAAGCTAAAGCTCTGTTTTCTGTAATTCATTTTGATAAAAACGACCTCTGATATCCTCATTATCTAAATCTTTAATTTCATAAGTAACCGGATAAGTTTGATTTATTTTAGAAACTTCAAATATTTCTTTAGTCCAATAGCCAACAAAGCCTTTTTCAAATTTATTCTTATATTTAAATATTCTAACTCTATCTCCAATTTTAAATTTCGGCTTAAGTTTCTGCAAATTTGGATTACTCTCATTCAAATTATTATTCTCGAATATTTTTTTTCTTATCAAATCAGGGTCGTCAGAAGCATTCTTTGGAGTTTCTTCAATACCAGAATGAACTTTATTATTGTACTCTTCTACAACTCCTGGTAATATCTTCAACCATTTCTGATTTCTTTGCTCACTAAATTTCTTGAATAATTTATTTTTTAACGTCAGATTGAATCTTTCTATCACTACGGCCTTCCCTGCATTTTCAGTTGAATAAACAGTTTCAAATAGTGGCTGAACGTTTCGGTTATACAATTCCGATCCGTTATCAACAAACAATTTCCTTGGCTTTCTATTACTTTCTTTAAAGATTTCTTCAAACGCATATTTAACTGATCGACCACTTTTATTTTTTAAAGGTTTTACCCAAGCGTATCGTGTATATAAATCTATAACGGTCAATGCGTATTTGTAGTCCCTTTCATTCGGCATATGAATAAGATCAGCACTCCAAATATCATCTTTATTAAATACTTTTACTTTCAATAAATATTTAGGCCTTCTGTATTCTTTATGAATTTCAGACGCGTAGGTTCGAGCGTTGTTCTCAGAGTTATTAGTTCGAGCGTTGCTCTCAGACAGCTTTGCTGTCGTTTCATTTAAACCCTGTCCGAATAATATTTTAGCTTGTAAAGCTTTCTTAACAAACATTCTTTCAATTTTTTCTCTAAATGTAGGATTTTGAATATTATCTAATTCTTGTATCATCTTCTTATCAGCTGCATGTCGAGAACTTAGATCATGATTTCGATAAGCTAAATCATGCCTGTAAGCTGCGGCATCTACTCTATTTATTGGTTCTTCACCTGGTTTTGGATTATTATTCTCATCTAGTCTTATATCTAATCGAGTTCCTGGACCGGTATATGAATGACCAGGAAGATGTTTTTCTTTCGAATATTTACTCCAAATAAATCCAGGAAAGTTTTCTAATGTTTTTTGTATGTCACCACCGTAGGTAGTAGCCAAACTTTGTTTGTCGTCGTCTCCTCCAATATGCTGACAATTTGAGTTTTTATTTTTGTTTAATAGATAATTTAATAAATCTATATTAGCATTTTTTAATTTAATTAAATTTTCGGAATTTGTAGAATTCATTTTAAAAGATAAAAAAAATTTAAAAGATAAAATAAATGTTTTACCTAATCGGACCAAAGGTCCTGAGGCTTTAGCGATAAACTTTGTTCAGAGGCTTTAGCCGATCGGACCAAAGGTCCTGAGGTTATTACCGAATCATACTAGGACTTAGATATATTCCAGAACCATCTTTAGTTTCTTTAATTTCAATTAAATCATCAACATTGTGGAGAATATTTTTAAGAACTCGTTTTCCTTCATCAACTAATTTTAATTTACTAATAAAATGATCTACTACTCCGTCACCCCTAGCAACTTTCTCTAACTCTCTATTATGACGTTTTTGTTCTTCTAATGCTGCCTTCTCTGATTTATTTTTATTTACTGCTTGGACAATACCAGCTGTCCCACCTGCAACACTTCCTGCTGCAGCTATGCCTCCTATTATTAGTGGAATTAATGGGAGAATCCCGCCATTCTTTTCTTCTTGTAATTGAATATTTTCGATCATTGGTCTACTTATGTAATACTTTTTTTTGTTAATCGTAATAGTTTTAGGGGTATTTTTGTCAACAATATTACGTAATTTTAATTCAACAGTTTTATTATTATTACTTTTCGCTTGCGACATTTTTAATAAAAAAATTTTAAGTTATCAAAAATTTTTAATCTATTCTGGTTATGAAAAAATTTTAAGTTAACAAAAATTTTAATCTATTCTAGTTATGAAAAAAAATTAAATTAATTTATTCTAGCCATCTTCTCATTAAGAATTTCAATAGAATATTTTACATCTTCCAGCAATAAACCATAAGCCATCAATGAAGTTGTGGAATCTTTCTTTTCAATATTAATTGTTACATCACAACCATTTTTAATAATATCTTCAGATTGTGCACTTAAATCGAAACAGAAAAATGGATATAAATGTCTCCAATCTCCAGGAGTTAATTGTGGTTCAACTCCAAATTCTATACAAAGATTTCGATAAGAATCATATCCTTCCATAAATTGATTATTGGTATCATCGAATCTTAATGGATCAATTGGATATCGGGTTTGATTTAATGAAACTTGTAAACTTCGAATTTTATTAATATGAAAAAGATTGTTGTTCTTATCAAAACTTGGAGAATTATTTCTTTGAAAAGTTAGTAATAAATATCTTGGTGTATTCGCAGTTCTAGTAAAATGCCAGTTAAATCTTTGTTCGGAAAAAGTTACTGAACTAGCAGTACGCTTTAGAAAATTTACTGGAATTGGTTTGTTAGTATTTAATCTTTTTGCAATAGCTGTTTCAATCTCTAAACTAGGAGTAATATGCTTAATCCACCATTCAAGTCTATCAATTTTTAAATATGCTTTTTTCCCAGTCTTACCAAAAAAGATTAATTCATTATTTGCTGTACGATGAATTATTAATTTAAATTTTAATTGATATGATATTTTGTCATAATCTAAATATCCGAATAATGGAGACAATGACCAATTAACTGTCTGTTTACTTTTCTTGTTAAATACACGTCTTTCTTTAGATGCATCATTATTTGTTTTATTTAAATGTTTTGCAATATTTTCTACATCTTTCGCAATTCCTGCGGCATCTGTTCCAGCGTAAGTTAAATCATCAACAATTATACCATCATTAGTATCAGGAAACCAACCTTCGATTTCATGCTTTTTATTATTTTCACCAATTGTTATAAATCTAAGCATTGTATCAATTACACCTGGAGAATCACTTATTGTTTCTATATTTTGAGTTGCAACATCTAAACGCATTTGTGTAAATAATCTTGGAAAAAAATTATTCTCTAGTGCAATATTATCGGTATCTGGTAATGGTGTTGTAAAATTAGCATCACTATATAAAGAATATTCACAATGTAAAAACGAATCAGGTAAATATATATAACTCTGCTGATTATCAACTTCAAAAATTAAATCACCTCCAGTATTTACTCTACTGGAAGATCCGGGATTCATAGCAATTCTTATATAGTCATTCTTTTTTTGATTATTACTGACGAACGGAGGATCGTCTAATCTAAATTTATTTTCGATAAGCGAAGACATTTTTATAAAAAATAATTTGACTTTTTGTTTTTCTCACAGACAGAAAAAATTTTTACTAAAAAAATTACTAAAAAATTTTACTAAAATATAATTTTAGAATTTTGCTAGACCATTACCTCTTATTTCTTCAATTGTTTTTTCACTATGTTTACTATCAGACGGAGCTCCGCTCCTCAAGGTTTCCCCAACAGCAATGTTAGCAATTTTATTTTTTGTTTCCTCTGAAAGTTTTTTTAAATTTTTTAGTTCTTCGGAATCATTCCTAAGTTTACGAATAGCTTCTAGTTGTTTTAATTCGTTTTGAGACTTAACAGCATTTGATATTGCACTAGCTGTACTACCTATAGCAGCTGCTCCTTTTGCAGCAGATGTAATCAAATCTTTATTATTTTTAATTAAGTTAACGATACTTCCAATACCAGAGAAGATCCCAGCTCCTTCCGTGTGAACGGCACCTGCGGTGCCTAGGAACTTTTCTGTTCCGACTGTTTCTACACTGTCATAATGGTAAACAGGATTCATACGTGGTTCATGAGCAATTTTTTGATTTGAAGCAAAATGTTTAAGATTGTGTTTATAAATTATAGGCATTTTTTAGGATTAAATTTGACTTTTGGGAAAAATATTTACGTGTTAAGATTTACGTTTGTGAATGGACAACAACTTCGAGATAACTTTATTAATTGACTGTTGAACTTTATCTATTGCGTCAAGTAGCGTGTGATGTACTTTAATTTCTTTTCTATTAACTTGCATTTTCTCCTGATTCATCTTCAATGCCGTTTTAACAGCATTTAACTTAATTTTAAGAACATCTAATTGTCTTTTAACAGCATCTAACTGTTCTTTATTTTCTTTAGAGTTTTCTTGTAAATTTTTCTTTAATTCATTTTCTAAATTGATTTTAAGAGTTTTCATTTTATCAACTCTTTGATTAAGTGAGTTTACTTCATTTATTATTCTATTCATCTTTTTCATTTGTTGAGTAATTTTAGAACTCAATTCATCAACACTTTTTTGAAATGTAGCTTGTAACTGCTTTAAATTTTTTTTAATTCTTTCAGGTAGATTTTCTATTTCATCTTCTAATTGTTCTTTTAACATTTTTATCTGATGTTTATTTTTAATTACAGCAGATTTTAAATTTAAAGAAAGTAATATTAAAATTTTTGATTGTTCAGAAATCTTTTTAAAAAGTTTTGCTATATCTGCTTCTAGCTCTCTATCCTTTTTATCAAGTTTTAATAATTTTTCGTTTAATGATTTGTCATTAAGTTTAAGCAACTTCAATTCATTCATCAGTGGAACCAAAACATCGTTTATATATTTTTCTTTTAAATCATTGATTTGTGTATCAACATATTGTTTATTTGTTAACTCTGTATTTTGTTGCGGAAGAATAGAAAGATGCAATGGACCAGATAAAACGTCTCCAGATTTCATGATATAATTTTCTATCTCTATTTCTAATTCACGATTATTCGGGATATATGCACCTCCACCAACATTTGGTAACATCATTTTTTAACAATAAAAAAATAAATTTTTTTCTAATAAAAAAAAAATGGAAACCCCAAATTTAACAAAATTATATTCGTCCGCATCATCCTGTTCTTCTTATTCGACGAGATCAACGGGATTTGAAAATAAATGTTTTGATAATAATAATAATAATAATCCATGTATAGATGTTAATCTTTTGTTTGAATTACAAGCCGAAATATTTAGAGAACAGACTAAAGGTTTACCTTCTATAGAAACTAACTATTGTTTATTTCCAGGTGATCCATTTATTAAATTTATGGAGATTGTAAGTAAATATAATGATGTTGCATATGTAGAATTAAATAAAGAAAATATGGTTATAATAGGTCATAATAATGTTTATGGATTCATTAGAGCAGTTTTGCCGATTAGTAATACTGATTGGATAGAAACTAAAATTATTAATTATATTAATATTAAAGAATTAGTTAAAAAATTAAAATCTTTTTCGAAAGAAAAAATAAGATTATTTGTTGAGGAACAAAATCAATATAACATTCACATAGAGAGTAAAAAACATAACGAAGAATTATTATGTCAAGTATATTATAGAGATACAATTTATAAACAAGAAACATTAGAAATGCCCCAAAGATATGATGATGATACTTATATAGGATTATATTCAAACTTAAATATTAATTTGTTAAAATCTTACATAAATGGTTTAGCTCAACAAGAGAAAATTTATATGTGGACTACACCTTATACTATTAACAATGACCATAATCATAATAAACGAACCGAAGGTTCTAGGGCTTTACCCGATCTTAAAGAATCTTATGATAATAATGATAATAATATAGATGATGATAATATAAAAGATGATTCTGAAACATCTGAAAATGGTGTAAATGGTAAGAAAGATTATAAAAATATTAGTAATTACAAAAATTTAAGTGAAGAAAAATTTATATTCATACTGATGTACATGATATTAATACTACATATAATCAAAATTTATCTAAATTTCATTTTCTTACAATTGAAAATAATAATGATGGAATAGTTGAAGATACTGTTAGACAACTATGTGTCGGGTCTACAAAATTTAAATTAGGATTTACATCTAATCAATTTAAAATTTTATCATCTTTAATAAAAACTAAAAGTGATTCAGATTATGGTGGTGTTATTAAATTTTCCAAAAGAGATCAAAGACCAATATTTTTCTCTATTATATTATTATCAGATAAAAGATGTAATTTAGAATTAGATATTCCAATAAGAGAATGGTATTCTATCAGGGAATGGCATCCTATACCGAAAAGTGTAATTTATGATGATGAAGAAACAATTTATGATGATGATGAAGAATCAATTGATGATGAAGATGAAGAATCAATAGTTAGTGAAAAAAATTTAAATTATCTTTTGATAAAACATTATATGATGAAACTTAATATGATAAAACTTAATAGAAAATACCAAAATATTCGATAAATATATTTTCATATGTAATAAAATTTTTAGATGTAATAAGTTTTTAGATGTAATAAATTTTTTAGATGTTATAAATTTTTTAGATGTGTTATAAATTTTTTAGATGTTATAAATTTTTTAGATGTTATAAAATTTTTAGATGTAATAAAAAAATTATTATTCCCACGTGTCATCATCATCACTTAAATTACTCTCACAGATGATTGTTTGAAATATTTCAGCTTGAATATCTTCTCCGTTATAAGGTAACATAATTTCATTTTCATCAGGTGCTTGACGTTTAAGAATATTTATGTGACCAGAAAATTTTTTTTCTTCAGTATTATTATTTTTATCAGGAATACTAATTCCAGTTTCTAAAGATCGTTTCCATGGTTTATTAACTGTAGTCGATAATGTTTTCCCCGAATATAATTTTAGAAAATCTTCTACTTTTACTTTGTTTTGTGAATAACCTTTGAATGTTTTCTTTTCACTAAGTCTCCCTTGTTCATCTACAGTAATACAGTATTTTACTTTAGCTGCAATAAACATTGCAAAAATAATTCCACCATTTCCATAATCATTTTTCCCTTGACACAATTCTCCTCCAACATATCCAGCAGCGTCTAATTTATTAAGGAGCTCATTGGAAATATATATTGAATCAGTATCTGTATAATGAATGTATTTTTCTTTGAAACCATTAATTTCTAAAATAAAGTTATTCATGATTCTTCTAGAGTGAGAAAGAATGAAAGAACCTAAGTGTGATGGCATGAACGATGTCTTCCCATCTTTTACAATATTAGTTTTGAGAAATTCATCATCTTCCATTTCTACTTTCGCTAAATATTGCTCATCATTTAATTTTTCATAATCTTTTACTTCTTGAGTGAAATTTTTTCTCAATGTATTCTCATTCCATAAATGATATTTAGTGGTTATATCTTTTTGCACAGTTTTGCCATATAGCGAATTCATCAATAATTTAATTAACTCATCACCTACAGTATTTCCTTCTGTTTTATATCTTTTTCTCAAATTAAAAAGTTTTTCAATATAATTTCGAAATGGTGAAACTTGATAATTTTTTTCATAAATTATACCATCAGTAATATGTAAGATTTTCCCCCCACATCTAACAATTTCTTGTATGTCAACAGAAGTTAATACATCATAACATATACCATTTCTAAACCTGATTACTTTTACATGAGAATTATTATTTTGATTTTTAACTTTATCTTTAATAGGAACTGGTTGGAAAAACATATCATTCGGATATTGAAACACAACAGAGAATATTCCAGTTTTAGGTCTAAATGTTTGAGTATTAAATTTATATACTATTTCCCGCTCTTCTTCTTGACGAAATTTTCTAGCTGATTCAGCTTTAGGGTATTCTGAATTTTCATCATACATAGCTGATGGATATAAAGATGTTGCATCAAAAGCCATTAGAAATTCATTTTTTTGTTCAAGTAGTTGATTTGAAATTTTCTTACAAATTTCAGTTTTATCTCCTAAATCTCGATACTGTTTCATTAAATCTATTAAATTATTTCCAGGGGACAAAGCCCCACCAGCGTAGCGACCAAGGGACAAAGTCCCCCCAGCGCAGCGACCAGCTAAATACTGTTTTAATATTGGTAACAAGATGCTACAAAATGGCGATATGTATTTTCTTATATTTGCTGAAACTCTTCCACCTTTAACAGATTTTCTAATATAATTTCTAGCCCATAAATCTATATGAGAATGAATATTTATATTGTCATTTTGTACGCTTTTCATCCAACCGTTAAATGTTAAAGCAGAGGATGTCAAATTAGTAGTTATATCTTCACCAACTAAATCTCGCATAACATTATTGTATTTGTAGATACAAAAAGCTAAGGAAAGAATATCGTTAACTAAATATGGTCTCCATTCAATTTCTTTTTCTTTATAATTTTCATGTGTTATGTCTCCAATTTCATAATTTAATTTGCACACATTCGTAGGAATTTTAAAATTCTCACACCATTTAGAAAGACTTGTTTTTACATGTTGATAACTACATTTCATTATAATAGTTTGAAGTGCTAATTTACCTGAAGGTGAATCTTTTTTCATATTGTTTTTAAATCTAAAAGATTTTTGGATGTATCTACTAACACATTCAGTTGTATAAGGATTTTGTAATGAAGCAGTCAATATTCCTCTTGAAGTTTTAAGAGGCGGTTTAGATAATTTAAAATTAGCTTTTATCGGAAAATAGGAATCAAAACCTGATGAATTGTGAGCTATTAAAGTTACTCTCGAATAATAAAATTTTCCAAGAGTTTTAAAAAATTGATGGATCGGACATACGTCCTCTGGGTTTCCCCCGATCGAACATTCATCATCCTCAGTTCTCGTAAATATTTTCACACAATTTTGAAGTTTATTAAATTCTAATTCAGTTAAATTATTATACTCATTAATCTGTTTTTTAAGTTTTTTAATTTCATCTTCATCTTTGATCGTTTAATTTTAATCATATCACTTAACAAACGTGTTTTCTAATTCTTTCAATCTTTGTTTCGGTAAACAACATATAAATTTATTAAAATTAATAGCTCCTACAGCATAAGGAATAGGATGAGCTGTTGAACAGTTAGGATCTGGAAAAGTTTCGAGATCCCAAATATATGTTGAACCATAGTCAATTTTTTTCTTTGTTATGATTTTATATGACGCGTTGTTAGATTTTCATCAGTAACTGTTTTATATATGGGTTTGAAATTATTTTCAATTTTCTCTAATAGCTTTTAATTTATGAGATTTATTAATTAAACAATAGTGAACAATTGTTGAACCTGCGTGAAAATAATTGTAATAAACATAATTATGAAACGTTTCAATTCCTCTAGGATTTAAATGACGATTGGCAGGACTATAATATTGAACACATTCTCCAAAATATTTATTGAATTGAGAAAATTTGCAGTTTGACATTACTCCTGTTCTAGATGTGGCTTTCTCTTTATATAAAAAATTATTAAACATTTCTTTCATCATTTCTCCTTGTTCTTCATTAAAACCTCGTAAAACATTATAACATTTAATAAAACAAAAAATCTTCAGAAGGAATATAACAATATTCACCGAAATATTCTTTGATTCTATATTTCATATTAATCCCTGCCCTCTATGCGATCTTTGTACTAACTTCATTCCAAAATCTTCATATTTAATATTACCTGTAAAAATCCATTCGTTAGCATCGGATTTCTCATCCAGATTCGAAAACCATGTTTCAAATGATTTTTTATTATAGAAGGTTACGTAAAAATTTTGAATTATATTTTCCTGATCTTTAATAACTTTTCCAAGTAAATTAATAATTTTACCATTTGCTAAAAGTTTCCTCATATCATTTACTACATTAATAAAAGATACATTTTCATATTTAATTTCATTTGGATTAAATAAATTACATAAATCATCACCAAGTTCATCCTTAATTCTATCATCGAAAAAGATATCAGTAATAGGAGTTTCTAATATTTCTTTTGTTCCACTTTTCTGTTTTTTAATATTGCGTCTAATACTACGCCTAGTACGTTTCTGTTTTTTAATACGTTTACTACGTTTACTATGTTTAATTTGCGCATCAAACTCAGCAGTTTGTTTCTTGATTAATTCATCAATCCTAGACGTTTGTCCGAGAGACATTTCACGATTCATATTTTTTAAAAGAAAAAATGAATTTTTACATAGAACCTCGGTTCCGTTTTTGCATATACACAGGAATATGTAATTGATGTAATGTTTCTAATTCATGTGTTGTTAAATGTTCTTTCTTAACCAACCACCATAAATTATTATACGCCAAAAATACTCGGAAACTTCTTAAACAAAGTGGAAAGTCTTTTGTTTTAACACACGGTTTAATACCATGTTTTGTTTTATAATCTGTAACGAGCGCTACGTATTTATGATGATAATAAAATCTAACTTCTTTCTTCGAATTTACAGGATTTGTAGGATGACGATAATCTTTTAAAACTGGTACATGCTCTATCTTATAATCATTCAACATATTTTTTTTTATTTTTATTAACAAAAAATTTATAAGAAAAAATTATTCGGTCACTCCGTTCGATCACTCCTCGAAAATATTTTCTATAACTCTTTCATGAATTTTTTTATCAATATTAATTGTAATGAAGCCATAATCTTTTGACCAAGCATTATTACACGAATGCTTAAATTCATCTTTATCTCTTATACATAAATCTCTTAACAAATCACTTAAGTTTCTTTCATTTATTTCAAATAGTATAAATATATTTGCATTCTTTCTAATAACACTTCCATCTAATGAATACATACTTTGTGTTAAATAAAAAACACTACAGTTATTATGTCTACCTCTTGTGAAATAATTTCTCTGAACTGACTGATTTCTATCATTAACACAATCATGAAAAATTACACAATGTTTCATTGTTTTATCTAGTTTACTAGGATCTTGCATATTACCACTATCATCTATTAATTGTATTTTTATATGCTTATTTTTATTAGATTCTACTAACTGATTATTTTTTGTTGCTTCTTCACACCACGAACTTATTTCTTCTTCATCTTCAGATTTTTCATATTCTTTGAATAATGAAGCAATTGCTGTTTTTTTAAGATTATTTTCAATCCCATATTTTAAAAATTGATAGACGGGTTGTTCTGCCGTTGTTGTATAAATTATAAGATTGTTATAATCCAAAAAATTTGGAGTCGTTAAAATTTTAAATAATAGATATGTTTTTCCACATCCTGATCTTCCACAAATAACTGACAAAACTTTATTAGATAAATTTGGATGATGATTAAATTTAAGTTTTCTTTTTATTTAATGGGGTACTTCACTCATTTTTTAATAAAAAAATTTATTTTTATTTTATTTTTATTTTTTAAAGAAGAAGAAGAAAATTAAACTTCTCTAGCTTCGCGTGGGAGTTTATACCTCCGAACAACAAAAGATCTATCATAATTTCTTCACCTCCAAAATTTATTTCTTGTCCTTTTTCATCAGTGATTCTCATGTTAATGTTGTTAATAGTTTTTCTTGTAATAGGGAAATATATTAATGTTTGTGGAATGACATTTAGTCTATAACCAATGGGTACAGTAAAAGCAGGAAAAATGAATATTAAATTTGATAATTTACCATTTATATATCCTCCTTCAATAATGTCACAATGTACAACAATTGAATTTATTTCAGTTATTTTTGGAATCTTCTCACCTAAATGATAACCTTGACTATAGGTTTGTTTATTAAATCCTAATAGCTTTGACAATGATCTATCATGATTAAAATCAACTTGATGATTTTCGTCTAAAGTAAGAGAAAATTTATTAACTGCCGGTTCAACTGCAAAATGTAATTGTTTCTTATCTTTAAATGGTATACCTAAATGTCCCTTAATTTCATTTGATATTGATTCAACTTCGTAAGAACCAGGAAGAAAAGTTAGTATTTTCCATGTTTTACCTTTATCAGTAGAATATCTAAATTGATCATTCACATCTACTTTTATTGATAACGTTTTTGTATAGTGTTAAATGTAGAGAAACTAGTCAATGCAATTTGATAATTTTTATTTTGTTCCAAATGTAGAATGGGTTCTAAATTACAAGTGTGTGATGAAGTAGTTGTTATAATTTTTAACGTCGTACTAAATTTTGATGAACCCAAAATCTCTGTTACATTTTCTAAATGATTATTAATTTTGTCTAAATCTGCTGAACACATTTTTAAACTAAAAAATTAAATAAATATTTTTTTATGAAATATTTTTTTATAAAAAATTAAAAACAACAACATATTTCAGCTACACTTTTATAATCCTCTTCATTTAGAATCTTCTTTTCTAACAGTCTTTTCAATATAGCATGAATTTCATTGAAACTAGAATAATGTCCTTCTTTTATTGCAGATATTAAAATATTTCATCTATTTAGTAATTCTTGTGGATCATCTGGTAAAAATATAGTTGTTTCTGTTTTCTGTTTTTCAGATAAACCTTTCCCTACTTCAACTCCCGATGATAATAAATTTTCTAATTGTTTATAACGTCTAAGAGATTTTACTGCACCAACTCTGTCTAACATAGCTTTATATTTTATGAGATCTTCTTCAGCATAATTATTTAAATCTGCTCCCCTTAAAAGATTAACAAAATTTCTATCTAAATTAAAAGGAGATTTATCTGGTGAAAAAATTAAACCTCGAAAAGGTCGTGGAAATATTTCTTTTTGACCGAGATAAAATCTAGGTATTGTTTTTCCATCTATAAATGAAATAGAATGTTCAAATTGCATAGATTTTGGTAATTTCTTATTAATGTTTGATTCTAGTAATCCATAGTCATCTAATATAGTTTTGTGCTCTGGATCTGTTATCTCAATTTGTTTATCATTATTTGTAAGTTCTTTTTCAAGAGTTTTAAATGGTTTCATAGTTTTTTCAAAATCAGTTTTTATTTGCTCTGTTTGCTGCATTTTTTCAAACATATCAGATTGAATACCAGCTTTTATCATTCTATGTTGAAGATGATTTTCTTTCATAATATTTCTTTGTTTTATTAACTCTTCTAATTGTTTTATTCTTTTAAAATTATCAGCTCTAATTTTATCCATTTTTAAAATATAATATTTGAATTTTCTAGGTAACATCTGGAAAATACAACAAAAACATTTTATCTGAACAAATTATTTTTTTATTGCTTCTTGTTGTTTGAACATCTTTTCGTTTAAAGTTTTGTTTTCTCGTTTTCTCGTTTGAAGTTTTGTTTAATAAAGTTTTTGTTTAATAAAGTTTTGCTTAAATTTTCGCTTAAAGTTTTTAACTCTTCTAAAAAAATTTTATCATTTTCTTCATTAGAAATTTTACCACCAGTAAAAGTTTTACATCACTAGAAATTTTGCCATCCTGTTTATTCTTATCATCAACTTTTTTTCGGACTGTAATTGAAAGGTTGATTTACTTCATTAGCTATTTGATCAAATTTTTCAATCTCATCTAACGTAATAACATTATCATCACATACTCTTTGAAAGTAGTAGTGTAGTTTATCATAGACTTCTTTAATATGTAAATGCTTAGTTTTTAATGATTTTCGTTTCTTAGTTATTAAAGATTTATCTAACATTGTAACAAGTGAAGTTGCAAAAACAAACCCCGTACCAGTTAAAGCTGTAGCAACTACGGAATTAACTAAAACACACTGAAGATATAACAATTGGTTAAAGCACCTAAACTTATTGTTAAGAATATGCCAATTTCCTTTGTTACATTCTTAACTTTACTCCATTCTTTCTTAATTTTTTTATAATGCTCTAATCTTAATAATAATTGAGATTCCTTATCTTTCATATACCTAACTCTATCTTTGTGTTTTTCTTTGTTCATTTTTTCAATGTTAATCTTTTCAATTTCCATTAAAGTAGAACTACGTTCATATGATAACGAAGGATATATTCTTGCGGTTTCTTCCATTTTTGTTTCTTCTTCCATTTTAAAGAAATATTATTAGTCACATGTTATATTTTAAAAACCTAAAAGAATGGATACAATTCATGAATTTGAAATTCTCAACTTTTATGATTTTCGGTGTCCTGGAACGGTCATGATTTTCAATGGTAAAAATTGTAATTCTCAAATTTGAGATTCTTAACTTATTCTGATTTTCGGTTGTCCTGGACACGGTCATGAATTTTTAACAGGGGTGAAAATTGTAATTCTCAAATTTTGAGATTTTGAAAAATTTGAAAAATTGGGTATTTTTAAAAACGCCCAAATTTGTGAATTTAGGTCTTCGGCCACGTGAAATTTGAAGTCTACCTAAATTTTTGAAATTTTTGAAATTTTGATTTTTTTGAAAAAAACCCGCAAAAGTGTGACATCCGGCGCAAGCGAAGCGAAGCAAAGCGAAGCGAAGCAAAGCGAAGCGAAGCGTCGCGCCGGATGTCACACTATATACTACTGTCTTGCATCATGAGGATCACAGCGTAGTACTGCGAACGGGAATGCTCCCTTCCACTGATGTGAAGATATTGAGCAATCAGTATGGGGATTACATACTCATCCCCGTGAGTCCGTACATTCGCCACCAACTTGACATTATTGAAGAGTACGTGACATTAAATATGGACATTCCTACTCCTCTTGCTCAAGAGTGGAAGGCGAGAGATGACAAGGATACTCCCTATAGAAAGATTTGGGATGGCAATCAACTTTGCCTACCATTATCACATTGTGTAGTTATTATGAAAAGGATGGATGATCAATCAATACCCATCAGATGTCGATGAGCTCGGAGAAGGTACTTGGGATATCAATTTTTCAAAGTGAATGGACTATATATATGGTCAGCACAAGGATAACAAAATAGCCTCTCTCTCGATATACACTGAATCCATCCTATATATTCAAAGCCACCCAGCGTAGATGACATTATTGACGAAAT